>CM025143.1:10984614-11009079 GCA_013467495.1 Gossypium gossypioides | reverse complement strand
TTATTTTAATTTTCATTATAATATAAATATGTTATTGAAAATATGCAATGGTGATAAAAGAAATGTGTAAACACAATGATTTTAGGAGCACAAATTAGCTATTTAGAAATATGAACGAATTTATACAAAATTTGAGTCCCATATTTTAAATCAAACTAAGCTTAAACAACTATTATAATATTATATATGAGTCCACTTTAAACCCGATCTAACTTATCTATAAACACCTTAATACCACATTTTATTTATTAAAAAAAATTATCATGGTGATGTTTGAGCTTAGCCTTTTTATAAATTTGAAATGACCGACATAGAATTCTCATCAAATTAGCTAATTAATCACCTTAAAAATCACTAAAAGCTCTATTTAGGATTTATATTTCTTCAAGGATGTCCCCTCAATCAATTTTTTAAAAAAAACAAAAGGATTATACAATTTGTTCCATTAATATTATATATACATATACAAATACATTATCGATATATTAAATATAAACAATTAGTTTAATGTGAAAATTACTATAAAGCTAACAACCAAATCACCTTTGAACAGAACCTTCATTTTTATCAAGGGACCATTAAAGTTCACTTACTATTTTCATTGTCTATGGTGGGGCAATGGGAGTCGTCCAAAATTGGAAGAAACCCAAACATTTTTCCACAAAGAATTGCTATCTGAACAAACTCAAATAGTTTCAAAAGCTTTTAGGTCTCTCAAATGGGATCCACCCTGATTAATTTTCCTTTCCTTAGTTGAAATAGTAATAATAATGATAATAACAGCTTAACGTTAAGAAATATTAAAAATTCATTGGAATTTGAAACATGGAAAACATGCATTCGACCTCTAAGATTCTTATCACTTCATGTATCCGATAATACGACGAAATATGGATGCACTAAAGTTAATAAATGCAATATCATGATGTAAAACTTATTTGCCACCTTCAATGCGTTCTCAGCATCCTAATGAAGCAAGTTAAAATAAGGATATATCATATTTATTAAGTTTTGAAATGCTTGTTATCTTTTTCTTTTCTTTTTTTAACAAAGAGAGGACACAACACGAACAAATTAGGAAGAAGACTAAGTCATATAGAATGTTGCTTGAGTTATTACAAATTTTCAAATTTTAGAGACGAAACTGTTAAGGGAGACAATCACAAACTCTAAAAGGATTAGCTTATGTGAATCCTAAAACGAACATAGAAAATATCTTAATTCTAAAAAAACACTTCCGAAGATGGCCTGTCTAACTTAATTAACTTGAGATGGACATTTGTAACTATATTTGCCATGCGGTTTGCCTAGGAATTAACTTTATCAAGTACATGAGAGATTTGAATATGCCATTATTGTTGGTAGAGTTCTTTTATGCTTCTAACCAGTCTTAGATTACATGTGTTGCCTGAATTGTCATTTACTAAAAGAACTAAAATCGATATTTGCAAGCAAATTCAAGTAGTGCCAGAAGTAGTGCCAACTTTTTCAAGCACTGATGATAAACAATGTTGGGGATCGGCCCGATTAAGTAACGAACAAGTAAAAATAGTGGAAGAAATTGAAAAATTGAACACACAAATTTAACGTGGAAGAACCCTTCCAAAGAGGATAAAAACCATAGACAAAGATAATTTTACTATAATGGCAAAAGAACGAAGAGTATAAAAGATGGAGATAAAAACTAAACCCTGAAAACCCAAAAACAAAGAACCCTCAAAACGAAAACACAAAATTCTCTAAATGTGTTATGAAATCTAATCTCTAATGGTGTATATTCTAAGGTTGTAAAAGAGCCTATTTATAGGCTAAATTCATAGGTTAAATAATAATAAAATAATCTAGACTAATTAGAGTTTGATTGAAACAAATAAACATAGTTTAACTAGAAGATTATTTCTCAAATTTCATTGAAATAGGAGTCATACTTAACATTCGATTTCCCTATTTATGTAGGGCTTTGTCTAGAGAGATAATCTACTATCTTAGCATTCGTACAATAAGTAACCATAACCTTTAACACTCACCATATTAGACCTCTCTCCTATAACTTTTCCCCCTAAAAACTTAGGAAAAAAATCAAGTAACATATTTGATTTTGTATTCAATACACAAATAAGTGATCTCAGACGAACATATCACCTATACATGTCTCCCAAATTTATAAGGAATCTTGACTTGCTAACATACTATATCAATTACAATCAATCTTCCCATCAAACCAACAAGATAACATGTATAAAGAATATCTTCAATAAGCTCAAGATAAGTCTTGAATCGTCAAGATATGCTTCCAAGTTTTACTCGATTTGATCTTAATCTCTATAAAGTTGGGAAGTCAATTTTCTTGATCGAATCCAAACCAATCTCCTTGATATGTTGCTATAAACAGTTTGGATATCATAGATGGGCTTGTAGTCGTCTAAAGTATCAAAAGAATCAAAGCCTAAGGGTTTTTGTTTTTTGCCAAAATTTGCCAACACAAACATGGCAAGTTTCTAAACTAAGCAATGCTAGACATTAGTGGGCATTGCTCAATATGTGTCTCAACAATCTTTCTCTTTGGCTAAATTTTGAATAAAACCATAACATGAAAACATACACAACAGAACATCCAAATGCACCCCTTAAGTAACTCCCCCTAAATCAATCATACTTAACTATTAACATAATCAAGAAAATCAATCAATGTTAGAAAGATGGTGATTGCATTAATAATCAAAATCCTAAGAAGTATATTATAGTAAGCATAATTGAAAAAGGGACACAAGGAAAACCAAAGTCATTAACGTTCATAGTTCCAACATTACAACTTCAAAAAGAAAGAGAATAAAATATGAAAAACATAAAAAACAACAAAAGAAACGACAACTCATAGAACTATTCTTGATAATGTGTCGGGCCACCCATCCAGGCCCAAAGGCCCGCCCAAAAGCGAGAGGGTTTGGGTAAAAATATAGGCCCAAAAAATGGGTTTGGACAATAAAGGAGACTAATTTTACATACGGGTCGGGCTTTGAGTAAGAAATTTTTGGCTCGGGCCCGACCTAGCCCGAATTACATGGTTAATTCCTTAGTCCCCTACCCTTTCTTTTCTTTTCATAATTTCCTCTATTCAGCTAACCCCTTCCCCCCATTCTAATCCCTAACAACTCTAAATCCTTAAGAACCCTAACAAATTAACTTTGTCTTCTCCACTCTAATACCCACTGGCCACCACCATCATTGTTCACCACTCCAGTCACCATTGGTCCACCACACATCAATGGTCACTGGCCACTATCATCTCCTTCTTAACTCTTGTCCTTCACTGTAAGCTTTCCTTGAACCAATATTGTCATCTCCCTCCTTTTTTTATATGATTTTTAAATTTAGTCTCTCATGCAGATTTTATACCTACTACTCCTCAAAATACAAATTTTTGTTCTCCAGCAAACACATCATTTGTTCTAAAGGTATAAAGTAACTTTCTTTGGGTAAGGTAATACTGATTTTTAGGATGATCGTAACAAGTTTTTTTCCCCAAGTTCATTTTCTTATAGATTTTATGGGGGGAAATTGTCTATTGTTAGTATATTTATTGTTCTCTCATCAGCCACTTTATGTTTTAGTAGTTTTATTTCTCAATATGATATTAACTAAGGGATGAAAGATTTTGTTTGTTAATGTAGATTATTCATTAAAATACTTTGCACCGACTCATCAACAAGAATCTTGTTAAATGTTTATTGGTTTCTTAATTTCTTCAAACTAAGGTGATTTATATGGATTTTGTTTTTAACAGAAGAATGAAGCATTTGGTAATTTATGTGCCCATAATAGCATAACACTTATGTTGCAGGAAAGATGTACAGGTGCTAATACTATAGCTCTTGTAGCTCAGTTATTGCGTAGATCTAGAACTAATTTCCAATCATTACTATTAAAGAGTAATACAGTTGTAGTTGAAGATTTCTTTCTGCACCTGGTATGTTTCTCATTTAATCATTTTCTATCAATTGGGTTAAGAAAATTCAATATATATACTTGTGTGATTTATGTTGACTTATGGTTTAGTGCTATGTATAAACAAGATGAGAATAAATTTTTTTATAACAGTATTGGACCACTACTAATCCATATTTTCCTGAAACTAAAAAAAAAATACTTGTAATAAGAGACACTTTGTGCTCTCTTCTTCCACAAAAGATGTCTTGTTTTCTGTTTTGTGTTATTTGTATATGTATAGTATTAATTAAATGTCAAAGTAGTACGTGGTCTAGATTTTAGTTCCACCTTTCATAGAAAAGAAAGTTGTTAATGCTTTGTAGACATAGAGATATAGATAAGGATAGGGGTCATTTTACTAGATCTTCCAAGTGAGTCTATAAGGTATGTCAAAGTAAACCTAATAATTTCCCGTTTTCTTGCTTCATTAATTTGGTGCGGTGAAAATTAATTATATATTCAAGTAGTTTGTTTATTACTTTATACTAAATTCAATTGAATCATTATTTGGTATGATGTGATGAAAATTCATGAATGATGGAAAATACATTATGATTAACTTATACTCAAGATTTTTAGAATCTAGCAACTTGAAGATAAGTTTTACCCCATGTCCCCACTTTGAAATGAATATGAAAAGAAAAATAAAATTTCATTTTCAATAATATATGTATTAAATAGACCAATAAAAAGAACAATATTGGTGCCAATTTTGAGGTCCACGTACAGATTTAAGCTTTAATAGAACCAACAACATGCTTAGTGATGAATAAAGCTGAAATTGAAATTGAGAAAAGAAAAGAATAAATAGGTCTTGGGATGAACATTGGTCTAACATTATATTTCTAAATTCATTTTCATTTTCGTTATTAATTTTCATATTTAGTTTTTATTTTGTAATATACTTGTTGCTACCTCTGTTAATTTATGAATGTTAAATTATGGATTATGAGGGTTTGATTAGAGAAACCAACCTATCTTTCTTCTCTTTCAATAACGAGTGTCATATTATGAATCATGTTCCATACTTGCTATTTGTTTCAAAATATGAATGTCTAATCTATAGTGTATTGTAGTTTAAAAAATGAAAAATTGAAATTTAGTATAGAATTGTATATTAATTGAGTTTTTACTATTTCAGGACTTTAGTTTTTATAACAATGGCTAGTTTGAACACTCCAATACCTATGGATAATGGGTTTAATGAATATGAAAGTGGTCTCAAACGTCAAAAGTCTACTACTTCAAATGTGTGGGATGAAATGACAAAGCTTGAATGTGAGAATAAAGACGAATTGAAGGCACAATGTAGTCACTGTAAGACTATCTTCTTTACTAAATCTTCTAGTGGAACCTCCCATTTAAGACTTCATTTAAATAGTTGTTTGAAAAAATTTAATAAAAACATCACTCAATACACCATAGCCACTTAATCATCCTTAAAAGGTGGTCAATCTATAAAAAACTAAAAGTTTGATGTTGATGAGTGTCGCTGAGTTGTATCTACTTTTCTTGTGTGTGGCAAGCATTTATTTAGAATAGTTGAAGAACCAGGATTTAGATACATGATGAGTATTTCTAGTCCTAATTAAGAAGATAAATAGACATACAACTATTAGGGATGTCCTAATGTATTATGCAAAATAGAGAGATCATGTTAAAGAAGAGTTGGCTAAAACACCAGGCTTAATTTTCCTAACTTCTGATAATTGAAACTTTGAGCATACTAAAGATGAATACATTTTCATTACTGTTCATTGGGTTGACAAAGATTGGAAGCTACAAAAGAGAATTATAAGGTTTATAGGTTTATCTTTTTAGTATGATGTTTTGAATATAACAGATGAACTTACTTTATGTTTATTTTAGTAGGGTATAGAGAAGAAAATTTTTAGCATCACTTTGGATAATGTTTCTTATAATGATGTTAAGGTTTCTTGTCTTAAAAACTGTTTTCGTACGACTTGAGCTTTTTTGTCTAATAGTGCTTTTTTTCAAGTTAGATGTTGTCCACATATATTGAATCTTATAGTTAAAGTTGGTTTGGAACTTGCTAATGATGTTGCATGTAAAATCTGGAATGGAATTAAGTACATAGAAGAGTCGAGAATTCATAGGAAAAGATTTTATGATGTGGTCGACAAAAACTTTTATTTGAATGTGACCAAAAAGTTACATCTAAGATGTGTGTGTGTATGATGGAATTTTACTTATTTGATGCTTGAATTTGCTTTTTAGTATAAATATGTGTTAGATTATTAGGGATAATAGGACAAATGTTATCAAATATTTGCATTTTCTGATGAGGAGTGGAGAAATGTAAATCTTCTTTGCAAATTTTTGAAAGTCTTTTATGATGTGACTTGTGTTTTTTCTAGTTTTAATTATCCAATGGCTAATCTTTATTTTAGTAGGGTTTGGAAGGTTTACAAGGTCTTGCTTGATATAGTTAAAGGTCCTCATTCTTTTTTAACTCCAATGGTTAAGCAAATGCAAGAGAAATTTAATAAATATTAGGCTGACTATTCTTTGATATTGTCATGTGCTGCAATTTCAGTCCTTGTTACAAGTTAATTTATGTGCAGTATTGCTTTGGTACTCATGCTTTAGACTTTATGCAAACCATTCTTACCAATCTTCCTTTTTGGCCTAGGATTCTAATGTTTCAAATAATGATCTTGTTGATTCTAGTTTGCATCAACTCAATATTAATAGGGTTGATTTGGTAGGAGATTATAATGAGAGTGATGATTATTAAATGATAATTAAATGAATCCAATACTAAGAGTGAAAAGTCACAGTTGGACCTTTATTTGGAAGGACCAGAGCTTGAATTGAATAGTCAAGTAGATATATTGGATTATTGGAGCAAAAGTTCAAATTGATATCAATACCTTTCATTATTGGCTCATGATCTTTTGGCTATTCTAATATCGATTGTAGCTTTCGAGTAAGCTTTTAGCATGAGGAAGAAAGTTATCACACCTTTGAAGAGTTCACTTAAACCAAAAATGATTCAAGCTGTTGTTTGCTTTGATTACTAGATGCAAACTAAGGATTTTCAATGGATAATTATTTCTTGTTTTATTGTTATAATTTTATAATATTTCATCAATTTGATCATCTAACTATTTATTCTTATTTCATATTAGGAATTGATTGCGAGAATGATGAGAATGAGAATGATTATGACGATAAGGAAAATGGTTCTTCGATTGCTTTCTAGGTTACTTTCCCAATTGTTAACAATTTTATTTAGCTTACGATTTATAGCATGTTATAAAATTAAATATGGTGACTGGTTAATATATAGATATTTTGGTTGGTTGATTACATTTTGCAGGTTGTTTTTGGTGTTGTTTTGGTGTTGATTTTGGGTGGTATTTCAGTGTTGTTTCGCTGTCAATTTTAATGTTGTTTCAATTCCATTTTTAGTATTGTTTGGATATTGTAGAACTTTTGTTTTATTGTTAATTTTGCCACTATTTTAGTTACAATTATCTTAGTATAAAAACTTTTTAATGTATTTTCAATTTGTTGAGAAACATTTATTTTAATGTTTTTAATGTATTTGATATATTTTTAATCCTTCTTTTTGGGTTGTTAATTAGTTCACCATATGGAATAATACCTTTGTAATTTTCTCTAATTTGATTTCTATTTTTTTCTCTTAATAAAGTAGGAAGTCCTACTAGAAAATTTTGTTTCCGAAATGGTTGTTGGTTATCAGATCTTTACATAAATCTGGTCATAAAGACATTATATAAAAAAATATTAATACGGGTCGAACTCGGGTTTGTCATCTATAATCTAGGTTGGGCTTAAGAAAAATTTTAGGCCCATTTTCCAACTTGGACCAAGAAAACGAGCCTAAAATTTTGCAGAGGCCCAACCTGGACGATAATCAGGTCTACATAGAACATACGCCTCATTTTTGTTTAATAATTTTGCCAATGTGCTATCGAAGTTGCTTGGCCAATAAATATTCTGTCAAGGCCTTATCACAATGCACATTTTCTTGAAGTTGTTGAATGACCTATTCTTGAGGGGCAATCTCAGTATCAAGATGCAGAGACATTTTCGGCTCAAAAGTTGAAAGTTGCTTAGAAGTGCCAATTTATATAGGCATAGCTTCTACAAGTTGTGCTTTAATGTTAGAAATGGTTCCAGGATTGGCCTCTAAATGCTTCCCTTCAAGTCACTTGTAAGAAAACTTCAATCATACTTTTTAGTTGCAAAAACAAGTTTAGAATTTTGTTTATAAAGTATCTTAAAAATAATAGAAGGAAAAGAAAGATAAAGTCTAGAGTACACTCCATCAACATGGTTGATTATCTCTTGAAAGATAATCTCTCTTAAATTGAACTTAATTACATCACAAATATTCCTTAGTAGAGTTGCCATATTCTTGGTAACTATATTCCTCTGACTGTTAGGAAATCAGTTCTTGGTTGCAATGGCAAATGAACCAACATAAGTTGGCTCCAAAATGGAGAATTAAAGTTCAGTTGCATATGACAAAGTGAGATGAACTCATGTTGGATTTGGTACCCTAAGTGTAGTATTTTCCTCTATGTACACTTGTATTTTTCAAAAAAATGGTTTAATAATAATATCCATAAATTATAATAATACCCTTTATTTATTGTCCTCAATGTTTTTGCACGCAAAGCAAAATGAAAGAAAATATTGGCTCACTAGTTATCAAATGTTTAACTAATACTAAACGGTATTACTTGGTCGGATCGTAATATGGAAAGACAACTTATAATAGTAGGTAAACCTAAACATGTCCTTAGTCTTATAAAAAACGAGCAAACTAATTGAAAGACTAATATGGCATTTATCACATCCAATTGGAGAGATGCTTTGTCTTGAGCATCGAAGCGAATGAATCCCAAAAGATAGAAACATAGATATGACTTATTGGCTTGGTAGCACATCGGATAGGGACCAAGTAGGATAGATTCTAAGTTCGTTTATGGATTTATTCACTTATGATGTTCATAGTGTGACATACTATAACAGCCTGATTTTCAGTGGTATTGGAAAATGCGATTTTGGAACCCCATTTTTGTAAATCGAGTCTGTAAATATAAAATATGAATATTTACGAATTTAATATAAAATATAATAAATAATGGTCAAGTAATTTTTTCAATTAAATAGTTAAATAAGGCTTAAAGACTAAATTATAAAAGTCCAATCACTATAGATTTTTAATTGACAAAAGGATTGAGGTCTTAGATGGAAATTAGCTAAAGATCCAAAAATGGTAAATAAACCATTTTGAATTAGGAGATAGTTGATGATGATAATGATATTCCCACTAAACATGTTTAATTAATAGTTTAAGTTAATTAAGTTAAAATAATAAAACCTTAAACCCATTATATATGTTAAGTTAGTGGATGAGAATGTTATATTCCTCTTCCATCTTATTATTGATGTCCCTTGAAGGTTAAAAACCTGGAAAATTTTTGTAACATTCGACCATTAATTGGAAAGTGAAATCAAGTTTTTTCTTGTAGATTTTATAGATTTATGATCATGGGAGCTTGATTTAGTTAGCTCATGTACCAATTTTATAAATTTTAAAAGTTTCAGAAAGTTTCCATTGATGATTAATTAATGAGTTAGGCTTGAAATTGGTAGATTTTAATTTTAGATTATGGAAATGACTAGATTGTAAAGTTAATCTAGCTTGTTTGTTAATTTAGCTACATTAGGGACGAAATTGAATAAATATACATTCTATCATGGAATTAGGTTAGAAATATAAAGTATAAGATCCCTAATGAAAATATATAAATTCATATTTTAACTTGAAGCTAGGAATCGAAAGTTATGTTTATCTCGAGTTGAGGGACTAAATTGAATAAAATTTAAAATATGAGGGAAATTAAAAAATGGATTTGTATAGGATCATGCATCTCATGAAAATGTGTGAAAAATTTTTGGTATTGATTTTTTATATAAAATAATTGGATCAAAGTAGAGCTAATAGGGAGAAAGCTAAAATTACGGATTAGTCCATGAAGAATCCACTTGTTCTGTGTTTTGAATAGGTAAGTTCATATAGAATTTACTATCTCCCCTTCTATTATATGTATACTTGTGTTTAATTTGATATATATGTATATATATGTTTGAGTATAGTTAAAATACTAGCGGATTTGGCATGTATGACTAGTAATGCATCGAATTGAAATATTATGTGAAAATTGACTATTATGAGATAGTACAAGTGATGTAAATGAAAAATGTGATCACTTACAGGGTGTGATATGTAAATGTGGATAGTTACAAGGTATAAACATGTGAAAATGATTGTTTACAGGGAATGGTATTGTATATATATAATTGATGCCCATGTGAGCTTTGTAAAATGTGAGGATACGATTAGCATGCCAATAGGGTCATTTGTGTGCTTGTACATGATATGTGATTGTATGAAGAACATCACAAGTTATATCAAGATCCAACATCTGTCACGAATCATCAAGCATTATATGTCTCTATAGAGACCCTAGTGTGGTGGAGAGATGCATTAGCATATTGTAACACCCTGAATTTTGGGGTTAGAAGTTTTGAGCTTTGTGGTTAGGGTCAGTGAGTAGGTTAACCTATTGTGTTTATCTTCGCGTTCTTGTGTCAGAATGAGCCTGCTAGTTCGGTGGTTGGATGTGTGTTAGGTTGCCTCTAGGTTTTGGGTTCAAATCTTCGTGTGTGTTTGAGGGAGTAATTTTATTTTAGATTTTTTAAGTTGCTAAAATATTTATTTATTTTAGCTATTTTTTTTGGAGAATAGAAAATCCCCCAAAAAAAATAGAGTTGCACGTTCTTCCCCTTTTCACGATTTTGTTCTCTATGACTTTTCAGTTTTTTCTTTCTTCCTCAAAAGAAAATATTCAGTTTCTTTTAATTCTTTTCTTCTTCCGCTTATCATTGTTTTTGTTTATCAAGGGAGTTTTATTCTTGGGTGTTCGCTTAATCAGAAGAGAAGAAGGTAGGTTTTGCTTTTGGGGGGTTGATAATATCTCTTTCGTTTTCTATTTTGTTATTGAATTGAAGTTTGTGTTAATTCGTTTGTTTAATTGAGGTTTCTGAATCGACTAGTGGAGCGAGTCGAGTGATTCTAGGTGCTCATTTTTTCGTCTAAAGTGTATGTTCGGAAATTTTCTGTTTCGTTATGAATTATTGTTTGGGTTCTATAGAATTCGACAAATTCTGAGTGTTTCAGAGATTGATAAATCACTGTACTGTTTTACTGTTGTTTTCCATAGAAACCTATATAATTTTGTATATTTCTGAGTTATCAATGGTTGGGAAGCGTTTCAAGAGGAAAAACACATTTTTAGGTTGTTTTAGGGTGGTTTCGTGACCATACGGGTGTCCATACGGGCGTTTGCCGCACACGAGATTAGGGATTTGGGAAAATGTTGGTGCCACACGGCCTAGCCACATGGCCGTGTGATTGATTTAGGGATTTTTAGTCGATATTCACACGAGCGTGTGAGACTTTCACACAGTTGTGTCTGCCCTTCACGTTATTTTAGTCAATTGAGACAGAGAGTTACATGGGCTGTCCACACGGCCATTTTCCTGGGTGACATGGGCGTGTGTCAGAGTCACACGGCCTGTGCCTCGTTCACATGGGTGTGTAGACTCCCACATGGCCTAAGGACTTCCAAACGGCTGAGGCACACGGCCGTGTGGCCCTATTTCGCAATTTTTTGTTCTGTGTCAGATTTTGACTTATTTGTGTTCTTGTGTGTTCCGACCCTCGACTAAGCCTTGGTAAAGGTGGTTGAGACTCTGTTTTTGGCCCTGACTTATGCGTTAGTATAATCATAGCACTAATTTAATGATTGATTTAAGTGTTAAGTGATGTTACCCAGTAGTTAAGTACCGTTATAACTGA
Source organism: Gossypium gossypioides (assembly GCA_013467495.1). Lineage (NCBI taxonomy): Eukaryota > Viridiplantae > Streptophyta > Magnoliopsida > Malvales > Malvaceae > Gossypium > Gossypium gossypioides. The sequence goes on along the minus strand of CM025143.1, from coordinate 10,997,168 downwards.
TTCTGAATCTGGTCGATTGAATATGTGCAGCTCTGATTCTGTTTGACTAGTGTGTGATTGTTTGTAAGTTATGTACATTGTTTTTGTAAGTCTGTTGATGATATGTTTGCATATATACATTTGTATAAAATTTTGGGTTTGGTTGCGAAGAGAAGGAAGTCTGATCTAATTTGGCAGTTTCAATTACAATACATTTGTACAACAGTTTACCACACTGTACAATACATATGTCAGCTTAGCAGCATATTGTCATTTGAGTGGCTTAGTTCAACGTATGTGGTGTGTAGGGTGGATGGGCCTTCGAGGTTTTATGTGTTGTGCATGGTTGGTTAGGCTTGTTTAGCTCATATGTGGTGTGCAGGGTGGTCGGAGAGGTGTTCGGCTGGTGGGGTGGGTTGTTTTTGACTTGTCTTAATATATGTGTAAGATTATGTGAGTATTAAGGTGTTAGTGATGTGGTACTTGGAAATGATGTGTTTTTGTTAATACTCATTTTGGTATGTTTTGGTAATGACTTGTTGTTTGATTTAGCGGCTGAGTGTTCCGTGTATGGTTGTGTTCATATGCTGGTAGCGGATTGTTTTTCATGACTCTCCATTTTCAGTTTTCTGTTACGTTTTGGACTCACACTGAGCTCATGTAGCTCACCCCCTTGGTGTTCCCCTTTCAGGTACTCTCGCGTTTTGAAGTTGGACTTGGCATGCCGGAGGTCTCGGAGTGATAGGTTTTTAAACAAGCTAATAAGTCTCTTTTTCAGTTCTTATTTGGTTAAGTCGTTCTGGACTGTAAGTAATTATAAGAACTGTGGTATAATTCTATTTTGGGTTTTCGTAAATGGCTTTTGTATTGAACTCTATAAACTGCGGAATTTTAATTCTGTATGATTTTGACATAACTTAAATTTTCTGTTTTAAATTCTAAGTGGTTACATTTTTATCGTCACTTAAGTACTATTTTTAAAACATAACTTGTTAAGAGACTTAGTTTGTTCTTAGCATATTGTATTCAAAATGAGTTTTAACATTTTTGTTTGTAAATTGTTTTTCAATCACTTCGGTGGTCAATGTAATCTGCTAGATTCGGTCTAAACTTCTAGGCCAAGTTTTGGAGTGTTACACATATAAATATGCATTTGATGCCTACATGCTTTGCACTTTAATGCCTTGGTGTCGTGTAGTTTACTCGTGCATCCGAGTCTGTTTTACTAGGGTTCCATTGAACGAAACTTGTTAATTGAAATTGGAAACTTGAATATGTAATGAAAATGGATTCTATAAACTATTTTGATGTAACATTAAAATAAATAATTTGAATTTGGTATAAACTTATATATTCATAATAGAGTATGGTAATGAAAGGAATAATGTGAAATTGGTATAGTCTTATGGATTGGTGTTGGAATATGAAATTGAGGTGAATTGTACGAAAATGATATCAACTGTTTGTGTTTTATGTTTTACTTATAATGTTTAAAGTTCTTGAATATTTATGCTCAGTTATTATCATTTTAAGTGTCATGTCCTAGCCAAATTTATGCCAAAACTATAATAAATAACATGATTAGGTATGATCAAGGTATACATAGTACTTTCCACTTGTAGATCATCACCTTAAGAAACTTGTCGAGTCGGATCAACGAGAAGCACACACTATCAATAAGATGGTAGAATTATATTCATTTTGAGTCTAATTATTGTGGCGTGTATATAAGGGCACCTTATTGTGCAAATGGTTATTTTTGGGTGGATAGTTATGTAGCAATTGTGGGTATGGTTAATCTTGTATGATAAGCTTGAAATATGACTTATTTGATGCATGGTCTTGGTCATGTTCAATGTACCACCCCATTACCCGACCTAATCGTCGTGTAACATCCCGTTTTTCAATGGTGTCAAAAACAGTGGTCTCAAAACCCCATTTTCGATATTCGAGTCAATAAATATTATTTATTAATATTTATGAGTTTATTATAAAAATATATTAAAGTTTGGTCCCTTAATTTTGTCAAATTGATAGTTAATTAAAGTATAAGACTAAATTGTAAAAGTGGTAAAAGTTAATTGCGATAGATTTTTAAATATCCAAAGGACCAATTGAGTAATTGGACTATTCCTTTATGGCGAAAAGGTGGTTGAGGCTAGTTGTAAGCCATCCACTTTTTTAATTAAGTTTAAGTTTAATTATAAGTTAAATAAAGTATATAAGCTAAAAGAAAATAAAAAACCACACATTTTCATGTTCATCTTCTTCCTCTCACGAAACAAAGAAAAGAAATAGCGTTTGGGAAGCTCAAAATTTTGGCTAACAATAGGTATGTTCAATTTAGTCATTTTCTTGTAATTTCTATGTTTTTGAGGTTGTGAGAGCTCGATTTAGCTAACTCATGTACCAATTTGCAAAACTGTTAAAGTTTCTAAAAGTTGTCATTGATGAATTCTTAAAGAAATTGGTATTAAATTGTTAGATTGTAAGCTTAGAAGTGAAAAAGGACATGATTGCAAGTTTACTTGCTAGTTTTTTAACATAGGGACTAAAGTGTATAGATTTCGAATTTGATGTGAAATGTTTCTAATTATTAATAGTAAAGGGTCCTAAAAGGGTGTAATTGAGATCGGTTTTAAAATTGAAGCTCAAATTTGAAAGATATTATAATTTTGGTTTTAGGAACTAAATTTAATAAAATTTAAACTTTAGGGGCATTCGAAAAATGAAATTGGAATGATACATGCATATTATAAGATGTTATAAACTAGTTTGAATTTATAAATTGAATTGAATTATTATATAGATCGAGAATTGAACCAAATCGAAGATAAATGGAGAAAAGGCAAAAAAAAATTATTAGTCCTTAGAGAGTTGTTCATTTGTTGTTTTTCCAAGTAAGTTCATATAGAATTTACTATGTTAATTCATGTTATGTTTGTACTGTATTATTTTTCCTATTAATTTGAATTGATAAAAATATAATGGCTTTTGGCATCAAATAGACTTAATCGTAAAGTATGACATACATGGCAATTACAAATAGGTACGAGTTACCAAATGGATATGAAATGTTTATATATTGTTATAGGGTTTGAAATGATACAATCACCGTAACCGAAGGCTTGTGTGAGCCATTTCATAACCTAAGGCTTGTGTGAGGAAATTCATATGGTTAGCTTCTAGGAGCACTATAGTTCCGTGTATCCGACTTCGGTTTACCAAGGTTCTCTAGGGTGAGAAAATGATAGTCTAATGGAAATGAAATTTTTGAAATGATATGAATAAGAATTGAATTATATATGATTATGAATTGAATATGAACTAGATAGTATATTATGATATATTGAATTGATGAATATGTATATGTGATTTATGTTATAAGAGTTTGATATGTAAGAAAACCAACCTATTGGTTGAAATTGTTGGGATGTATATGAATGTATAAGGTTTCCAAAGAGATGCCATAGTATGTATCAATTTGTTTTAATTGTTTAACTTGTTTTATGGTCAAAGTAAGTTAAGAAATCTTCATATAGATTTATTAAGTATACGATATGCTTACTCCATTGCCTCCATTTTTCCTTATAGATTGTTGACTTGCGGAATGTGTTGAGTGGATCTACTTGAAGCTCACACTTTCTTATTATTGATTTGGTAGTTTTTCAATCGTTATAAATCTCAATTTTGTGGCATGTATATAGGTTTTATGCTTTGTTATTTTAAATGATTGTATAGCTGAATCCTTTCTATGTTTGATTTTCGGGAAGGTTAATACCCATATGTATATGTATGTTTTGGTAACTTATTATGATATTGTGAATGGCACTAAAATGGTATGTTTGAGTATAAAATGATATAGTAAAGAGGATGGTAATGGATGACTAAATGCATGAATGATTAGGTTGAATTGAACAAGCAAAATTGGTATGTTTTGATGTTCAATTAAAGTTATCTCAGACTGGTTGAATTAAGATAATATTATGAAATGTTTTGTATGTGGTTTGTTATGATTTTATACAGGCAAGATTGTGCAATTATGCACGAAACCTAGAGTTCGTAAGTTTGACATGAAATAGGTACCAAACGGCCTAATTTTTACACTAAATAGAGTCCGCATCGAGATGAGAAATTCTCCTTGTTGCGATGTTGACCAATAGTGCATCAAGTCTCGACGTCGAGAGGCTGGGTGTCGGAATGTGGCAAACTGTTTGGCGACATCATGACATGGAGAAGGTAATGTCACAACGTCGGTCCTGAATTTTCAAAATACCAAGTTGACGTTGTGTCGTCGGGGGTTCCTCATCACGATGCAACATACTGAGTAGGTTTCATTGTGACCTTAAATACACATTGTCGCAACGTGAATCCCGTGTTGCTCCTTGTCACAACGTTGAGGATATGTTGTCGCGACGTGACATACTATTTCCATAAAAATCAACATGGTGTAGGTGTGGGAGACCTATAATAATGCTCTACATTTCAATTACAACCAAAACAACAATATGCCAATTGAAGATAAAATATGTCAAAATGATACTTCAAAACAACATCGAGCAACCAAGTTTTAAATTTAAGCATTTTCGATACAAAATCGGCTTAAACCCTAGGTACATGCCATATACTAATCAAAAGAGAACTTTACGAACTTTATTGAGTCGAGGATCGTTTGCTGGATGCTGGATCAACTTCTCAAACTATTGAAAATCTACTATACCTACGCACGGAGAAAACAAACCATACGATGAGCGAAAACTCTTAGTGGTATTTCCATGATTCAAGTTAATATAAAACAAATTTTAACAATTTCGTACATACAATTCAAATTAAATTTATAACCTAAACTCATGCCATTTCATACTGAAACACAATCATTTTCACAATGATAAGTATGTGTGTGTGTGTGTGTGTGTGTGTGTGTGTGTGACCAAACTTACACCAAATCATTTGAGTGTATATATATACAAGCTTACAAACCATTTAAAATTTCACCTACCTTTTGGTTCATTTCACTTATCATCTCTAGTTCATACATGCTAATTTTTTTATCATTCTTAGCATATATATACATATATATCACATTTCATATAACATTTTAATCATTTCAAAACCTATTGGCTCATTATTACTCGACCAGCCCCCATGGCTCGTTTCAATTCATTTCACATGCTATTAAATATCATATTTCAACCAAAATTCACCTTACATCATTTAGCCAATTCATATGTTTTTAAGCCTATTAACCAGACATAGATTTCAAGACAAATTCACAAAATAGACAACTTGCATCTCAATCTGGCACCACAATGCATCATCAGATATATCGAAGGAAAGTTACTGGCACACATAGTGGATCATCGGGCAAGCTGAAGCAATTTTATTGTCAGATGAGGTGCATCATTGGATGAACCGAAGCAATTATACTAGTACACATAATGCATCATCGAATAAACCGAAGAAATCATGCTGGCACATAAGTGCATCATCAGATGTACCGAAGCAAATATACTAGCACGAAAGTGCATCATCGGCTAAACCAAAGTATAAACCTATACAGTTAATATAGTAACCAATTTCCAATTTCCAATTTCATAACATAGTTCAATTTACATCCCATCATTCTCAATTCAACATAAATTCATCATTTCATCATATAATATAACATAATTCAGCCCAATTCCATACCAATTTCTTATATCAGTTAAGTCATACACATTTCTATCCTATTCAATTTAGTCTCTATCTAGATATTCAATTTCAATCATAGCATTTCAACTCAATAACCATTAGCAACTCACCTCAACATTATATAATGTAAAATGTCATGGATATGTAGTAATTAGATTGATCTCATGTCATAGAGATGCAAACTGAAAGCTCATGTCACTCGTATACAATTCGGAACATTTAACATCAAAATAGAAACAATTATGCAATTCAAATGTTATCATTTCACAAATCAATGTAATTAAAGCAAAAATACACTTACGACATTAAATCGAGCCTACAGGACCTAAAAATAACTTTGGAAGCATCCAGGGATTAAATTGAAATAAAACAGAAAATTTTTTTAAAAATTAAAAATTAACGAAATTAGGGTCACATGGCCATGTGGTCAGGCCGAGTGACATAGCCCAGATCGTGTGAACATTCAAAGTGTGTATATTCGAAATAGAGCCACATGGCCGTGTCGTAGGCCACGTGCCAAACAGTGTGTGCATTCGATGTTGTGTCACACGAGAGTGTCATAGATCGTGTGCCAGACCGTGCTACATATTGACTTGGGACACACAACCATGTTGCAGGCCATGTCTCAGACCATGTGAATCCTACACCTAAAATCCATTTGGCACACGGACATGAGGTGTGACTATGTGCGGCACACGACCGATTGACAACCCATGTCTCACGTCGTGTGGAGCTAAATGACTTCATTTTCAAGCCAAAAGAACCGTTCTTACTTAGACACCAAGCCATCCCATTTCCAACCAAAATGACCTATTCAAAAACACCTTTAACAGACCTAAAACATACCAAATTCATACAACTCATGTGCCAAACCAATGTGTCCTCATTAACACCAAATTTTTTTCACAAATACAATAAACATATCACCTAAAAGATTACCATCATGCACATGTTATTCTAATAACAACCATGTTTACAATTTCCAAATACCAAAACACATACCAAAAGTAAATTCATCATGTCCAACACCATGAATTACCTACCAAATTGGTTATACCACATTTTAAACATCATTAAGGATACCAAATCAAAACAAGCCTAAATAAAGGCACAAATATTACCATACCAAAATAGTATCATTATGAAACATAGTTTACCAAATCATGACCATATAAGCTTAATTACAATTCAACTACATGTTAACCTTAACCACATCAAAAACCCTACATACATGCCACAACCAAAATGACCCAAAGACAATAGCTATAAAAAAGAGACTAGATAGTGTGAGCGTTGAAGTTGATCCATCCAACCCGTTCTACAAAATGTTAACTACAAAAAACGAAACAAAACAGGTAAGCTCATGAAGCTTAGTAAGTCCATTGCTAAAAATTTAACTTAACTTACCTTAAACTTAAAACTTATCACTATTTAAACCTAAATCATTATAACCCTGACAACCATAACTAAAATCACATGTCATTAGTACTAAAGCATTCAACCATATAATTCAATATACACAAGGGCTCAAACTAAAGCAATCCACTTTTCCATACATATACATATATACACAAACATATCATTATACATAAATCCAATTCAAAGAGTAATTTTAACATTTAATCATAAAGTTTCATGGCTCATTCAACTATAGAAAATTGACTTCGATGGTTGGATTTCCTCCAAAACACATCATAGAACATCGTAATGCTATTAGAGGCACTATAGTGCAAATACAAAGGCACTGAAGTACAAACAAAGGCACCGAAGTGCAATCCTGTACAAGCGCGCGTACTAACCCTCTTGGCACTTCACAATTTACGTACACATGTTATAATTGCATCAGCTCATTTCAACAACATATAATCACAATATTCACCAAAATCAAATACTTGTTTCTCACTTGTACTTAATTATAACATTTAAGAATTTAACACTTATAAACAAAATTTCATATTAACTATAATTAAATCAGCAAAAAGTAATACAATGCATAAATAAGAACATATATATATTTCGTACTATGAACTTACCTACTAACTGTTACTGGTTTCCTAACAGGGACTACTCATCAAATTTCCCCTTTCCACGATTGTTGCCTTTTTGACTCGGTTCTTGATCTATAATAAATAAATTCAATCTTATCAAATTCAAACAAACATCCCAATTCTATTTTATGCATATGACCCTTAAGTTTTCATTATCTATAATTTTTCCTTAGAATTTTTCATTTCTCATAATTTAGTCCCTAAACTCAAAATTCCAAATTTAGAAAAATTATTCTAATACCCATGCTAGCAGAATTTACTCCCACACTAAAATAGTCCATATTTCTTAAAAATTCAAAAAAATTTCATGCCAATTTTAACTTTTCATCAAATTAGCCCTTTATTTTAAACTATCAAAAATCACTTTACAAAATAGTCCTAATCAACAACCAAGACTACAAATTCACCATTTAACATCAAGAATAACTAAGATTCAATAATGGTAAAATCCAAAATCTTTAACAGTTTCAAAAATGGTGACACGGGCCAGTTGGACCTAATTCTAACAATCTCAAAAACATAAAAATTACAATAAATGGACCAAAGCTACATACCATGCAAAAACAAAAGAGAAAATCGAAGCTTTGAAGGTTCCTTCCATGGGGTTTCAGTTTTCAAAAGACGAGAATAAAGATGATGATAATTTTTTTTATCTTTTTACTTTTATTATTACTAAATCATAACACTTATTTTACACTAAAAACAAATCATTGACCGTCCAAACGAATTAAAAATGGCCTATTTACCATATAAGTCCTCCCTCAATCACTAATTTAACCATTTAATGAAAGTGACTAGCCATTAAGTGTTACATCTTTTACAATTTAGTCCTTTTTAATTAACTAACTAATTAAACAATAATTAATGAAAGTATTTACGAGCTCAGTTTTCAGAAACAAGGTCTCGGTACCTCAATTCCCAAAACCACTTTACTTTGTGAACAACCTCTTATACTTAATTATTATTCAATTAACTAAAATTCACCAGATCAATACTCAATATCAAATTATAATTGACTCATATGAATTAAATAATAATTAATACAGGGCTGGAGGTAACGCTAAACGATAAGCTACAGGTCTGATTATTTCTAAAACTTCATACGAACCGATAAATCTTGGACTGAGCTTTCCCTTTCTACCGAAATGCAATGCTTTCTTCTAAGGTGAGACTTTTATAAAAACTTTCTCACCAATAGAAAATTCTTTATCTTTACATTTCAAATCAATATAGAATTTATGACGATCTGATGCAGCTTTCAAATTGTCACGAATGATTTAGACTAGTACAATAGACTTCTACATTTTTAGCCATATAAAGCCTCGCACAGTGTCATTTTTATGCTTGATTGATAACTATTATTATAGGCAAATTCAGCTAATGACAAGTACTATTCACAACAACCTTCGAACTTAATAATACAACACCGTAACACATCTTCTAAAATCTGTATTACCCACTCAAACTGACCATCTATTTGTGGATGAAAAGGGTACTATAATTTAATTTGAAACCCAAAGCTTCGTGTAATTTACCCCAAAATCTAGAAGTAAACCTCAGATCACGATAAGATATTAACGATAGAGGAACATCGTGCAATCTCACAATTTTTGTGACATATAACTTTGCCAACTTCTCAAGTGAATAGTCAGATTTAACAGGTATAAAGTGAACAGATTTTGTCAATCTATCAACTATAACCTAGATTGAGTCCTTTTTTTTCGCATTCAACGGTAACCCTAAAACAAAATTCATAGTGATTCGCTCGAATTTCCACTCTGGAATCATTAAAGGTTGTAATAACGATGATCGAACCTAATGTTCGGCTTTCACTTGCTGACATATCTTACATTTAGATACAAACTCAAATATTTCATGTTTCATACCAGGCCACAAGTAATGTTGTTTCAGATCGTTATACATTCTGTTACTTCAAAGGTGTATCAAATAAACACTATTGTGAGCATCATTCATCAACTCTTGTTTTAGCCCAGAATCATTTGGTACACATAATCGATCCCGAAAATACAAACAACCATCATCTCCGATGTGAAAATCATTCTTCTAGCCATTTTTCACTAGTTCAAGCCTAGACAACAACCCTGAATCCTTTTTCTAAAGTTTTTAAATTTTCGATAAAAATATCGTCTTAACTATTAACTCAGCCATAATAGAACCATTATGTTCCAATGTCAAATTCGCATTCATGACTCTCAGAGCAAACAAAGATTTTCAACTCACAGCATCTGTGACAATATTAGCTTTCCTAGGGTGATAATCAATTACTAAATCATAATATTTTAGTAATTCAAGCCACCTACTCTGACACAAATTTAATTATTTCTTAGTCATCAGGTATTTCAAGCTTTTATGATTAGTAAAAATATAACATTTATCACCGTATAAATAACGTAGCCAGATTTTCAGAGTAAACACAATCGCTTCCAATTCTAAATCATGTGTCGGATAGTGTCGCTCATGAGGCTTCAATTGTCTCAAGGCATAAGTAATCAATTTCCCGCTCTGCATCAGAACACAACTCAAACCACAAAGGGACACATCACTACAAATAGTAAATTCTTTCCCGGTTTCAGGTTGTGTGAGAACTGAAGCATCAGTTAACATGTTCTTCAACTGATCAAAACTTCTTTGACATTTATCAGATGTTTATCGGACATTTATTGGACGTATCGACGATTTTTTCGATCAGTTAAAGGGAGCTACCGTATTTTCAAAAATTTATTTACGATTCAGATATTATTAGTTGCAAGTTAAAGATCCTGATGTACCTCAGAACTCGATACGAACATTATGAATTTTTGGCATGATGAATCACCTATTTTAGCTGTATTTAGATCGGTTTGTTATGGTATTTATTGATAATATTCCAATTTATTTGCTGAATAAAACAGATCATGTTGAGCATTTGAGAAATGTGTTGCAGATTCTACATAAAAAACAACTTTATGCAAAATTCAGTAAATATGAATTTTGGTTACGGGAAGTTGGATTTCTAGGTCATGTGATCTCTACTGATTGTATTCATGTTTATCCAAATAAAATATCGACAATTGTTGATTGGAAAGTACCAAAGAATGTTTCTGAAGTACGTAGCTTTATGGGCTTAGCGGGGTATTATAGGTGATTTATTAAAAACTTTTACATTATAACATCTTCGATGACTAAAATTTTTCAAAAATATGTTAATTTTGTTTGGTCGGATAAATTTTAGAAAAGTTTTGATTAGTTGAAGAACATGTTAACTGAAGCTCTAGTTCTAACACAACTTGAAACCGAGAAAGAATTTACTGTTTACAGAGATGTGTCCCTTTGTGGTTTGAGATACGTTCTAATGAAGAGTGAGAAAGTAATTGCCTATGCCTCTAGATAGTTGAAGCCTCATGAGCGAAACTGTCTGACACATAATTTAGAATTGGCAGCAGTCGTGTTTGCTCTGAAAATTTGGCGACATTATTTATACGGTGAGAAATGTCATATTTTTACTAATCATAAAAGCTTGAAATACCTGATGACTCAGAAAGAATTAAATTTACGTTAGCGTAGGTGGCTTGAATTACTAAAAGATTATGATTTTGTAATTGATTCTTACTCTGGGAAAGCTAATATTATCGCAGATGCTTTGAGTTGAAAATGTTTGTTTGCTCTGAGAGCCATGAATGTGAATTTGACATCGGAACATAATGGTTCTAATATGGCTAAGTTGATAGTGAAGCCGATATTTTTATCAAAAATTCAAGAGCTTCAGAAAGAAGATTCAGAGCTGTTGTCAAGGCTCGAACTAGTGAAAAGTGGCCAGAAGACTAATTTTCACATTGGATATGATGGTTGTTTGTATTATTGGAATCGGTTATGTGTACCGAATGATTCTGGGCTAAAACAAGAGTTGATGAATAAAGCTCACAATAATGTTTATGATCTAATTATTCACTTGAGAAGTTGACAAAGTTATATGTTGTAGAAATTGTGAGATTGCATGGCATTCTTCTGTTATGAATATCAGATCATGATCTGAGGTTTACTTCTAGATTTTGGAGTGAATTACACGATGCTTTCGGTTCCAAATTAAATTTTAGTACCACATTTCATCTGCAAACAGATGGTCAGTTTGAGCGAGTAGTACATATTTTATAAGATATGTTACGGTGTTGTATTATTAAGTTCGAAGGTAGTTGGGAACAATACTTTTTGCTAGCTAAATTTTCCTATAATAACAGTTCTCAATCAGGCATAAAAATGGCACCGTATAAGGCTTTATATGGCTGGAAATGCATAATTTGATTGTACTGGTTTGAATTAAATGAGAGAAAGCTAGTTGGGGTTTATTTGGTTCGAGAAGTTGAAGATCAAGTTAGAATCATTCATGACAATGTGAAAGCTTCATCAGATCATCAGAAATCCTATGCCAATTTAAAACATAAAGATATAGAATTTTCTGTTGGTGAGAAAGTTTTTCTGAAAGTCTCGCCTTGGAAGAAAGCATTGCGTTTCGGTAGAAAGTGAAAACTTAGTCCAAGATTTATCAGACCGTATGATGTTCCAGAAAGAATCGAACCTATAGCTTATCATTTAGCGTTGCCTCCAGCTTTGTATTAATTATTATTTAATTCGTATGAGTCAATTATAATTTCATATTGAGTTTTGATCTGGTGAATTTTAGTTAATTAAATAATAGTTAAGTATAAGTGGTTGTTTCGAAAGTCAAGTGGTTTCGAAAATTGCGGTATCGAGACCTTATTTCTGAAAATCGAGCTCGTAAATATTATTAAATATTTACGAAGTTATTATTTAGGTATGTGAAGGTTCGGATTGAAATTT
>CM025143.1:10963312-10973923 GCA_013467495.1 Gossypium gossypioides | reverse complement strand
TATAGAATTAAATCTTATTGAGTCTATTTTCATAGAAATATAACGGTGTAGACAAAGGAATTATATATTTTGAGATATTTTCATTTTAGTTAGACAAGGTCAAAGTGGTCTTCGGAATCCCATGTTCTGACTTTGGAAAATCATTAACAATTGTACAAAAATATTTATGAGTTGTAATTTATATTTCTAGATTCCTTATTGAGTTTATTTTCTGTAGAAACAAGTGAGAACACTATATGAAGTCCGTACAATGAGATAACTTAATTTTAATGACAAGAGGTCAGGACAATCAATCAGTGAAATAGGGGAGACTTTAACTAACAAACGGTACTAATTGGCTAAACTAAAAATTCTAAAAAATTTATGGTAAAAATATATACGAGTCTAGTTTCAGGGAAAATTTATGGATCTAAATTTCAAATTTTGTAGCTCGAGTTATAATTAATTTAGTAACTGCTGTGCAGGTGGACAAACTTATTATGAACAGTGAATTAACTTTTAAAACTAAATTTTTATGCCCCGAACTTTTAAGTTAAGTCAAGTAACGGCTCATGCTCAACTCTGGCAACGGTCTCGGGTAAGGGGTGTTACACTTGATGAGACTGAAAGTGACAGCTTTGGAGAGTAGTTGACGTTGAGGTCCTTGAAGAAGTCAAGGGTGAAAAACTAAATGATAGAGTTAATAGGGAAGAAGAGGAAATGAGACTGAATATTTTGATAGTGATGATCATGGGAGCATACTTTGGTCAGATGATGATGACAATACTAATTCTTGTACAAGAAGAAGTAGGTTCCCTACATATAATCCAAACTCAGCAAGTCCACACTTCTGTATTGGGATTGTGTTTAAAGATGGTAAGCAATTCAAATTCACAATTCATAAGTAGTCAATATGCTGTAGAAGGGAACTTAAGATAATCAATAATGAACCAAATAGGGTTAGAGTTAAATGTATTGCATCTAAAATTTGTAAATGTGGGAATATTTGCATGTTACAGTAACATGTCCAAATGCATGCAAGTGAAATTTTTTCATGATGAGCACAATTATTGTGTTAGTTTTAGAATCAAAATGATTAATGTAAAAGTAATTGCAAATGATTTTGAAGCTACTATTAAGGACCACTCAAAAATGAAGCTAAGGGAGATACAAAGAAGGGTAGCTTTAGAAATGCATGTGAATGCTAATATGACAAAGTGTAGAAGGGCCAAGAAAATAGTGAATGATAAGTTGGCAGGAAACGTTGTAGAGGAATTTGTTGTGCTGTGGGATTATGCTGATGAGTTGAGACTAAAAAATCTTAGAAGTACTATAAAGATGGCAATTAATAGAGTCACGTATGAATCTCCACCACATTTGAAGAGGTTTTATGTCTATTTTGAAGCACTGAAAAGAGGTTGGAAAGAAGGGTGCATACTTATACTAGGTTTGGATGGTTGCTTGCTAAAAGGTCTATTTAAGAGTGAGATGTTTTTTGCTATTGAGAGAGATAGAAACAATCAGATGTACCCAATTTCCTAGGCTATTGTTGAAGGGGATTGCATTGGTTTTTGGTAATGATTTCTTAGTATTTTGACAGCAAACTTAGGAATGGAAGATGGTTTTGGGTATACCATCATTAGTGACAAATAAAAGGTAAATAATGCTATTTATTTTGCACCAATTTTTTTCTGATGCTATTTATTTTGCACCAATTTTTACTGATGCTATTTATTTTGCACGAATTTATTACTGATATTTTACTTATGTTTTGTAAATTAATTTGTAGGGTCTTGAGATAGCCATTAATGATATTCTGCCTAGAGTAGAACATAGAAATTGTGCTAGGCATGTCTTATCAAACTGATCAGTAAGAAGAAAGCAAAGACATTCGATTTTTTTTTTTGTGGAAAATTGTGAAGTCTACAACACAGAGGGAGTGAGAACAAAACAAAGAAGAAATGTATAAGATTCATGAAGGTGTTGCAAAGGAGTTGCTCTCTAAATATTCAAAAGCTTGGACCAAGGCCTTCCAGGGGTTGCACTCAGTGTCAGGTATTGTTGACAATAACCTCTATGAAGCATTTAATTCTAGCATCGTAGAGTCTAGATTAAAGAGCATAATAACCATGTTGGGGGAAATAAGAGTTAAAATGATGACCAAAATAGTAGATAAAAGGAAGCAATGCAGTTCATGGAAATACAATTATGCTCCACTGATAAAAAAGAAATTTGATGACACCAAGAAGGAAGGTGTTGATTGGAAGGTGATCTGAAATGGGGAAAATGGGTGTGAAGTTAAAAAATAGTAAATGTAGAGGATAAAAATTGCAATGGTCAAAGCTGGCAATTATTTGGGATCCCTTGTCCCCATGCCTGCTCTATTATATGGCATATTGAACAAGATCCTGATGACTACTTACATAGGTACTACTAGAATGATACATATTTGAAAGCATATGCATATGCTTTATAACTCATAAATGGGTCACATGAGTAGAGAAAATCTGGTATTGAGCCTGTGCTACCACCAATTGAGAAAACAATGCCTGGTAGGCCAAAGAAGAATAAAAGGAAGGCAAAAAATGAACCGAAAAAAGTGAAGTCTGGACAACTCAATAGGGCTGGTCTAATTATGAGATGTAGAAAATGTGGTGGTGAGGGTCACAACAGAAAATCATACTTTCAAGCTAACACAATTGGATCACAGGTATATCATAAACACTTTTTCACTGTCAAGTTCCAAAATATTTATATCTAATTTGGGGTTGTTATTTTTTATTGTCTCAGTCTGGCATGAGTACAAGAACTAGAATCCAAAAAAAGAACAATAGAAGACCATGCATTCAACCTAATACAACTGGATCACAGGTATATTGTAAACACTTTTTTACTGTCAAGTTTCGAAATATTTAAATATAATTTGAGGTTGTGATTTCTTTCCACGGTCTGGTACGAGTACAAGAACTAGAAGCCAACAAATGAAGGTATGTTAGGAACCTATTAGCACACAAGAATCCATTGCAACAATGAAGATGAAGAAATGAATTGACATGTTATTCTAACTAAACATTTTGTTTGTTTGTCAAAATAATTGCTTAACATATTTTTTGTTTGCAATTACATGTGATAGTTGCCTAAGACATTTTTTGTATTCCAGGCTTCTAGGACTTGTTTGAAGTTCGTATAACAATGATGGTATATGTAACAATTTGATGTGGTATGCAATTACTGCTATAGGCAACTATGTGGGTCTAGGGTCATTTTGTTAGTTACTATTTTAAACATGACATACAATGTCAAATATCCAACATTTTAGTACATGTAACTTCTTTTTTCAACAAACATTCTTTTGTTCATTTTGCTCGTAGACCTTTCATTATACTTCCCTCAAATTAGCTACAAACACCAATTTGAATATGACAATTTATGTCAACAACAAAGTTTGAAGGTACTAGATATACAAAACACAAGAACATGACACCATACTTTTCAAATTATAACGTTCCTAAATAGTGTGACATATAAGATAAATAATACACTGCAAATAAACATTTTCTTATAAAACTCTTTCTCTTTCTTGAATGATTTACATTTTGGCTTCAAGCTCTTAATCTTTGTGTTTAATTCAATGTGATCCATAACATCATGATTGACCTCTTGTGTTCGGTTGTCCTTGCCCACATTTTGCACAGTGCTACTCTTAGACATCTCAACATTACTGCTTCTACTACCACTCTCAAACATCTCAACACTTCCACACTTCATAATCTGCTTCCTAAGTCTCATATTCTCTTTTGCAAGTTTCCTTTTTCTATCACATAATTCACGTATTACTTCATTTGCCTTGTTACACCATTTATCATCGTACCACTTAAAAAATCTGCATCCACCAACCTACAATTCACACAAAAAAGTTTGACTTTTTATTATAGAAAACCCACAATTCACTCAAAAATCTAATGCTACGACGAATTGTAGCACCAATTTAGTTCAGCCGACAAAAAAATCTAACAAACTAAAATAATCCCCAATTTCTTATGAACCCTAAAATAAATTGGCTAAATATATGCTTACCTCAAAATCTGAGCAAGCATAATAGTTCTTGTCTGGGTTTAAATCGCTCTACAAAGCTTCTCTCGGAGCTAACTTGTTACAGAAACATGTTATTTTCTCTCCATCATAAATGAACTCCCCTCGTGATGAAGAAACCAACTTCAAATAAGGAAACTTCTCCATTGATAGCTTCTAACCACTTTTTTCAGACAATATTTTTTATTCTTTTACTAACCCACTAGATTTCAAGTTTGATTTTTGCAGAATTTTAGTGGAGAATGAGAGGATTCGAGATTTAGGGTTCTTCATTTAGGAGCTCTTACATTGATTTAATTGTGCCCGTGTTATTTATTTATTATTTTAAATTCAATTGCTAACATGGCATATAAGACAAAATAATACCACGTTAGCATTTACATAAATTTGGAGCCTAGGTGGGGTAAATTTTTTTTTCCAAATCAACGCCTTTAGTTTTACTCCAATTTTCCAAAATAAATTCCAAAAAATTTTCCAACTACACCTACAGTAAGTCAAAATATGATTATCGAGTATTAACGTTGGAATCTATTTCCCTCATCTTATTACTGACTTGTTTCATCGAGCTGGAGTGGTGATGGGAAGTACTGAACAATTTCATCTGTTGAATATGACCATTATTGAAGATACCCTGCTCCATCAATTTAAAGAGCTTCATAAGAAGAAAATTCAGGGATGGAACCAGCGTCGTAAACAGAAAATGGAAGTGCCCCCAGCTGTAACAAAGAAATCGTAAAAAAGAAAACCAATGATGAGCCTACGAGGTGGGAAAGTAGGCTAGGAATAGACTTGCGCGACAACTTAAGACTCCTAGAGTCCATGAAACCATTAAATTATAATAATGAAAGAACTTTAATTTACTTATTTTCCTTGGCAAGGGTTTTTCATAAAGAGCCAAGGGGCACAAGGTTTAGAATGGCCTGAACGATCAAGCAATTCGACTGAGGGCAATGATGGCACGGAAGAAAAACAAGAGGAAGCCGATGAGGAAATAGATGACGAAGCCATGGAGGATAACAATTTTGTGTCCTATAGAAGAAACTTTGAGAGTACTTTTACATTCGCAAATAAACAAAAAGGGGGCTCGTCATCCGCGAGCCAAGTAACCGACCTTAGATGCCATCCTCAAGGTCTGTTGTGAGCATTAAGGGAAAAAGAATGCTAGGACCAAGCGAGGGTCCCAAGGATGACTCTAATTAGTTACATGTCTTAGCATTTCATTTATTTCTATGCGGCATGTAAACTATTAAACACTTTTGGATTTGTTTCTGGATATTTTTATTTTGTGCTTGGTGTGGTTGTTTTTGTTTTTCTTTTATTTATTTGTCTTATGTGCAATGAGTTACCTTGAAAAACTACACTACATTTAGAGCATCAACGAGGAGGTGGACCCTCAAGCTAGTCTGATGCTCCATTCTAAGGAAGTTCGGTAACCTCTTATCTTTTCTTTGGGACACATTAGGGACAATGTGTAGTCTAAGTGTGGGGGGTGCACATAAGTTTTATGTGTGTTATTTTTCTTGATTTTAGGTTTATTTGTGTATTTATTTCAATTTTAGTGCCTTTTTCAAAAAAAAATTAAAAATCCTAAAATATTTTTTGTTTTTGTTCCATTTTCATTCTCAATTTTTCAAAAAACCATTTTTTTTTTTTTTGTGATTGCATGGTGCTTGAACAGGAAATGATTGACATTGGTGAATTGTGGCATGATATTGTGTATTAAGTACTTTGGATGTATAAATATTAATTAATGCTTGACGAATTCTTTGCTTTGTGAATGAATTATTTAGTTCACTTAATTATATTGTATAATAGGATAGAGGTAGTCGAAAAATTCTTTGTTTTATCCAAATGATCAATAAAAATGAAGATAGGTATAGACATGCATGTTTTAGAAATTTCTATTATTTATTA
Source organism: Gossypium gossypioides (assembly GCA_013467495.1). Lineage (NCBI taxonomy): Eukaryota > Viridiplantae > Streptophyta > Magnoliopsida > Malvales > Malvaceae > Gossypium > Gossypium gossypioides. The sequence goes on along the minus strand of CM025143.1, from coordinate 10,967,938 downwards.
AAATGTAAAAGCATGTTTTGGTTTTGTATTTGTTGAAATGCTAATGGATGACCTAAGGCATTGTTTGTGTAGCTTAGAGCCTAAAGGACCAACCCTAAATGCTACATTATCCCTAGCTCCTGAATTTGAGCCTTACATTGTCTTTTCTTAATGAGCCTCTCTGTTTGAAACCTTGAGCCGAAATTGAGTTCGAAACTCAACCCTTCATAATCCCTAAACTTTGTATTGCACTATCGAATTGACATTAGGCCATGGACATTGAGGGATAGGTAGGAACACTGCAAAGATTTCTTACAAAATTTACTTGAATGATTAGTGAAGAGAGGTTGGATTAGTTTGTATGTGGTTCTTACTGAAAATTGTGCATAAAAAGAAAGAAAAATGTGAAAGAAAGAAAAGTGATGATAAAAAGCATTGTGAAAAAATAAATAAACAAATGAAAATTTTGCTCAAAATAAGAAAAAAATGAAAGGAGCATAACATTGATGACTCAAAATCATACTGAACAAAAATGAGCTAATATCAACCCATCTCTTCCACATAGTTGGAGAAATAAGGAATGCGAGAGAAGAAGAAATAAAGCGGTAAGATGAAACGATCATATTTGGGGGGAATTGGGAACAATGTCATGTGCTATACTATTCATAGTGCTTGAACCATTTTGAGATGACCTTTATTTGAATCCGTACCAACCTAAGCCTCAGAACATTACAAGACACTGAGTCCTATGTGACATTAGCGTCTCCTTTTACAAACCGAAACTTGTAGAAACTTATTGTAAATGAATAATACGATTTCTTTCATATATAGATACATCATGTCTTCATGTCTTATTGTGATGGAATAATGTGTAAAACTTGATTTTCATAAGCTACCTCTATTTCTGTTTGCTCTGTAACTTTTTAAACTAAGACAATTTGCTCTCAAAGCTATGAGTTTGCAATGCATCAATTTTGAGTTATGTAATAAAAAGAACTTGGTGCATAATGGATGCTTGTTCATCAAATGTCAAATAAATTCATTGTTCAAGGGTCGTCTTTTCTATTGCATGTTTAGTGTGTTTGCTTGAGGACAAGAAAAAAGTTAAGTGTGATGGAGTTGATCTGCCACAAAATGATGTAGCAAATTAGGCTCTTCCAACGTACTTAAAGAGCTTTTCTTCGAGCAAAATATAGTCTTTAGCATAATTTTTTGTTATTTTTAAATTTTTAGTTAATAAGTGAAAATGTCTTATTTTTACCCATTTTGTAACTCAAATTAGCCAATTAGGCCATTGGGAGGCCTAAGGTGTGATTGAATGGTGTAGGGACATGTTGGAGATAAAAAAAAAACGAGCGAGAACGACACCAGGGGAAAGAGAATCGCAATGTCCACACCTTGGAATCGCGATATCTCCAACAGTATGAAAGATTGAAGACTTCCTTCAGTGGTATCGCAACATCCTCTTTAGGTATCACGTTATCCACCCTTCAAAGGAAACCCCAAAGCTCGACACTACCTGAGGTATCACGATATCCACTTCTAGGTATCACGACATCACTTTTTTAGGGGAAAACTTGGACAAAAAAGGTAGTCTTTGTCCACCCAGTCCACCAATCATCCAAGCCCGTGTAGGGGTATTTTTGGAAACAAAAAGTCATTAGAAGATAGCTTAAAACAACTAAAATTTGCTGAGGAGGAGAGACACACACATTATGTTAGTTTTAGGTTTAGTATTCTCTAGGTTTCTCTTAGTTTTTCTGCACTTTTTCTACGGTTTTCATTTTCTCTTCTTCTACCTTAGTTTAGAGTGTTTTTTTTTTTGCATTTACTTCTAGTTCTTGAAGTTCTTAGTGTTATAAGTTAGTTATTACTATAGTTAAAGTTTGTCTACACCTTCAATCCCTGTACATTAGTTTCAAGACACTTTAAACTTTAGTTTAATGTATTTTAGTTTCTTTTACTTTGACTTTGTTAAAGCTTATTCCTTTTATGTGTATTGCTTTAGATTTTCTTGTTAAATTCTTAGTTTCATGTTATTTACTTTTTCTTGCATAAAAATCTCAACTTTCATATTTTTCTTAAGCTTTACTTTCATAGTTGCTTTGTTTTCCATTTCCATGTTTAGTTCTTTTACTTTCAGCATGTGCAACTAAACCTCAAAGGATGTTGGTTGATGGAGATGCGGGTAAGTTGAAATCTTTGCACAAAGTACTAAATCATAATAAATTGGACTAAATTGAATAGACCTAAAAACTTAGGAAGTGATGCCCCTAAGGGAATATCGAGGTTAGTGAGAATGGAAGGTAATCTTGTCATGCACCCATTCATTAGTCCCGGATTAACCAATGAGATCGGAGGATAAACCAGAGCTAATTCGTTTAAGTTTGTAAAATTGAGACCAGAAGATAAAATAGAGCCACTTAGTAATTATACGCTATTTAAGTCCATTTTTCAGTGATCAGTAAACCACATCGAAATCAACCAACCACCATTTTTTATTTCTTAGATAGTCCTTTAGTTTTACATTCTTTGTAATTTAGTCATTAGAGTAACACATTTAATTTTCTTGCGATCTTTTCTTATTATGAATTATCATACTATAAAATTGTATCAATAACTGCCTAGACTCTATCGTGTATGCTAGCTATCGCTCAATCACCATCTCTCTAGGGTTTAATCCTTGGAATACTCCAGTGTTTCATTGTAACACTATAAATATTACAATTTACCTATATGCTTGCAGTAAAATTGAGTTTTAAATATTGTTTTATAAAATCATTGTTTTATCACACATGCACGATGCTAGTCAAAGATCTTAAAACTGCAATTTTTGACACCCCTAAATTTTGGGTCATTACAGTCAATGCTAGCATGAGTGATGATCTTAAACTTACATGACTTTGGCATGTGAAAGGTTGCAAAGTGAAGTAATTGGGATAGCTAAGTTGATAAATGGTTTGTTTGAATGTTAAGCATGAAATATAGCTTAGTGCATGCTTTTTTTGATTCATGTTAAGGTCATTTAAGTGTTTGGCTCCTAGATTGCATATGTATGATATGTTTGAATTTGAAAATTAAATAATAGGCTAGTTTGATAAAAGGTTTGAATATGCCTAAAAGATGAACATTTATTTTGTACTATAATGAAGCTTTGATTCAATGCTCATAGTCTTGAATTGGTATAGATTGATATGGAATGATGGTGTTTTGATTGTGGAAGGATGTATGAAAGTATAGGTGTTTAATTGAAAGCATGAAAAATGTACAAATGTGTTCATTACCAAAACAGGGGCAACATAGCGACCACGAGTCCCCGACTTCGTGACATAGATCGACAGTGAGTGGTTTCGCGACGTTGAGATGCCTGAAGTCACGACGTAACTGTTGATTGATAATGTCGCAACGTGGAAACCATGGTGTCGCAATGTCAGCTCAAAATTTTGAAAATTTTACAATTTGATCTTAATTCGACCTCAGGTTAACAAAAGAGTTTTCGTAGGCTCGTATAGGACTAAGAAATGATTATGTAGCATAGCATGATTGCATAATATAATTATTTGTATGTGTAAATAGTTGTATGGTGTATAATTTATTGTAGTTGCTTTGGCAACGAATGTAGCGTCCTATTGCTCAGACCCGATGATCAGGTCGGGTAAGGCGTATTACACATACCTTAGCCTTGAGTGGATGATGGACTATGTATGCGTAACTCGTATACTTTGATGTAAATAAAATCCTGAGTTTAAATAGATAATGAACTGAAAGCTGGTGCGTTGGGTATACGACTTCTACAGTATGTACCATCATTCACAATAATGGAATCCATAGCCCAACTAATGGGTAAATGATATCCTTTCATCAGCTTTACATGATAGATGAAAAGTAAATGTGGCCACGGGACATTTGTTTTTGTGATAAATGTCTTCATTGCTATTTAATAGTAATTGACTTTCATGAAGGAAAATATAATGGTTACCATGAAATAAACTAGGATCATATTGGAAGAACAGATTTATCCCAAAGAGATTAAGGATATCTTATGAAGGTAACACATTTATGGCAAGGTCATTGTAAGAACTAATTGAGTAGCTTTCATAATGGTATGTAATTAGGGAGAGTTTAGTCACGATACTATAGTGGAATGATTTCGTGACTAAATAAGTTCATAATTAATAGGCGAAAAGCTGAACTTAATTATAAATTATTTGAACCCTATTTATATATGCCCAATTGGTGTCTCTGCTAGCTTGTTGAAACTGAAAATGAATTGCATTTAGAACCGAATGAATAGAAATGGATGGAAATGATAAAGTTAGATAAATGAGTCAAATTCACAAATGAATGTGTTTTCTCATTAAGTATAGAAAATGACTTGATAATTAACTTAAGGTTTTCGAATTATTATTTAATTAAATAACTGAAGTTTGAAAATGGAATTAAATTAATTAGTCATTGCAAACCCATTGAATATGAAAATTAAATATATTTCCTCATAGATTCTCTTATGATAAAGTTGTCATGACTTTAACAAAATTAGAATTGGGTTTAGAAAATTATTTAATTAAAAAAGCAATTTATCTAATTTAATTAATTAATTAATATTTATTTTGGGAAATAGAAAAATATGTAATGAGTTGGATTAAA
>CM025143.1:10950977-10961295 GCA_013467495.1 Gossypium gossypioides | reverse complement strand
TGAAATTTTGAATATATAATTAAAGTGTAACCGTATATTTAGTTCGCATAATATCAAATTTAACCCTTAATGTATACATCTTTTGTCATTTTGGCCATTATTCTTTTTTTTTAGCTAAATTTGGTCATTAATTTTCAAAAAGAGTCAAATTGCTTCTTCGTTTTAAATTGAAATATTGGCTTAAACATTATAAAATATTCAAAAATTTTAAGTAGTTCAAAAAACGTAACATAGATACATGTGAATTATCATGCAGGTTGCTATATTTAAAATTTTAAACATTTTAGTTAGTATTTCCGTTAAGAAACAATATTTAGACTCTTTTTGAAAGGTTAATGGTCAAATTTGACTCTTTTTAAAAGGTTCTGGGTCAAATTTAGCTTTAAAAAATAATAAGGCTTAAATTGACAAAAGATGTAAATGTTGAGAGCTAAATTTGACATTATGCCATTTCATTTTTAGTTCAAAAGTATGATAATCAATATCAATCAAAATAAAATAGGGATAAATATCAAAGCTATACGTGAACTTTGATCCAATGTGTAATATCAAACATGAACATTAATTTTCTACAATTTTCTCAATGAAATTTGGATTTGATTTAATTTTCATATCACTAACAATATTATAGAATTAATAATATTTTACATTGATATATTGTATGTAATGCCCAAATTTTTAAGTTTATGAATTGCAGGAGTTGGTCAAGTAATTTATTTTGGTTCTATGGGTTGGAGTTGTGTTTATGTGGGTGAAGTCCCGAGTTCAAGTTTTGTTATGTCTACAGTAAAATTTGTTTTTATTTGTTTTTTTTTTTCTTTTCATTCGTTGTGGCCACCCTAGTATTGTTTTGCTGGATGAATTTAAATTGTTAGTAGTTGAATTAAACATTGAACAGTCGGTTCGATTTGATTGTATTTATCTTGTTTTTCTTTTTAAATTATCTCAACAACCTCCCTTGCTTGTCGTCCCATAACTCCACGTTTTCCTATTTGTTCTTTTGATTTTTGGACTCTTTGAAATTGTCAAGATTTTTGTTCTCTCCTTGTTCTATTCCTTGCTATTATTCAATTTTTATTTCCCCTATTCTAGTAAATTTACTTTTGTTTTGTTTGCTCTTCATTTTCGCGTGGATATTAGTAAAGGTATTGGACTTCAATTTTCTTTCTTCTTTTCTTGATGTTGTTCCCCATTTTCTTGTGCGAATTAATTTTGGTGATGGGTGTTGCGTTAACTATTCATAACTATGTTCTTGGCGTAAGTGACGCTATTTCCATTATTAAGGTTTAGTTGTCTCTTGCCCGTAGTTACTTTTTCGTGGTTACGAATTATGTTTTTAATCATTTGGGTCTTTTAGGTGAAGTCCACAAGACAACTAATTTTTTGGCGAGTTAGAACATGTTGGCGGGCGACTATTTTCGTTGGGGTAAGTGGTTATTCACTGCATTGGAACTGTGTTTCTGTAGTGACATTGTATGACGTTGATTTCGTCGATTTTGATTATTGAATTAATGTTTGAGGTGGAGGAATCGTGTTAATTATTTTGTGTATATGGTTAATTTAAGTACTAAACTACTTGTTATTGAATCAACATCAGAAAATACTCAGGTGTGTAACGAGAAACCCAATAATCAGTGAATGAAAAAAGCTAAAAATCAATACTATCGACGACACACGGTCATGTGCCAGGTCGTGTGCAAACTGTGGAGCCACTCGGTTTGGGCCAATTGGGCCGTGTGGGCCACACAGACTTTTGGGCCCAAAATTTTATATTTTTCCCTAGGGTCGTAAACAGCGTTTGGATCAAATGTGGGCCTTCTGTAAAGTCATTATGTTATTAATTAAGTTATAAAGCATGAATTATGGCCATCTGTTAGTGTAAAATTGAATATTTGTTCGCATGTCTGAAATGAAATGTTATGAGTAAAATCTGTAATATGCTATGTTTAATTTAAAGAAAACATTATGTATTTTCTATGTCTGTCATGATAACCATGCACATATTAAATATATCTAATACCTGTTAGCTTTGCATTTGCATTTGGGATGGGAATTATGTACTAGAGGAAGTGTGGACAGTTTAATTATCTGCTGTAACTGGTGGCACAGCCACATCTATTTCTGTACATGGAAATAATTTGCTTATTGGTTTGGCAATTAAGCTGCAAATATTCTAAAAGTGTCATACCGACACTAAGTGGTGTGTAGGGTTGGATGGGAAGTGGTGCGTAGGGTTGGATGGGTGTTTCATACCCTATATGGTGTGTTGGGATGGTCAGAATTAGTGTGTAACGAATGGGTGTAGGATTATACTTTTGCATTTATATTGTTCTAATGTGATCAACATCTGCTATATATATTTGATTAAATTCTGTCGTTTGAATTATATGTTACACACTGAGTTTCAAAAACTCACTCTCTAAATGTCTGTCACTTTCGAGTAACCCTCAGACTTAGGCAGTTCGGTGCGACGGGAGCTCGGTTATGTTGTCTTCTTTTGGGGGGGATTTTACGTGGTTTGTAAAATTTGGATTGTCTTTGGCCATTTTAGGACTGCTTATATTTTTGGACTTTACTTCCAAATTTTTAACTGTTTTATCGTTTTTGGTGAGTTTACAACTTGTTTTGCGAAACATTAATTTTTAAATTACAAACCATGTTTTCAAAACTGAACTCAAATAAGACTTTCTGTTGCAAACACAAATGTTTTTAAAATAAACTTTTCTATATAAACAATGTTTTTGATAATCGATTAAGAGATATGGGCTTACAAAAAAATATATTTTAAGAAATGAAAGTTAAACGATGATTTTTCAGAAAAAAATGAATTTGAGATTTTCAATCGATTTATGGTATCATCTCCAGATCTGGTTATAACGTCTAGGCCGGGTTTAGGGTGTTACATTTAGTGGTATCAGAGTTAGGTTGTAAAACTCAGGTTATGAAATTTTGGGTTTAAAATTTTAGTAAAAATTATTTTCCGGACAAAACCAAATTCTGCTTATATCTGAAAAAAATGTCTATGAAATACTGAGTCTCTCGCCTCGATGCTGTAAGTACTTCTGCATAGTTAAACTGCTTAGTTAAAGAAAATTGTAGTATTAGAAATACTAATACTCTAGTCTAAAACTATAGCACTTATAAAAAATACTCTAATAAGACTTTTTGACATAAAACATTTGATAAGAAAATTTTGAACTGATACATAAAATTCTGTAATATAGATACCATAATGAATGCACGTGGAACTCGTGAATACAGTACCCGTGAGCGCTTGCGGACGTGGAAGTGGGGCTAAGGTTGAGTTGTCCTCGATGGGTAATATGCCCGATTTGGATACGAGTGAAATACTGAGGATGCCTACTAGTGAGACTGGGTCTCAAACTCAGACGCCTGGGGATGACGCATTGTCCCAAGCCATGTTAATGGTTTTTGAGAGGGTCGTTGAGCCCCATTTTGGATCTGAGAACCGAGGGTAGGTAACTGAACGACTCCGGTCCAACGATGCAGAACTGTTTCGAGGCTCATTGGAGTCGCCCCGACTGTGGCTGAATATTGGTTGGAGGCCATAGAGAGGATCATGAATGATATTGACTACACCCTTTAGCAGAATTTGAATGGTGCAATATCTTTTTTTCGTGACGAGGTGAACCGATGGTGGTTGACAGTTGAAGAGGGTACTCAGTCTGATCAGATTTTATGGGGTTATTTTAATAACGCCTTTCAGAGAAAATATATGAGAGCAAGTTATGTGCATGCTCGTAGACGCGAGTTTATAAGCCTTACTCAAGAAGCTAAGACCATGGCTGAGTATGAGGCTGAATTTTTTAGACTAAGCATATATGTCCGTGGGCTAGTGTCAATTGATTATGACAAGTGTATTCGTTTTGAGGAAGGGTTGAGGCATGACCTCAAGGTTTTGATAGCTCCACAGAAGGAGCAGGTTTTTGTCATCTTAATGGATAATGCGAAGATTGCCAAGAAGGTTAAGCGTACTAAGCGTGATAAGAGGGATCGAGAGAGGAGTAAGAATAAGAGGGATTCAAAGGCCTAGGAAATGGACCAAATTTGATGGGCCTCTGAGAGTTAAGGCACCTGTTGTTGTCACAAGAGTACAGTCTTATAGAGATTGTTGTAGACACCATTCGAGTAACTGTTGGAGGAGGTCGGAAGCTTACTTACATTATGGGTCTATAGAGCATCGCATAAGAGATTGTCCACAATGCTCTGATCAGGTGCAAGCTCTAGCTCCGGGTTTAGTTCAACCTTAGCGAGTAGTTCAGAAACCACCTAGGGTTCGTGGTCCGTCGAGGTTGGTAACGGTATGGGTAGAGGTCAGAGAGCATCGACTAGAGGTGCTAATCAAACTGAGGCCAAGTAGCCAGCACTGGTATATGCGGCTAGGTGCCGCAAGGACAGAGACGCCGCAGATGTTATCACTGGTACGTTTTTTATTAATACTACTCCATACTTTACATTGGTAGACATAAGATCAACATATTTCTATATAGCTAGTTCTACTTCTGTGAATCTGGGTATTTCTGTTGAGAGAACTTCTTGTGAGGTTACTGTAATCAGTCCACTGGGTGAGTCTGTACGGGTTAATAAGATTTATAGGAGAGTGTCGTTGGAGATACAAGGGGTTGTGTTTCTGGCTAATCTGATGGAATTTTAATTTGGGGAATTTAATCTAATTCTGGGAATAATCTGGCTTGTGGATCATCGAGTCAGCTTGGACTGTGCTACGAAAAGGGTGGTTCTTAGATCTGTGAATGGTGTAGATGTGGTTATGATCGGTGAGCGTTGAGATTATTTTTCCAATGTAATCTCCGCTCTCATGGCTAAAAAGTTTATTCGTAAAGGAGTTTCCAGATGTCTTTCCTGAGGAGTTATCGGGGTTGCCTCTAAATAAGGAGGTCAAATTTGATATTGAGATTCTACCGAGTACAGCTCCAGTGTTAATTTCTCCCTACCGTATTGCATTAATGGAATTAAAAGCTCAACTTCAAGAACTTCTCAATAAAGGTTTCATTTAGCTCACTGTGTCCATGTGGGGAGCACCAGTTCTATTCGTAAAGAAAAAAGATGGTATAATGAGGACGTGTGCAGATTACCGTCAATTGATACTTGTTCGATCAATTCTGTGGAGCCTCAGTGTTCCCCAAGATAGATCTCTATTTTGGGTACCATCAACTTAAGGTTAAGGATGTCAATATTCATAAGGTTACTTTTAGGACTCGTTATGGGCATTATGTGTTCCTAGTCATGCCCTTCGGTTTGATGAATGCTCCATAGCATTCATGGATCTTATGAATCGAGTTTTCTAGCCATAGTTAGATCAATTCGTCGTGGTCTTCTTTTACGATATTCTGGTATACTCTAAGACTAAGGATAATCATGAAGGACACATTAGAGTAGATTTTTAGATGCTTTGTGAGAAGAAGCTCTATGTTAAGTTAAGCAAATGCGAGTTCTGGTTAAATGAGGTAACTTTTATGGGGAATGTGGTTTCTACCGATGGGATCCAAGTTGATCATAAGAAAATCAAGGCTGTGCTTGAGCGGAAAAAACTTAAGAATGTTTTTGAGATCCATAGCTTCTTGAGTTAGCTCCTCTAACTCTTTGCCGGGTTCTCGTTTATCATAGCTCCTCTAACTAAATTGTTGCATAAGAACGTACCATTCTGATACAACCTAAATCCGGCAAAGAGTTTGTGGTTTATAGCGATGCATCACGCATTGGATTAGGTTGTGTTCTGATGCAAGACGATAAGGTAGTGGCTTATGCTTCCCGACAGCTTAAGTCACACGAAGGCAATTATCCCATACATGATCTTGAGTTTGGTTGCGGTTTTCTTCACCTTAAAAATCTGGAGGTATTATTTATATGGAGAGAGGTGTATCATTTACACCGATCACAAGAGCCTTAAGTATCTCCTTACTCAGAAGGAATTGAACCTTAGGCAAAGTAGATGGGTTGAGTTGCTTAAGAATTACAACTGCACTACTGAGTAATAACCCGATAAGGTCAATGTGGTGGTTAATGCTCTTAGTTGAAGATCAATGTCTAATTTGAGGGTGATGTTTGCTCGCCTAAGTCTATTCGATGATGGGAGTCTGTTAGCTGAGTTGTAAGTTAAGCCGACTAAGATTGATCAGATTCGGGTTAAATAGTTGGAGGATGATTCATTGGTTTTGTGTTTCCATCAGTTTGAAAAAGGTAATAATTTTGATTTTGGGCTGAACAGTGATGGGGTTATGTACTTCTGGTTACGGGTTTGTGTACCTAATGATTTTGAGTTGATGCAGTCCATTCTGCAGAAAGTGTATAGTAGTCCTTATGTTATACATCTTGGTGGGAATAAGATGTATCTAGATCTCCGTAAGTTATACTAGTTGTTTGAAACGGGAGGTAACAGATTTCCTCTCTTAGTGTCTAACGTGTCAGCAAGTTAAGGCTGAGCACCAACTACCTTTAGGTTTGCTTTTACCCGTTAAGATTTCCCTTTAGAAATGGGAACGAGTGACTATAGACTTCATTAGTGGGTTGCCCTTAACATCCACTAAGAAGGATCTTGTTTGGGTCATCGCAGATCGTTTGACCAAGTCTGGCCATTTTATTCCTGCCAAAACAGACTACTTCCTTCAGAAACTAGCTAAGTTGTATGTTTTCGATATCGTTAGACTTCATAGAGTTTCGATCTCGATTATTTCTAATAAGGATCCTCGTTTTACTTCTTGGTTTTGGAGAAAGTTTTATGAGGTTCTAGGTACCCGATTGGACTTCAGTATTGCGTTCTATCCTTAGACAGATGAACAATCTGATAGGGTGATTCAGATACTGGAGGATATGCTACGAAGTTATGTCATCAATTTTTGAGTAGTTGGGAGGAGTTTCTACCATCGACTGAGTTCGCATATAATAATAGCTTTCAGTCCAGATTTAGATGGCACCTTACGAGGCTTTGCATGGTCATAAGTGTCGTACCTCTTTGTGTTGGACTAAGTTGGGTGAACGATGGCTTTTGGGTCTTGAGTTGATTTCTAAGATTGAGGATAAAGTTAGACTAATTCGGGATCATCTTAAGGCGGTTTATGATAAGCAGAAGTCATATTCGAATATGAAGAGGAGAGATATCAAGTATTCTATGGGTGATCAAGTTTTCCTTAAGGTATTTTTGTAGAAGAAGGTCATTCGGTTTGGACGTAAGGACAAGTTGAGCCTTAGGTTCATTGGGCTGTATTGGATTCTAAAATGCGTGGGTCTGATCGCCTATCAATTAGAGGTACCTCTAGAGTTGGATCGTGCTCACAATGTGTTCCACGTCTCTATGCTGAGGCGATATCGGTCGGACTCATCTCATATCGTATCTGTTAAGGAGATTGAGATAAGACCGGATTTGACCTTTGAGGAGAAGTCAGTTTAAATTCTAGATCGCGACATTAAGGTCTTGAGGAGGAAGTCTATTCCATTAGTTAAGGTTCTGTGGTAAAATAATGGCACTGAGGAAGCCACTTGGGAACCTGAGGACTCGATTCGACAGTAATATTCACATCTGTTTGAATCAAGTATATTTCGAGGCTGAAATTTCTTTAGGGGGAAAGTTGTAACGCCCCAAACTTTTAAGTTTATGAAATGCAAAAGTTAGTCAAATAATTTGTTCTGGTTCTGTGGGTTGGAGTTGTGTTTGTGCAGATGAGGTCTCGAGTTCAAGTCCCGTTATGTCTAAAGTGAATTTTATTTTTATTTTTTTTCTTTTCGTTCGTTGTGGGCGACCCTAGTATTGTTTTGCTGGATGAATTTAAATTGCTAGTAGTTGGATTAAACATTGAGCAGCCGGTTGGATTTGATTATATTTATCTTGTTTTTCTTTTTAAAACAATAAGGGAGAAATTATCTCAACAACCTCCCTTGCTTGTCATCCCATAATTCCACTTTTTTCCCATTTGTTCTTTTGATTTTTGGACTCTTTGAAACTGCCAAGATTTTTGTTCTCTCTTTGTTCTATTCTCTGCTATTATTCAATTTTTATTTCCTCTATTATGGTTAATTTACTTTTTTTTGTTTGCTTTCCCTTTTCACGTAGATATTAGTAAAGGTATTGGACTTCAATTTTCTTTCTTCTTTCCTTGATTTTGTTCCCCATTTTCTAGTGCGAATTAATTTTGGTGGTGGGTATTGCGTTAACTGTTGATAACTCGGTTCTTGATATAAGTGACATTATTTCCATTACTAAGGTGTAGTTGTCTCTTGCTCGCAGTTATTTTTTTAGTGGTTACGAATTTCATTTTTAATCGTTTGGGTCTTTTAGGTAAAGTCCACAAGACAAATAATTTTTCGGCGAGTTAGAATCTGTTGGTAGGCGACTATCTTCATTGGGGTAAGTGGTTATTTGTTGTGTTGGGATTGTGTTTCTGTAGTGACTTTGTATAACGTTGATTTCGTCGATTTTGATTATTGAATTAATGTTTGGGGTGGAGGAATCGTGTTAATTATTTCGTATATATGGTTAATTTAGGTACTGGACTACTTGTTATTGAATCGACATTAGAAAATATACAAGTATTTAACGAGAAACCCAACAATCAGCTAACAAAGAAAGCCAAAAATCAGTACTATCGATGCCACACGGCCGTCTACTAGGCCATGTGCGAGTTGTTGAGCCACACAATCTAGGCTAATTGGGCCATGTGGGCTACACGAGCTGACCATTTAGGCCGTATGGGCCAAAAAATCTGAATTTTTCCCTATAGCCATAAACAGCGTTTGGATCGAACGTGGGCCTTCTGTAGGGTCAGTATGTTATTAATTAAGTTACAAAGCATGAATTCTGGTCATCTGTTAGTGTAAAATTGAATATTTGCTTGCATGTCTGAAATGAAATGTTATGAATAAAATCTGTAACTTGTTATGTTTAATTTGAAGAAAACATTATGTATGTTCTGCGTTTGTCATGATAAGCATGCACATCGTAAATATATCTGATATCTAATATCTGTTAGCTTTGCATTTGCATTTCGCATGAGAATTATGTACTGGGGGAAGTGTGGGCAATTTAATTATCTGTCGTAACTGGTGGCACAGCCACATCTATTTCTGTACATGGCGGTAATTCACTTATTGGTTTGACAGTTAATCTACAAATATTCTGAAAGTTTCATGCCGACACTAAGTGGTGTGTAGGGCTGAATGGGTGTTTCATACCCCATATGGTGTGTTGGGATGGTTAGAGTTGGTGTGTAGCGGATCGAGGTAGGATTATATTTTTGCATCTATACTGCTCTGATATGATCAACATTTGCTATATCTGTTTGATTAATTTCCGTTGTTTGAATTATATGTTACACACTGAGTTTCAAAAACTCGCTCTCTGAATGTTTGTCACTTTCAGGTAACCCTTAAACTTAGGCGGATTGGTGCGACGGAAGCTCGATTATGATGTCTTACTTTGGGGGGGGGGAGGATTTTACATGGTTTGTAAAATTTAGACTGTCTTTGCCCATTTTGGGACTGTTTATATTTCTGGACTTTACTTTCTGATTTTTAACTGTTTTATCATTTTTAGTGCGTTTACAACTTGTTTTGTGAAAGGTTGATTTTTAAATTACAAACCATGTTTTCAAAATTAAACTCAAATAAGACTTTCTGCTGCAAACTCAAATATTTTTAAAATAATTTTTTTAATAAATAACCTTTTTTTATAATCGATTAAGAGAGATGGGCTTGCAAACAAACCGAATTTTAAGCAACAAAAGCTAAACGATGATTTTTCAAGAACAAATGAATTTCGAATTTTNAATCTACTTACGGTATCATCTCCAAATCTGGCCATAACGTCTAAGCCGGGTTTAGGGTGTTACATTGTATACGCAAACAATTATATTAATCCAACATGAAAATAAATGTATGCATTTATTTCTTTAAATGTTTACAATTGAATCAAAATTAAAGTTTCAAATATATATATGAATCGAAATTTAAATTTTATATGTATAATTACACCAAATCAAAATTCATATAGATATTTATCCCAAATTAAATATAGAACAAATTAACTCTCTCTTTTTTTCAAACCTTGGATATTGTGTTATTATAATAGTAATTTCTATAATATATATGAAATCTACAACATACAATAACAATTTTTGTGTATGGAAAAAAAGAGGTCCCATTAATCTATAATCTTTCATCTGTAAATAAATGATTCAATAATAATTGCCCTATCAATGCCGCTTTTGTTTAAAGCAGCTTTATTCAAGATTCTTCTTAAGATATATATATATATCACTATTAAATTTGTAGAAATTTAGTGGTTGTT
>CM025143.1:10853571-10878010 GCA_013467495.1 Gossypium gossypioides | reverse complement strand
AATTTTTTAATAACTTTTATAGATTCTTTTAATTATTAATAAATTTATATATTTTATAATTTTTATAGTTAGCTAAGAATATGTCCAAGTTTTATCCTAAATTTGGTTTTTTAAATAACAATAATATTTTTTTTAAAATTTTTTTATGTTTTTCTAAAATTTGTTTAAATATTACCACGTCAACATGAAGTATACGTGACATGTATCATTAGCACTTAATAGTAGAAATGAATGAAATTTTTAACAAAAAGATCAACTTGCTATTTGTTCTAACGTATAGGGACTAATTTGCCCATTTTTTCGTTGAGAGGGTGTTGGAAAAAAACCGGTTTGAAAATGGTTTTCTTGCACAACGGAAAATTAAAATATTGAAAACAACCCGGTTTGTGATATTTATAGCAATAAACCTTAGACTGAAATCATACTTATGTTTTCGGATAAGCGGATCCTTGATGTTTTCCGGCTTTCAACCAAACGATCTTCTCCACTATTCTCGTATCACGAACTGCTTCAAGTGTGGGCTTAAACCAATTGAATCAAAACATAGAACAAGAAAAGTTTTCTTTTCTTTTTGGAGTGAAAACAAAAATTCTCTCTTCTTTAATAAAAACTAGTAGAATTGTTATTTTGGAAAAATATATTTAATAGTTGAGAATAAATTATCTCTATTTTTCAATAGAGTAACAATCTCTCAAAGTTATGTTAATAACTCTACCAGTGTCATCTATTTATAGGAAGAAAAAGTAGGATCCTTGTTGAGTTGTAGTGATTTATTTCAAATATAAAAACAACTTCCTACTTAGAGTGGAAGTATGGTGGATGATACACCGTAATATTCCTACTTGGTTTGCCCCTTCATGTTACATGGGGGTTTTTGGACCTCTCTCATATAGGGTCCAATTACAAGTACTTCTTGGACTTTTCGACCCAATACTTTCTAATTTGATCTAACCCGATTTTGTTTTTCTATTTCCCAAAATAAACTTCAATATATTTATATTAAATAATTTTTTCATCCAAATTTTACTCTCGATAAAATTATGACGATTTTATCCCTAGTATAATTTCGAGAAAATATGTTTAATATTTCACCACTTAACATGTTCACTATGACCAAATGGTTTATTTTTATTTCCGGGATTTAAAACAACTCAAAAATATAAACTCATTCTTCCAATCATTCCTGAGTAGTCCATGTACATTTGCAAATGAATCATTTCTCATTTTCATTTTCATTTTGAGAAAACCACATTCATTTCCAAATGATTTCATTTCTCCATTTCGAAGTAAACCATGATCATTTCTGAATATTTTCCATTTATCTTTTTCATTATGTTCATTTTGATTCAAATACGCAATTCATTTCTGGTTTCAACAGGCTAGCGGAGGGATCTGTCACACCCCATATTTTTATTTATTATTTCGTCAATTATTAAACAAGCTAGTAAGTGGTCAAGTGGTAAAGGGCTTCATTAAATTCCTAGAGATCCTAAGTTTAATTCCCATCATCCACGTATATATATTTTTAAATATTTGGCATCAAAATTGATGGTCAAACCCCCTTAGTCGTCCACCTCACTTGCCTTATAGGCAAGGATTTATTTCCTTTTCTTTCTAGTCAACTTACCACGCATTGCCCCATTTTCACTCCTATGATCTATATTTTGTGCCTTTGTCCCCCATATTGTTATTTTTCTCCCCCTTACCATACTTTGGCTGGCCATACACCTAGACATCCCTAAACTTTCATTTTTATTTTTATTCTCCTTCTCTCATCCTTTTTCTCTCTTTTCCTCCTCCTTCAACCACTATCGTTTTTTATTTTTTCCACCATACCACCACCGTTGGCCAGTACTTCTTCACCAAATCACCACCAAAACCTCTCCTCTCTTCCATGTCTCCTCTATCACCACCGCCATACCGCCCTCGCACCACCACCGTTTTTCTATTTTTTCTCCATTTCTTTCATTCTTTTCATCCATTTGTTAGTAATGGAATTTTTATTCATTTCAACATTTACAAATCGATTAGAAAAGAATTTTTTTTATATTCTTTTACTAATCCATTCTTTTTTATAGTGCTATGTTGTTAGCCATCGTTCCTCCTCTATAAATCAACCAACCGTGGAATCAAGGACTCCTCTAATTGTTGGAACTATCATAAGTAAACACTGACATTTCGATATCAATCTTTTCCTTCCATTTCTTAAGGCTGAAACTAATGATGTTTTTACACACTTGTGAAGCGTTCTTCTTTGTACTGCTCGGTTTCGTATTCTTGCCTTAGGAAAAGTACTCTCGTTTATAAGATAGATAAGTGAGTCTCCTCAATTGACTTTTGTAATGAGACTTCAATGGATTGTTTTAAGAGTTTTAACATATTATTAATTTTTTAATAAAAGGATTTAAGACCCGATTTCTTTCCTTGGAGTTGGAATAGGATTTGGGATCGAGTTATCAGATTGAGTTGTGGATTTAACGTATTAAAAAATTTATTATGAGTTTATTTATAAAATAATAGTAAATATATATTAAGATTGATACTATAATTAAGACCTATATGTTGTGAAATATTGAGGATACATTAAGTATTCCAAAGGGATGCTAAATCCGATAAAAAAGGGAAAACACAAGTAAGTATTTCGAATTGATTATTTTGGTGATTGTATGTTATAAATGATGTGATTAAATGATAAACTTGAAATGATGTGTATTTAAAATTCTCATGACATGTGATTTTATGGCGAAATTGATTATGCATGATATATATATATTTTAATCATGCTACTGCTATATTAATTGATATTTGATTTGCATGTTAAACATGCCGACTATGATAAACTGAGATTTGATTTGCATGTTAAGCATGCCGACTATGTTGATCTTAGATTTCATTCGCACGTTAAGTGTGCCTACTGATAATACTGTTCATATGTCATATCACATGCATTGGGTTGGGATGATTATGAAAGGGGGAAGACTCAACAGTTTTACTGCAAAATTAAGTGGCTTGTCCACAACGATATTGGTGTCTAGTCCTCAACGCTAACGAGTGGCTTGACCACAATGTAAATGAGTGGTTTGACCACACAATGCAACTTAACTGCGATATTGAGTGGCTTGGCCGCAACGTGGAGTGTTGTCGAATGGACGAGTTCTGGGGAACTCTTTATTGGTGTGTAGTGGAGATGGGTAGGAAAGTTTTGTAAAACTTGCACCGATTTTTGAAAAAGTTGCATCGACATTCTCATGCACCTTGCTATGTGTGAAGTTATGTGAAATATACATGTTGCTATGTTATGATATGTATGACTTGATTACTTCTTTCTTTTATGTTGACTTCACACTGAGCTTTAAAAGCTCACATACTTTATTTTCCTGACTTTATAGATAACCCACGAGGTTAGGACATGGGATGGGCTTACAGAGGAGAACTCGGATATTTTGCGAATAAACTACTAAACTTTATTATTGGTATTTTTGGGACTATTTTATTATTATTATTTACGGACTATGGTATGGACGTTGATTTTGGACTTTTGAGGATATTTTGTATGGTTTGGTTTGAAAATATAAATCAAATGGTTTATCAAACCAGTACGAAAAACTGAATTTTTCAATATAATGATGATTTCAACTTAGAAACTTTATTACAAAATTAAGCATATGTTTTTATGAAAAACTAAATCTAATTGTTTATATTTTCAACATTTTATTTAGTAACGATTTATAATCAATATACAATATTCTTTTTGTTAAATTTTCTGCTACGACAATTTCAAATCAAGACGTTTACTTTAACTACTCAAACTTAGACTTTTCAATGTTATTTGATTTTTTTTGAAAATATCTTTCCAAGAATTTCAAAGGATTTACCTTAGTTTATCTCAAGCAAATCAACACACTGATTTTAAAATAAAAGAGATAACGATTTTTGAAGACAAAATAGCTAAACATTTTCTGCGCCATTATCATGGCCAATGTGATCTTCGAGATTCGACCATAACGTCTAGGCCAGGTTTAAGGGGTTACAGGATAGATTAGATATATTTAATTATGGCTCAAATGATTTATAATTAAGTTTTAGCTTTTCACCTATTAATTATAAACTCATTTATTCATAAAGTCATTCTACTATAGTATTGTGACTGAGCTCTTCATAACGACATACCATTATGAAAGCAACTACTAAGTGCTCGTTCAATGACCTTGTCATAAGTGTGTTACCCTTATAGGATATCTTTGATCTTTTTATGATAATATCCGCTCTCCTAATATGATCATATTTATCACTATCAAATAGTGATCAAGTCATTTATCACAAAGACAAACAACCCGTGGCCACATTTACTTTTCATCTACCGTGTAATGCCAATGAGAGGATATCAATTACCCATGTGTCGGGCCATGAATTCGACTATTGTGAATGACAGTACATACTACAAGAGTCATACACCTAACGCACCAACTTTCGGTTCATTATCTATTCGAACTCAGGCTTTTACTTATATCAAAGTGTATGAGTCACGCATACATAGCCCATCATCCAGCAAAATCCTTGGACAAGCTATTGAACACCATCTTAATTTGAGTGTTCTAGTCCAGATTGCCTCATTGTTCGCGACCTCGACGAAGTATCCCATAAGAGTGATCATATGGTATTTGACCGGAGTGCCAGGTTTTTGCTAGACATTCATTAAGTTAGTTATAGTAGACTGTCGAGCTAATACAGCTTGTCCTCCGAACATGTCTTCTAGCTTTTCTAAAATCGCTTTGGCAGTCTTACAGCTCTCTAGTCTCTTATATAAGGTGCTGGTCATGCTTGCCAGCATATAGCAATGAGTTATCTCATTAGACTCCTTCCAACGTTTTCTAACCTCAGCTTGAGTGGTCGGTGGGAACTTATTATCAAGAACTGTTTTAAATTTCTCATATCTTGGGACAATCATTAAGTTCTTTTTCCATTCTTTATAGTTATTTCCATTCAATTTGTTTTCAGTGAGTATGTTCAATAAGGGAGTTGGTGTAATTTTCGAACTGAAAATAAAATATTTATATATATTAATATCTTTGTATTAAGTAAATGTTTGAAAATGTTTTGCAACATTACGATATGCATTAAGATGATGCATGTGTCGTACATTAAACCTTGAAAACATTTATAAGCTGTTGTAACGATAATTCCTACACCTATTGAATAAGCCACTTAAGGGTGATCATGATTAACTAGTAAGAACATGAATTTCCATCCAATTAGTACATGAACCTAATTCATTAGACATTCACATGTACTAATAATTGTGCAACGTCTGGCAATCATTCTAACATAAGCATAGCTCATTGGGGAGTTACTTAATTAGATGATCTTGAGTGTATAACCATCAACTCAACACCTATCGCATCATGTAACAACCCCACCTGATATGATCATCAGATCCGGGTGCGGCGTCACAACAGAACCAGATTATTATTCATAATAATATCTCGCTAAGTTAAAGACATATTGTATTACCCATTTATAAAATTTACAACAATGACTATTTTAAAATAAAGTTCACCATCAGAACTCTAGCCTTTAAAGGATTTAAATATTTACAGTATATATATTCACCCCCTTGGTGGAGTTCTTAAAGGTAACCCCTAGCCTATATGCATGACACATTCCTTTGATTGTCCTTGACTTATCACGGTCTGGCTCAATCCCTCGTCGAGTTTCTCAATTTGCCAATCCTGCAACCACAGATCCAACTTTTGTAAGTTTGAATGAATTAAGTGAGTCTCTAGTTGCACGTAATTAATCCCCATCCAATAGATGTTTAAATAAATAGAGCTAAATATGCTAAACTCCCTGATTGTTCTAAGGAATTTCCCTTAAACTCGTTGTAGCGGAATTTATTTTTATTTCTGATCGTATCCATTGGTGGATAGGTTATTGAGTACTTACCTTTCAACCATTCTGTCGGCCTTGGATTAGCCTTAATAGTTCCTTTGATTGTCTTTCCATCTCTGCGGACTATCCCTTCTTCTACCTTACGTTCTTTCTTCCTTTTATTCCTATTGTGGGTTCTTGCTTTCACTGTATTCATATAAGATAGTTTTTTAGCGTACCCTTTTACTGGTCATTGAATATCCCCTTGGGATGACCATTTCAATTCTATTTAGTCCAAGGAGGCTCCTCCTCTTACCTTAATCCCAAAGGACTTATTGTAGTCCCCCACTACTCTGGTGAACCAATGTTGCTTAATTTAATTAGGGGTTGGACTACTTCTTTGTAATCTACTTTAGCTGTATTACATTACCTTGAAACGTAGCATGTACTATTGTTATGAGTCGTTATGACCTACCAACTGTCACGGAGTGGTCATCTGGGTTCATGATTTCTCTTTCATACTACATCCCCACATAACTAGCCCTTTGGCTAACACTTCCTTAATGGTTTCTCCTTAAAGTGGAATAGTCTTTGACATACATACCTGTCATTGGTGTCAGCTCTCATAGTACATTTTTATCCTTGGTCCACAACTGACCCCTCTTATTCCAATACCCTTTTACTAGAGTGTTTATGATCTTGAATCTAACCTACCAGTTTCACTTATAATATCTAGTGGTTCTTAATGGCGAATCCTTACAAAGATCCCCAATTTACTCTCTTTCGCTTACTTATACACCAAACGCTACTGGTGCGATAATTCACACCTCTAATTCCCGTCGGGTTACCATCCTTATGCCTTTTTGGCTTGCATGATTAATATTTTAGTAGACTGTTTCTTTTTCTACTTTTCTTTTTCCTTATTCAATTGATTTTCCAATAGTTTACTGAATCATTGTCGTTTGTCATTACTTACCTTTTCTTCCAACCCTTTTCCCTTAGTTATTGGATTTCCTACAATTACTATCTTGATTTTCTACCTATGTTTATTATCCCGGTGAGCTCTCTATGCTGCCATATTCGAGCCATGGTCTTACATAATATACCCTCATTTTTAATGTCCTAGCGGACTCTATTGGTTGTCATAATCTAACTATAGTCTTACACTACAGGATCCTTGTGCTTATTTATTTACAATACACCTCTAATTCCCGACAGATACTCTATGATGTCGTTTCATCTTTCACCTATCGTCTTACACAATACAACCCCGTGTTTATCTTCATGATAGACTATCCCTTGTTTAGTGTCTTGACAAACTATCTATGACGCCATATCGTCTTTCAGCTATGGTTTTACTCATTTTATCGTCAAATCATCACATGATGCCATAACATCTTTTAGCTATGGTCTTACTCATTTTTTTCATGATGCCACAACATCTTTCAGATATGGTCTTACTCATTTTTAGCATGTTGCCTCTGATCGAACCCATAACCTAACCATTAATGTATTTATTTACTTTCCCATTGTATTCCTTCAATTCCTCTAGTTCACTGTTCCTAACCTTGATGCAAGAACACTATAGTGTCCCTCCCGAAAGGCCTAGAGCTTCACTCATCATGGGTACACATAGTAACACCGTATGATGGTATCTTACAGAATCACTCATTTTCCCTTCCTAACTTTGTCTAATCCTGACAATGTTTCTCTTACATGCATTACATGCATTTCAAGATAAACTTCCATGGAATCATAGTTAATTCATGCACATTGAACTAGAATGATGGACACTTATAAACCCATGTAGATTTCCAACATACTTAACATTTCAGTGTTGGAGTGCAGAAACTCACCTTACGCTTCTTTGCCTTGTTCGCTTAACTTCTCCGGATGTCGGAGCTTCTATTCTCCTAGTAGCTAAGCAAGACAACCAATTCATGGTTTAAACTCAACAAATTCCAGTTTAAACTTGGTTATTCAGAAACATACAAAACCTTTAAAATGGTTTTTGGAAGCCCTTAACTTTGGTTCTTAAATCTTACGTACACTAAAAGGTTTAGAACCTTACCAACTTACTGGATTCTCTATTTTTCCTACTAAAATACTATGATCATCGCCCCATACAGAGCTTCCACGAGTATCTCTCCTTCGGTGCAAAATCTAACCCTTCCCGCATGGTCTTCAACCGTGTAAAATCTAACCGTTCTCAATCATTTTGTCACCCACTAAGGGACTAGCTGGTGCTAATCCAACCGAACCAAAATGAAATTTCAACTATGTTCTATTTTATTTTTAAATTTTCTTGATTTTCTAATAAAGGCCGCTAGGTTATGGTATCTTTGAATTTAACCCTTAAATTATCCCTAGTTTTTGGGTTTAAAAGAAATTTAGGTGTTTAAACTCTCTCAACCTAAAAAAAATTTCGTCCTTGAAATTTCCTGTTACACTGAGCCACAGAGGCAGACTTAGAGATACCCTTATTTATTCATGCCTTTTTATAGCTTAAAGAAGTATGACCATTCTTACCATAACCTTATTTATAGCTTAAAGAAGTATGAGCTGTAGAGGCAGACTTAGAGATACCTTTATTTATTCACCTTTTTATTCTTACCATAACCTTCAACTGGGTTCTCTTTTCAAAAATTCACAATATTCTTGCTCCACCCAATTTACGAATCATTTTATAACCTATGTAACATAGGTACCTACTCATTGGCGGGTATATGACCATTCTGATTGTCACACCCGATTTCCCTTGAAACCCAAAAAATTTGGAGCATTAGGGTTAAATTGGAAGAGACCGTAAGCTGACGATCTCTATTGAAAAAATAGGAAAAGTTAGAAACAATATTAAACAAGGTTGAAATCCAATTCTGGTTTGGTTGGATTAGAACCAGCCGGTCCCTTAGTGAGGGATAAAATGATTGTAAACGAGTGGATTTTACATGGTTGAAAATCGTACAGGAAAAGATTCAAATAGCCAAGAGGTGACTTCCATGAGAGGATTTATCTCAATTCTATTTCATTTTCTTCTCATTCTTTATATTCTTCATTGCTTTAAAGATGAGATAATTTTAGGATGCTCTGCATGCAACAGTGATCATGAGTTTTGAGTCATTAAAATAGAGGACCTAGTTAGCTGGTAAGGTTTTAAGTTTTTTAGTGTACCTAAGATTTAAGGACCAAATTTAAGGTCTTCGAGAAACCATTTTAAGAACTCTACATATTTTTGGAAAACTGAGGTTTGAGTTAAACCTACTGAGTTTAACCCATGGTTTTGGTTGTCATTCTTAGCTACCTAGAGAATGGAAGCTCTAGAGACTGAAAAAGTTAAGTAGACAAGGAGAAGAAGCATAATGTGAGTTTTTATGCCTCATTTCTAGTATGTTGAATGAATAGTATGAATTCTATAATGATACCTGTACAAGTTGGCGTGGTCTATGTTGCTATGTTTATTTAAATATACGTCTGCACTTGTGTGTGTATGATCATTTTTGAAATACGACGAGAAATTATTATTGGGATAAATAAAGATAGGATTTGGGAAAAATGGGCGATTCTATTAGATACAGTCATACGGTGTTACTCTGTGCACCCGTGATGTGTGAAATTCTGGGCCTTACAGAGGAGACATTGCGGTGTTTAAGCATCAAGGTTAGGATGGTGAATGGAGGAATGGATGAAATAGAACAGGAAAAGTAGATAAATGATCATGGCAAAGACATAGAATCGAACGGAAGCTATACGCCTAAAATGAGTAATACCATAGTTGAAAGACGTTATGAGATCATGATTAAGATAAGTAAGACCATAGCTGAAAGATGCTATGACATCATGATAAAAATTAGTAAGACCATAGCTAAAAGACAGTATGGCATCATGTGAAAGTACGTCAAAAAGTTTAGTTAGGACTAAGACCATGACTGAAAGACACTATGACATCCTTTGAAAGTCTGTCGGGACAGTAAACACAGAGTTATACTGTGTAAGACCTTAGCTGAAAGATGCTACAACATCATGATAGTCCATTAAGACAATAAACATGGGGATACTGATATGAAGGACCATAGTTAGACTATGATAACTAATGGAGTCCGTAGGACATTAAACTTGGTAGAGGTATATTGTGTAAGACCATGGATCGACTGTGACAACATAAAGAGTCCACAGGTACGATAAATGGGCCATAGCAGAAAGGCAAGCTACGCTTAAGGATATAGTAATATGACTAAGCGGATTACAAAGTAGTACTGTGACCATTACTTAAGCTAAGTAGGATTTAGTCTGCCAGGGTCGCGTAAGATGTTGTTAGCCATACCAAAAGATGAGAGGTGAGCAAGTCACCCAAAATTAACATAAGGAAAGAGTCTATTACGGACAAAATGGATTGAGGATACTCACTAAGGACTTTTAGGAACGTAAGCCAATAAGCCACATTAATAGAGCATAATGATGAGAAGATGAGAACTACTTGGGCATAAGTAAGAGAAATGATAATAACTCACAGAGATAACAAGACATTTAGAAGAGCTATTGAAGAAGGCTGCTTGAGTGGCTAGAGGGTAGTCGCTCAATAATCTATCCTCTAGTGGATAGGATTGGTAATAAGATAAAGTCCACTACAATGTAATTAAGAGTATTTACTCTCATAAGTAGAGAGTTAGTTATATTGGGATATTTTTATTTAAACCCCTAAAGGATGGGGTCTATGTCCATAAAATGTAGAAACTCACTAAGCTCACTAGAACTTACAAATTGTTTAACATGTGCTTGAAGGATCTGCAGAATAAGGAACTTTAAAATGTGTGGAATCGAGGATTCATTTGAGTAGAGTTATGCACATAGGAATGGGGGCACCTTTAGGAACTTCGCCTTGGGGATGAATATATTGTAATTATGCAGTTCCTTTAGGGTGGAGTAGTGATAGCAAACTTATTTAGAAATTTTGTCTCTGTTGTAAGTTTATTTTATAAATAGGTAAAATAGTTTGATTTTAAAATAATGTGTACTATGTATGTACATTAACCCGGTTCACTAGTGACGCATGTACCCAAATTCGGCGAATAGGTCAGGTAGGGGTGTTATACCAACATTAGACTTCTTGTAATTCATAATTTCTCTTTTGTCTCGATTTGGCGATTACATTAAAGTGAAGACCATCTGACTCACATCTTCTTAGTTTTTAACTCTGGTGAGCAATTCACATTTTCTAGATTCTTTTTTACACTAAACCTGTCCATCTAATGGGTAAGTTCCTTTCCTATCATAGGGTAACCCGGCTCGCCCACGGAGCATTTTCATTTCTACTTCGACAGAATACTAAAGGTATTACTTCGGTTCCAGAGTTCTTCTCCCATAATAACAATGGCTTATCAGCCCTTCTCAAAAAGACTTGTCACTAAACAGACTAAGGCGAAGTCGTACTGTCACAGGAGTTACACCATGATGGGTAACAATTGGAAAATATTCCCGCCCTAGGAATCTTAAAGGATTCTTCCTTCTCCGATGCTAATAGGTGGCTTCTTTGTATTGACGAATTTGAATGGTTCCTTAGCACTTATTTTTTTCCTGCAACTCTCCACACTTTCTTTTAGTTATAAATAAACCAGAACGTTAAGGGAATTTTATAAGGCAATAGGCCTTTGGCATGACCATTTCTCCCATCACTTATTACTTCATTTCTTCTTATCTTTCTTTTCCTTATCTCTATACATTCCTGGGGTGTAGTTCCTTTACTATTCTAACGTTAAGACCCCAAAAACAAATCCTCTATTTTTTCCCTTCCTTGCATGTCCACTGATTAAATGTTTAATAGAAGGCACAAACAAGGCAATAATTTTTTACTTAAAAGGATACACCCACAAAATACAGTATGGTGGTTTAACTATTATCCTAATAAGTTTATTTTCCTTTCCTTACTTTTATTCTCGGTGTAGGTCAAAGGAAAGGTCGTTTAGGCAACACTAATGACTACTTCATTTGCCCTCAAAAGAAATGTTCTATCGTAGGAGATCATACGTCTTCATCTTTGATCAACCTAGAACAAGGCAAGTTTTTACCTCAAAAAACTGGAGAAGCTCCTTTACTCTACTTTCCAGTTTCTCCACAGGGCCTAGCTCATCACGACTCCTACTATAACATCATGGGGAACCCTCAACCACACAAATCACCTTCCCACATTGAAAGTCTATATTTAAGCGTCGTAGCTTGCGAATAATGGGCAGGTGGATGCAATATCTTGATGCGAAGAAGTAGTGGCAAGATGGTGAGTCATCCAATCCTCGATGGTCACCAATTTTGGCATCCATTCTTTATCAGATATCTCATACGTACACAATTCTAAAGATCAAGTGTGTGGTAGAAACTTGCTTGGCGAATAACTATATTTTACCTTTCATTGTATCTCTTATTTAATAAGATTTTCCTTCCTCTAGCGCGTACTTTTTTTTATCAATGTATCTACTTATCCTTACTTTATGTGTTTTTCTTCCTGTTCATTTTCTTTTACTCTTATTTCTATTCGCCATGTTAAGTGGTCATATTTACGCATTCGACATATAATAACTTAATATAACAAGGACTCGAAGAACTCGACCAGAACATCTGTCATGCACATAAGTCATACTTCTTTTGATTCCTAGGTCCAAAGGAGAGGCTAAACGGTGCTCTGATACCACTTAACTTGTAACACCNACTTCTTTTGATTCTTAGGTCCAAAGGAGAGGCTAAACGGTGCTCTGATACCACTTAACTTGTAACACCCCCACACGACTCGATCACTGGATTTGGGTGAGACGTAACAATAGAACCGAATTATTTTTAATTCTAAGATCTCGCTAAGTTAAAAACATATTGTATTACCCATTTATAAAATTTAGAGCAATGAAAAATATTTTAAAAATAAAGTTAGCCATTTGAACTTTGGACTTTATGGATTTAAATATTTACAGTATATATATTCGCCCCATTAACGAAGTTCTTAAAGGTAACCCTTATCCTATATGCATGACATTTTCCTTTGATGCCTCTTGACTTATCACAGTCTAGCTCAATCCCTCACCGAGTTCCTCTGTTCGCCAATCTTGCAACTATAGATCTAACTTTTGTAAGTTTGAATGAACTTAGTAAGTCTCTAGTTGCACATAATTTATCCCCATCCAAACGAGGTTTAAATAAGTAGAGCTAGATACGATAAACTCCTTGATTGTTTTGAAATTTAAATAAATAGAACTAGTTGTACGTAATTACCTTTCGACCATTCTATCAGCCTTAGATCAGCGTTAATAGTTTATTGATTGTCTCGCCATCTCTACTGACTCTATTCCTTCATTTACCTTACATTATTTCTTCATTTTTTTCCTATTGTGGGTTTTTCCTTTCACCGTATTCTTTTAATATAGTTTTTCGTCTTACCCTTCTACTGATCCTTGAATATCCCCCATTGGACAACCATTTCAATTCTATTTAGTCTAAGAAAACTCATCCTCTTACCTTAATCCCAAAAAACTTGTATCCCGATTGTTGAGATAAATTGTAGTCCTCTTCCACACTGGCGAACCAAAGTCTGCTTAGTTTAATTAGTGGTTGGACTACTTCTTTGTAATTCATTTTAACGACATTACATTACCCTAAATTGTAGCACGCCCTACTATTATGAGTCATTATAATCTAACAACAGTCTTGTAGTGGTAATCTAGGTTGATGATTTCTCTTTTTTGTTGCATCCCCACATAACTAGCCCTTTTCTTGACAGTTTCTTAATGGTTTCTCTTTAAAACAAAATAGTCTTAACAAGCATACCTATCAGTGATGTCAACCATCAAAATACTTTTCTATCCTAGGTCCCCAGTTGACCTTTCTTATTCTAAGACCCTTTTATCGGAGTGCTTAGGATCTTGATTGTAACACCCTTACCCGACCCAATTGTCAGGTATGGGGATCAGATGCTACACAAATTAGAAAAACTTAACAAATTTTCTATTTCAATTTAATTACATACCAAAATGACTTGAACTTAAAAGTCTAACTGAATTCACAATTCGTATTTTCTAGAAATAAATATCTAAAACTTTAAATCTACCAGACGTTTATAAATTTAGGACAGCGGTTTGATAACATTTATATATATACAACTTTAACCTTGAGCCGAAACCTCTACGGGTGCCCCATTATACACATGCATAGCTGTCGCATTTCACCTAACACCTCATAGACTCTGGCTTGGTCCCCTTAACTTCTAGGTCTTTAAGTATCCTGTATTTGAGTAGAAAACTTATAATTTTGGACGAACTTAGTGAGATCCACATATAGATTTTAAGAAGAAATTTGGATGTGTTCAGGTCAGATTTTTAACTCCCTAATAAACACGGTCATCATTTTTGGCGGGTGACGCTTGGTGATTTCCCAAGCGATTTCTACCTTTGGGTCATTCCTAGATTTTGCTGTCTTTATGGCCTTGGGGTACTAGGGCTTAATAACAGCACTGAAACACTTGCTCTATCGATCTATTTCCAATTGGGGCTTTTTAGGACATGCAATTCCAATATTTGAAGTTCACTAAGAGATATGCTATTCCTATGATTACGTTTGACTTCCGCTTTCCACCATCCTTTAGCGGACTTTGTTGGCCACCCGGCCTTGGACATACATTCCCTCATTTACTGACTTTTATCATCTTACAAATTACGATTGTGTCCCACTACGGACCAATTCGAGCCTGTTTAAATCATGCGGAATTCTATAGTGTTTTTGGCTGGTGGTATTTGGATGTACCATGTTGTTTCATTACCAGAAGAGTTTCCCTTACCTTTTCACTCTATCTGGTTTTGAGACATAACCTTTCGTATCCGTCATTAATCTTGTGGTCTATGTTCTTTAGACACCAAGTCATTTTTTCTTGTGACTTGTAATTTTATTCACACATCAAACTCTACTTTCACTCTTGACATCCTTCATAAACAACATATTTTTCAATTATGATTCCCATGTCAATCTCAATGACGGATTTCCCATTTTATCGTGTCAATGAACAATCCTATGTTTTACTATCCCAATGAAATACCTCATGTGTACTCTCCTGGCGACTACCTCGCGTTTTCTATCCCGACAAGCTATCTCATGTTTATTGTCCAGTTAGACTATATTGGTTGCCATAGCCAAGCTATTATCTTACACCCCAAAGTCTTCGTATTTACAGTCTCGATGGACTATCAAAGGATGCTATAACAACTTTTAGCCATGGTCATAGCCCTATTTGGCCACTCTAGCGTACTTTCACATGATGCCATAGTGTCTTTCAACTATGATCTTACTAATTTCTATCATGATGCCATAACATCTTTCAGCTATTGTCCTACTCATGTTAATCATGATGCCATAGCGTCTTTCAACCATCGTCTTAATCATTTTAGGCGTATAGCCTCCAATCGATTTCATTGCTTAGTAATGATATTTTATCTACTTTCCCTGTTGCATTCGATTCATGCATCTATTCAGCATCGTAACCTTAATGCTCGAACACTGTAGTGTTCCCTTCGTAAGGCTCGGAGCTTTGCTAATCACGAGTGCCTTTAACAACACCGTATGACGGTACCTAACAAAATTCACCCTTTTCCCATTCCTAACTCCGTCTAACCCCTTGGTAGTTTCCTCCCTATCATGCATACCATACATAACATTGTTATGCAATGCACTATGCCAGATAATATGTTGACAATTATCTACTGTTACGATCAACATAATGGTAGTTTCAATTAGCAACATTCAACAACTAGAAGACAAAATGTAAATTCTCACCTCGTTTTCTCATTCCTGGCAGCTTAGCTAGTCTAGACACCAGAGCCTCATTCGTCTTTGAAGCTAAGCACGACAACCATATTTTGGTTAAACTAACAGTGGTAAATTCATAGAAACCCAGAACCTTAAATTATACAGAATCTTTAAGTATCTTATTATACTTTTTTTTATTTTATAAACACAGAAGATGTGAAAACTTACTAGTTCATCAATTCTCCATTACCAGCCTTAACTCATGCCTCTATTGTTACATGTAGAGCTTTCTCCATCTGCATTCCCCTACTTCCTCAAGATGAATGAAGAAAATGATGTTCTAGAGAGAAGAGAAATTTATCAACATAATTCAGAAAATTGTACCTCCACCCATGCCTTACATATACTCTTGTGGCACAGTTCTCACTAGTCATCTCTACCATTCATTCTTAATTATTTTGTTTCTCACTTTGGAACTAGTCGGTTTCATCCTAACCGAACTAGTATTGGGATCTAACTAATCAAAACTTGGCCACTTAAAATTTTAAATTACCTGATGGGGCTTGAAATTCATTAGTCCTCTCATTTTAGTCCTAAATTCCTAAATTTTGTGGTAATAATGATATCCGGGTGTTACAACTCCCTCGCCCTTAAAGAAAATTTCGTCTTCGAAATTTTGTTTCTTACCTAATCCTTTTAAGACGGTGTCTATTTTACTTTCTCTTGTCTTAAAAAATTCTCTGCATCTCCAATGATAGTCACTTCCACTTTCCTTAGAGACATGTCACTACTTTAACATCTTGAACCTCATCAAGATCTTATCCCGCTCATTGGCGGCTCTGCCCTGATTATCTACAGGGAACTAGCGATACGGGGCCACTTTAATCTTATCTGAGTAAGTGTTTACTTATACCATCAGCCAGTTGTGTATCAACATAGCACTGATTGACATTTCTGAGGTCATTATGGGTCATGTGGCAGATATTCGATAAACGATCAGCTTTGGCGGACACTTTCGGTTTTCTGGTTGTTGAAGGGTTTAAGAAAAACCCTATTTGGCTCGACAGGTGTCATCTCTAGATTCATGGATTTGAACCGTTTGCTTTACATCTCCCTAATTCTCTTAGATGATTCGCTACTTAGATCAAGATGTTGTGAAAAGAAGCTATTTGTCTAAAATCACTCTTCAACTCCTACTATTTAAGCATTTTCCTAAATCCTTAGTTTCTATCCTAGTCTTATTTATTTTCCTGTCTGAGTTCCTCCTCTTTTTTCCCAGATCAATTCTCAGCATGTTTCCCAAATAATTGCTTAAATCCTTTTCTACTTCTTTCGTCTTTTCCCCAAAATGGTTAGAATCAAGCAAAGCAATCAAGAGGGTAACAGTCATCGTAACGGTGGCAACAAGAAGAATCATAGTAGTGATAGAAAAGGCAACGGGGTTAGACCTAGTGGCCGCCGGGTAAGTACCCCAATTGAGACCCTTCTTTTCCGCTGCACCATATCACAAGGGGTAATGATCTGCTTCTTGGGCATCAGAGGGATTCAACTTCCCAACTTCGCCTACGATTTCAGCCTCGTGCTAGGTGAATGTTGATTAAGTGACCATTTTGATGGTATCATCCTCCCCCTTTATTTGTTCGATGCTAGGTTCCATATACCCCTTCATCCTTTCTTGTATTTCGGCATTAATGAGTACGGAGTTGTACCAAGGTAAGTCGTAGGCTTCTCTTAGTGGACCTTGGTGACCTATTTTGTTGACTATAATTAAAGGCCAAGCCACCTATCTTTCATGTTTTCCAATAAATTTACCAATTGAATGTGACTTCTCGTGGGTCCTCTGTTGGGTTGGCCCAATTCAGTACTCGCTAGGGACATGAGCGTATTATAAAAAATTGGGCCTCCAACCTTCAGCTCAACATAAACAAATTTATTCGGGTGAGGTGTAATTTAAGGGGTGGATTTGGGTTTCTAACCCGATGGTCTATCCTTCTCGATTCAGTTTGTACCCGCAGACAGTAGCTAGATAACAAAGCTACGGAGGATCAGTTCAATCGCTTGAAGTTGGGCCGCTCTCTTGTGTTGGAGAGCCTTATTACTATTAGAAATGTGTTCCACTTCTATGTAGAGAACCATAGCCCAAATGGTTACAGTGCCTCAGAGTCTGGTATAGAGACTATCTCTCGGGTCTTACATCTGTCTGATAAGGTGTGGCCATACAGTGCCATTGATGACCTAGCCACTATTTTGGTTAGGAGGAAGAAAGAACTTCTAAATTTATTTTTATTTTTATTACCGAAAACAAGTGCGTCGTTGGGCCACCCCACAGGTAGTAGTTGCTGGTGAGTCTCTCAAATAGAGATTTTATTCCTCGTATGGTTATCCTTAACTTTTCCTTTTTAGGTTCCGCCAAATCATCCGCTCTGTCTTAGACCTTGAGTAGTATGGACATGGATGCCATTATGGAGAGATAATAGAAATTTGTCGTTGATACCGACACAAGGGTGTAGGTGGTGGTACCAATCGTAAGAGGTTGGGACCTGAAGGGGGCTATCAAAACGCCGAGAAAATTAGTGGCAGTAGACTTATCCGCCATAAATGGGGGCTAAAGATCAGGTGATTCTGATAGGGAGCTTACTCCACCTATCCTCCCGTCTCACCCCGAGACTCATATTGAGTCCACAACTCTCATGGAGATTACTCCTCTTACACAAAGTCTGCTTGGTGAGTTTGCCCTTTGAATTGCCCCTTTTGCACCGCTATCTATCTAGCCTGGGCTAAGGCAACCTCTCACTTCTTTTGATGGGATTTCAACTTTGCTACCTTGGTGGGGTTGCATTTCTGCAGGTTAGCCTATTTTCTCTTGAATTGAAACTAGCCAATGTTGGGAGAAGGATCTGTCTTGGGAACTGAAAGAATATACGCTCTCCTCTTCTTTTGAAGCTTGAAAACAAACTATCTCGAAGTTGTTGGATTCAATCCAAATCATGGTGGAGGAATCCAATTTGTTTGGATGGGCCTCCGAGACTGATGTCATAAGAGTGAAACAAAACAAGCTCAATTAGAGATGGTCTTAGCCTATCAAGATCAAGAATTGGTTCAACTCTGCCAAGCGCAGGAGGCTGCAGCTCGCCAAGCTCAGGAGTTTACCAAATCCTCCTCTAGTTAGGAGTCCAAGTACAACTCCTTAAAAATAGAGCTTGAGAGCAAGGTCCTTCAATTCCAGGACCAAATCACGGCACAAGAGGAGCACCATTTTGTGGACCTTGAGGAGAAGGAAATCAATGAAGCTTTGGAGTAATACAAAGTAAAGACTATGGCGGGGTTCGCAGACTTATCTCCCCAAGCTTAGGTTCAATTACATCTTTCATGCCCAAGTTGCAGTGGGCCTTTTTTATGTGAGCCGAGTGGACTTCAACTGTCTGTGCCAGTATATTAATGAAAATCCGGGATTTAATGAGATGAACCTTTCTGGTGCTAACTGGAAAGCATTTAAGAAGAAATAGAAAGATTCTAAAGGTTTCTTCTTCCCACCAAATCTTGAGTCCTCTACTCCTACTTTAATAGAGGAGGCTATCACTGTGGGGGAGGGGAATGCTAGAGAAACGATTGATTCGCCTGCTGGAGATAATGTTTGACTACCTTTTTTGTATCTGTACTAGGCTCCCTCAGTAATGAAAATTTTCATTCTTTCCCCTTTTTCTTGCATCATATTTTTCCATAATTCTGACTATAATCCGTTAATCCTATGCTTATCTTTGTCATACTTACCATCTCCTATCCACCCCTGAGGGACTAAGCCAAACTTATTGGAATACATATATAGGGGCTAATTCTTAACTTCCTATGTCCAAAGGATCGGCTAAATAGAAGCTCTGATACCCCTAAATTGTAAGACCCCTTACTCGACCGAGTCTCCAGGATTAGACATCGGATGCTACACAACTAAGAAAAACTTAACAAGTTTTCTATTTCAATTTAATTACATACCAAAACGGCTTGAACTTAAAAGTCTAACTGAATTCACATTTTTTATTTTCTGGAAATAAATCTCTAAAACTTTGAATCTATTAGATGTTTACAAATTTGGGATAGGGGTTTGATAACATTTATATATATACAACTTTAACCCTGAGGTGAAACTTCTACAATGCCCCTCTATACACATGCATAGTTGCCGTGTTTCGCCTAGCACCTATAAAGTCTGGCTTGGTCCCGCCCAACTTCTAGGTCTTTAGCTATCTTGCATTTGAGTAGAAAACTTACAAGTTTAGGAGCACTTAGTGAGGTCCACATAAAGATTTTAAGAAGAAATATTGAGGTGTTCAAGTCAGATTTTAACTCTCTGACAAAAACGTTCATCATTTCTTGTAGGCTACTCTTGGTGATTTCCCAAGAAATCTACCTTTGCGTCGTTCCCAAATTTCACTGCCCTTATGGCCTTAGACTATTAGGGCTCATTAACGACACTGAAACCTTTTCTTTATTGATCTATTTCCAATTAAGGCTTTTTAGGACATACAACTCTTATCTTTGGAGTTCAATAAGAGATCTACTATTCCCAATGGCTACGTTTGACCTCTGCTTTCCACCATCCTTTAGTGAACTTTGCTGGCCATCCGACCTTAGACGTACATTCCCTCTTTTAAAAATCTTGATCAGCCTATTAAATTTTTTGACTGACTTTTATCATCTTACAAATTACAATTGTGTCCCACTGCAGACCAATCTGAGCTTGTCTAATTCATGCGAAAATTTGGAGTTTTCTTGATGGGTTGGTATTTGAATGTACCATGTTACCTTTTTAATAGAAAAGTTTCCCTTTCATTTTTCACTCTATTTGGTGTTGAGACATAACATTTGGCACCCTTCATTAATCCGGTGGCCTATGTTCCTTAGTCGCACTCACTAATTTCTTCTTGTGACTTGTCATTCCATTCACACCGCGAACTTTACTTTCAACCTTGACATCCTTCATGAATCATGAGTTCTTCAATTATGATTCCCATGTTAATCTTTCTGGCAGATTTCCCATTTTTACCGTCCTAGCAGACTACCTCGTATTTATTGTCCCGACGAACTACCTCACATTTTCTATCTCGACGGATTATCTTGTGTTTATTGTCCCGTTAGACTATACTGGTTGTTTACTGTTCCAGTGGACTATCAAAGGATGCCATAGCATTTTTCAGCCATTGTCTTAGTCCTATTTGGACACTTTGGCTTGCTTTCACATGATGCCATAGTGTCTTTTAACCATGGTTTTACTTATTTCTATCATGGTGCCATAACATCTTTCAACTATGGTCTTACTCTTATTAGGCATATAGTCTATTATCAATTCCATGGCCTAGCCATAATCTTTTATCTACTTTCCCCGTTGCATTCCATCCATACCTCTATTCGTCATCCTAACTTTGATGCTTGAACAACGCAATGTCCCTTCGACAAGGTTCGGAGCTTCGATTATCACCGGTGCATTTAGTAACACCGTATGATAGAGTCTAATATAATTCCCCCTTTTTCCTATTCTAAACTCCGTCTAACCCTTTGTAGTTTCCTCCCTATCATGCATACCATACAGAACATCATTATGCTATGCACTATGCTAGATAACATGTCGACAGTCATCTACCGTTACAATCAACATCATGGCAATTTCAATTAGCAACATGCAACAACCAGAAGATAAAGTGCAGATACTCATCTCGTTTTCTCATCCTTGGCAGCTTAGCTAGTCTAAATGCTAGAGCCTTATTCGTCTTGGCAGCTATCCATGACAACAATATTTTGGTTAAACTAATGGTGGTAAATTCTTAGAAACCCAGAACTTTAAATTATACAAAAGCTTTAAGAATCTTATTATACTTTTTTTAGTTCATAAACACAGAAGAAGGTGAGGAAACTTACCAATTCACTATTCATCATTACCAGCTTTAACTCACACCTCTACTGTTACATGCAGAGCTTCCTTCATTCGTATCCTCCTCCTTCAAGATGGCCGAAGTAGATGATGCTATAGGGAGGAGAAAATTTTATCAACAGAATTTAGGAAATTCTGCCTCCACTCATGCCTTATATATACTCCTTAAGCACGGTTCTCACTAATAATCTCCACCATCCATTCTTAATCATTTTGTCTCACACTTTGGAACTAGTCGATTCCATCCTAATCGAATCAACATTGGGGTCCAACTAATCAAAAGTTGGCCTCTTAAATTTCTAGATTACTCAATGGGGTCCCAAAATTTGCTAGTCTTTTTTATTTAGTTCTAGCTTCATAAATTTCGAGTTAATAATGATATCCGGGTGTTACATTGGCTCTAACCTACCAGTTTCAATAAGTATCTTTCAGCGATTCTTAATAGTGGATCCTTACTGCGATTCCCTACTTACTCTCTCTTCCACTTACTTATACACCTAGTGATATTGACGCGTTCACATGTCTGATTCCCATTGGGTTACCCTGCTTATGTGTTTCCAGTTTCTATGATTACTATTTTAGCGAACTATTTCCCTCTCTACTTTTCTTTTCCCTTATTCAACTGATTTCCAAATAGTTTGTTGGCTCATTGTCATTTGCTATTACTTACCTTTTCTTCCAACCCTTTTTCCTTAGTTTTGTGATTTTCTATAATTAATGTCTTGATTTTCGACTTGTGTTTATTTTCCCGGTGGACTTTCTATGTTGCCATAGCCAGGCCATTATTTTATATAGTATACCCGCATGTTTAATGTCCTAGTGGACTCCATTGGTTGTCATAATCTAACTATAGTCCTACACATCGGGATCCAAGTTTTTATTGTCCCGGAAGACTATCCCATTTTTAGTGTCCCGACGAACTATCTATGATGCTGTAGCGTCTTTTAGATATGGTCTTACACAATACATAGTTAATTCATGCACGCTGAACTACAATGGCTGGCATTCAAAAATCTAAGCAGCCTTTCAACATACATAGCATTTCAAGGTTGAAGTGTAGTGACTCACCTGATGCTTTTTTGCCTTGTCCACTTAGCTTCTCTGGACACTGGAGCTTCTATTCTCTAGGCAGCTAAGCAAGACAACCAATTTATGGGTTGAACTTAGCAAATCCCAATTTAAACTTAGTTTTTCAAAACCATACAAAACCTTTAAAATGGTTTCTGAAAGCTCTTAGCTTTGGTTCTTAAATCTTATGTACACTAAAGGGTTCAGATCCTTACCAACTTACTACATTTTCTATTTTTCCCACTCAAATCCCATTATCATCGTCCTATGTAGAGCTTCCATGGCTATCTCTCCTTTAGAGCAACCAAAGAATGAGACGATAATGAAACAGATTAAAGAAGAAGTCTCTTTCCAGCTATTTATAACCCTTCTTACACAGTCTTGAACTGTGTAAAATCCACTCGTTTTCAATCATTTTCCCCCACTAAGGGACCGGCTGGTGCTAATCCAACTGAACCAGAATTTGATTTCAACCATGTCCTATTTCATTTTAACTTTTCCTAATTTTCCAATATAGACCACTAGCTTATGAAATCTTTCAATTTAACCCTTAAATTGTCCCTAGTTTCTAACTTTAAGAGAAGTTCAGGTGTGACACATCATGCACCACAAATGAGTTATCTTGGGAATATCTCATCGAGTAGTATGCTGTGACTACTTGTCATCTTTGAATACATAAATTCTTGATGTTTCGCATGATAATACCTACCATAGAGGTTGGTCCAACTATCATTTGACCATAACAAAATTCTATTTACTTTCAGGAAATCTCCTTAGTGAGATCTACAGGATAACGTTTACCTTGAGGCAGATTTGTTTCATGCCATCATAAGAGACCATTGATGGAGGCCGTAGATCTTGTTTAGGGACCTTTTCATACTCAATATTTTAAAAACATGTAAGGTTTTTAATTTCCGGTTTCAATCATGAATGATCAATATATGTATGAAAAGTACATATGGCATTCTTCCCTAATCTATATGACATGCTTATATCATATATGCATGAATATCCATTAGTAGTTATATAAATATCATCACGCTTATCTCATAAATATAAAAACATAAAATTTAAATGACTCTGACCAAACAAAGTTTTCATTATTCCATCCTAGAAAAATTATAAAATTATAAAATTCACCCCAAAGCATACTTTAAGTCTTCAATATTGTCACCACGATCTTTTGCTACGGTACCAATTCATGTTTTTGTCGTCATCGTCACCGACCTCTGTCGTCATGCCACCATTAGCTCCATTGGGTCGAGTTTCTATTGCCTTGCTTTTTGGGTTTTGCTGGGAAAGAATTTTACAAAAATTTTTATTTGCGTTTCAGGCTCACATATTTTACTCTAAATAAAAGAATAATAAAATAAAATCTTGCGTGGAGATGATAGTTCACGATCTAAAATATACATACCCGAAAAATAAATTAAATTAAAAATAAAATTTTAAGAATCACGACTTTGACAAAATTATTAACATCCATAACATTAAAATAATTATATATATTCATTCACATACATTCCCCTAAACATGCAAGTAATTACAAGAATGTCACATCTTATTAAATATTAATCAAATAAGATGAAGAGAGAGATTTGGTCTCAGTTTATACTATAAACATAACACAACCTGGTGCTCTGAAACTAATTGTTGAAAAACGATTTGAAAACGGTTTTATTACACAACAAAAAATTAAAATTTTGAAAATCGACCTAGTTTGTGAAATTTATAGCAATAAACCTTAGATCGAAATCGTACCTTTATTTTCGGATAAGCGAACCCTTAATGATTTTTGGCTTTCAACCA
>CM025143.1:10820511-10834588 GCA_013467495.1 Gossypium gossypioides | reverse complement strand
AAAAAAATTTGATTCAACTGATTTTTTTTAATTCGGTTTTGAGTGGTTCACGAATCAACCGATCTAACCCCTCTTCAAACTGATATTCTAATTTATTCTCGATCCAACTGACTCGATAAATCAATTTGATCCGGTTTAAGCAACATTTCTTCAACTATAAAATCACTTTCCTTTATATATAAAATATTTGACTATAAATGTTATTTGAATCTGTAAAAGAAAAAGTATGATATTTACAAATGTTGAGGGGGGATTGGCTCTTCCGGGAGAAGTCTTCGGAGTGTCGTCCTTGGGGAAACCGACCCAATCCCTCAACAATGGAAGGTATTATCCTCCGGAGGAGGGTTTTGACCCCACCCCCTATGTGAAAAGCCTTGTACGGTCTTGAGCTAGCTAACCAAAGTAGTATCGTATACCCCAACAGGTGACCTATATTCCATAAGTCAGGAGTTCAAATCCCACGAAAGACGAGACACTCACGTTGCCTCTTCGTGGGTAGCCATGCGTCTACGTAGAGTTAATGCACTCCCCTTCATGAACCGTATATGGCTCTTTGCAAAGGGGGACAAAACCTTCCCAGAAGCCAATACCTTTTATTGAGGAATAGTGTTAGTGTCTCCGAAAATGACATTTCAAAAACTTCTCTCGAGGGAGCGGATCCCCCAATGGCAAATATTCATGATTATCCCTATTCGCTACTTGAAAAAGCTGGTTCGTAATCTAGGCCATAAGAATAGCAGCAAAGAACGGATTCCATCCAATAATCTGCTTCATTCAGGAATAATATGCTTGGTCACCTTTACTTTATTAGATTCACAGCCATTTTTATTACCATATCTCACTTTCATGCCTTTAGTCCAACTTGGAATTAAGCTTTTCCCTCATCTTAATCAACTTGTATGTATATATGTGTGTGTATATATATATGTATAATACAAAATGATAAAGCAAAGTGTAGGCTTTTGTTTGAGAAAGAAAACAAATCCTAATGAAAGGAGCACACACCATAAAGCAGAGAGGAACGGGTCCACCAAATATTATTAATGCTTGAGGGAGGAATATTATAGGCTCACGTATTTGCTTTGCTTTTTAATTATAAAGCAATCCTTCTTCCCTGGTTCTTAATGCATGGCTCAAGCTCCTTTTTTTCTTTTCTGTCCATTAAATGACGTTTGAAGATGCCTCTATCATTATCTACTCACCTAACATGTCATATATTTTTGTGCAACAATAAAATATATTACACTTGAATTTAAATTTTAAAAATTATTATCAATCTTAAAAAAATTTAATCTAAACAAACATTAACTTCACTAAAAAAATATAATTACCTAAGCCATCACCATAAATAATTACTTGGTATGTTAAGGATATAACTTATGCTAATCATGCAAAACATGGCAGCAGTATAAAAAAGGTCATCCTCTTCATTAAGAAAGAAAGGACCTCGCTATATTCTCTCTTGCACTCACCATCTACCTTTAGGGCCAGGCATAGTTGGTAGAAAGGAATCGATGCCATCCTGTTGGTTTAGGTGTTGAGTTTGGGATACACCCAATGCTTAAGCAGTGCCAGCCACTCACCTTTCGGTGAGTTTTTTTGTCGCTAAAAAGGGGGAAAATAATGGAATGATGTCAATAGGAATCGGAAATTTTTGAGTAATTTCAGATTCAAATTGATTATAGTTTTTCATTTCGATGGTCATTTTGATTTACCAGTCAGTTTTTCTGGCCATGTCATATAAAGCTCAAGTATTTCCATTCAAATTACTTGTTTCACATTGGATTTTAATTCAGTCCTTTGCCATGCAAGGAATGGGAAAAAGAATAAGACAAAGATAAGGAAGTACGGAATAAACAAAAATTTTTGAGAAATATTTTTACTGAGTCTACACTATTTTTAATGTATTTAAAGTATTATAAATGAATGAAGATTTAATATTAAAAATATAAGATTATGTTTTTATAAAGAGAGGAGAGTGAAGATTGTTGAAGCGGAAACGGTGTAGTCGTAGCTAAAGTTAAGGAATTTAAATCCAACCAAATCAGATTTGATGACCCCTAATAATCAACTTGGTTAATAATTAATCATTCCCAGGGTTTTAGATTATGGCAACTTTGATTTGCCAATAAATTTATCCTCATAGTCAAAGTGACCTTATATGGACATGCATGTCCTATTTTGCTTTTCAACTTCAATCTTTAGTATATTGATTTATTCTTTTATTATATAAAATGGCATGCCAACTTTTATTTTGGAATTTATAAAATAGTGTACAAAATAACAATTCAGCATCAAATCTTGTCACAAAAGAAAGAAAAACCAAAATGCTAATAGTAAAGCCTTAATTCCTTCATGCCTTTTTCTTTAATTAGACATCTTTTTTAAATACTGGTGTGGTGTTTTTTTTGGTTTAATAAGATTAATTTTTTCCAGATTGAGATGGCATTCTAATAATTCTATTCCGTTGATGTAGTGCTTCTGTGTTGATGCACACACCACTTATTGACTTCATCAAAGTTCTAGTTTCAGATTTAGGCCGTAGATGTTGCACCCAACATTGTAAGTTGCAAATTAATGATTAAATACTTGTAACACGGCAGTGACAGAGAACAGTTAAAACCCAAAATTAGAAGGCCACCATTTGTTTAAATTTAGCTATAACTAGTACCAATCTTTCCAACTTTGTAACTCAAGATTTCTTTGGGTCAAAAGAATAATTAAGGATGCTGTTGATGCAGCTGCAAGTAGAACAAGTTGTAATCCATCTTTTAGACACCTTACACATATAATATTTTAAACACTCAAGAATTCACAGTAACTCAATTGATTTATGAAATAACACTACCTAATAAATTTTGAATTCGAATTTTAACTTAAGCAATTTTTTAATGGAATCAAATCCCCTCAAGCGCTTTTGGTTGCTCAAGTGGGAACGAATGATGTAGTCCATTAATTTACAGCAAATTGACTCCATCACTTAACTATAATTATAACAGTAAATGAAGATAAAAATTCAAACTCTATGGAACCAAACAAGTATTCATCAAACTCAGCAGGGTCATGTATTAAATCCCTACATACCTTGTATTCCTTCACATTTTGTAAACATTCTTACCTCAGTCATTATTATTCAACTTACTTACGATTTTCTACTAGTAATTTACTCTCCATTTCACCTTCTTACTGGTGGTCAAGGCAAATTTCGTTCGCTTCTCATCATTATGCATTTCTCGCCACTCTTTCATTGTCTCAAATCGGATAGTTGCACTTTATTTAGAGTCTGTCACTTCGGCGTTGCCATTAAATCTTTGTCTCAAGGTCATTTCATAGACTGCGCCATTAAGGCAAATTCTTGACTTCAGATGTCTTCCCTTGTCTCCAGAAGCTTCAGACACTTGCTTGATCTATAGATAGCCACAAAGGCGTCCACTTGACTTAGATAGCCATAGAGGCATCCATATATCATTAGATAGCCACAATGGTGTCCAAATACACAAAATAGACTTTGCAATAGAGGCGCTTTCAATAAAATCAATCACGAAGGTTCACATGTAACATAAAACAACCATAAAGGCTTCCACATTAACAGGTTCAGCCAATAAGACTCACATGTAATAAATTCAGCCACAAAAGCTCACACATATAACAGATTCAGCCACAAAGGCATCACTTTTAGGTAATGGTGTTTTCGACGATAGGGATTTGCCTAAACTTATCATCATGAGGTTTCCCCTTATCACCCGGTACTCACCCAACCGTCCTTTTCATTTTCACATGACACCATAGTCCTAGACTAGGTCTTACACTATGTATTATTCATTTCCCCATATGATGTCATAGCAAACGGCTAGGCCCTACACTATATGGTCTTCATTTCCCCATATGATGCCATAGCAAACGACTAGGCCTTACACTATATGGTCTTCATTTCCCAATATAAAGTCATAGCAAATGGCTAGGCCTTACACTATATGGTATTCGCTTACCATGTCCATGGACTTACGTATCAGAATTCGTGTTTGTTGTCCTGGCGAACCTA
Organism: Gossypium gossypioides; assembly: GCA_013467495.1. NCBI lineage: Eukaryota > Viridiplantae > Streptophyta > Magnoliopsida > Malvales > Malvaceae > Gossypium > Gossypium gossypioides. Next base: position 10,830,546 of record CM025143.1, on the reverse strand, counting down.
CACACATAAATAGACTTGATATGCAGACTCATGCTTGACTAACTCATTGCAACAGATTTCATCATGCAGATACAAATATGTTTCCAGACATGCCACTTGGACTCATTATGCAAAGACAATCGTGCTTCAAGCACACTCATGCATGTACATACTTTCCAACATAATAGAGGTTTATCATCAGCTCATGTTCATACTTTTCTTTTCATAGCAGAGGCATATTGTCATTTAGGCATTAAGCCACACATGCAATACACATTTTTACAGAATTAGCATATCACACATGCACAACTCACGTTTTGTTTCATAGATCAGTTTTTTAACACAAAAAAAATAAGCATATAAACATACATGCAATAGATAAATAGAAACACTCAAAGTGTTCATAAGGAGTTCACGAAGTACTCAAAAAACCCTCATCTTTTATAGCTTCAAACATCAGATTTGGGTTTCCTTTGAGTAGATCAGCAACCCATAAGCGTTAAACCACAGAAAACTCATTAAAATCTTTCTATCTAGTTCATTTTCTTTCTCACTTTGAACACTAGAATCGTACAAAAAAACTTTAACATTTTCGTTACTAAGATAAATAGATCTGCTCTCATGGCAGTAAAGCTACGAAACTTACCTTAATAGGGGCATCTTAAAGCTTACCCTCTCATTCCAAGCTCATCCTAAAGGATGAGAGGATTTTCCCCCCAGCTCATACTTATATAGACGAAGAATACTTTATGGGAAAGAAGAAAACAATTCTCTTCACTCACCTGGTCAATTAGATATTTTCATTTGTTCTAATAGATGTTCGACACATGTATTAATCCATGTGATCACCAGTTAGATACACAACAGCTGTAAAGACTGGCATAGGAAAACACATACGAAACTCACCCTTGGGTCTCAACCCGTCCCTTATCCTTAGTCATTTCATCAGAACATATTTGATGGCATAACAATTCATGCTCTGGTGCATCACGCCTTTAGGAGAGTGATTTTTGTATTAATATTCGATATCGATTATAGGCTCACATACACGCCAGGAGCTTCAATGAGGCGAATAACGCTTTATTTACTTATAGGTTTCAAAGCTTGTCATACATCAGGTGTTACTTTACCTTGACTTCGCCTAACCTCCAACCTTTTTCTTACTTCAAAAGAGTTTTTCTATCTTCCTTTAGCCTTGCTCTCTAGTAGAGAGAGAAGATATCTTTCTTTTCTTAAACACTTTGGCTTGTCCTTTAACTTGATTAGGACCTAAAAAACATCACATCAATAAATTGGTGGTCTTATCCAAATTATTTCAATTCCAAGAATACTAATCAAGTGCTTTCCTTTGGTTCTTAACTATTTTAGTTCACGTTCAGTTGAGCTTTAACTATTGTTTCCTTATAACTTAACCAATACATGGCCATCGTTACTAAATTCCCTCATTGCTGACATAAACTTCTCAGCACAAGATTTATTTCTTCATTACCTATAACGGATTCTGCCCATCCCATTCACACCAATCAAAGGCTTTTGGGGTGAATCTTTCTTCATTAGACATAACTCTTAATCACTGCGTGCTACTCTAATGTCCGCCAACATTAAAGTGTCACAGCCACACTCAAAATCGTTTTTATCTTTATACTAGCTTAAACACCATTTACTTCTAACTCATCTTATCCGACCCATTCTCTGAACAGTATTCAGATACTAAGATTCTGTCGGGTGGGATGTTACAATTTTGCTATTAAGGATTTAACTAAATAATGAAAAATTCTCTAAATGGTAAAAAGATTTTCGAGTCCTATTCGCTTGATGACTGGGATACAAAAATAGTTCGGTTCAAAGGGGGTGAAAGTGATGTTGGTGATAATATGGTTGTAGACTTAGAATTGAGGCTGAAGGTTTCTTGGAAATAAATACTGACTGAGGGAGGTAACACTGGCCATGGAGAGGTGTATAGAGGTACCAAGAGTGGTAGTGGTGATGAGATAGAGCTTGTGGAAGAAGATGTTAAAAAATCAATAATAAATGGTATCCTAGTTATAAAGTTTTTTTGACCGCATTCAGCAAATCCTCTTTAAGGAAATAGAGATAATGGTTGTGTTGAAGCTATTAGGGTGAAACATTGGATATGCTGCTCTTCACAATTTAATCAGTAGCTTGTGGAAGCCATTGAAACCGTTGCAATTAATGGATATCGAGAATAGGTGTTTCTTAACTAATTGTAGTGAGGATTTCAACAAAGTTATCTTACAAGGTCCGAGGATTCTTTATGGTCAATACTTAGTACAACTTTAGACTAAATATTTTGATCCCAATAAACCTTACCCGAGTGTGATTCTTATATGGATTAGACTTTCGAGGTTTATGTATAAAAAGAGCATTCTGTGTACAAAAAGAGCATTCTAAAAGTAGTTGGGGGCTTAGAACGTAAACTTGCAAAGCTAGACTTTAACTTAGACAGTAAGACTAAATGGCGTTTTGCTAGAATGGTCGCCTTCGTGGATCTCGATAAGTTACTAGTATCTCAAGTTTTTGTGAACAGAGTGTTACAACGGGTAGAATATGAAGCTTTGCCTACAATTTATTTTTCTTATGGCAAATATGGTCACACGAAAGAGATGTGCCCTTCACCGATGGTGATAACGAGTAAAGAGAAGGTTCAAAAAAATGGGGATCTAGGGTCCTTTGATTTGTCTAATGGTAGAAAAGGGTCGGCGTATGGTCCGTGGATGGTGGTTGAATGTAAATATCGAATGAGCTAAAAAGATGTACGAAATCATAGGGGGAGGCTCAGAAAAGGCAAGTTTAGGGTCAAGATTTATGGTATTGAATAAGTATGGTCTGGATAAAGATGGCATGTTTATGAATATAGTAGTTTTCGAGGAAGTTAATGCAAAACAGATGGATTTTTCTAAGTCTAAATTGATGAATTTAGGGAAAGAATCTTCAGGATTTAAGAAATGAGATGTTGAAGGATTAGTGGATTCAAATGGAAGTATAGGCCACATTAAGTATAGACTTGTTTGGTGAGGAATAAATGAAATCGATGGGTCAGGTTTTAAGTAGGAGTGGGTCTAGTCCTCTTGATTATAGCGTAGCCCAAATTGTTAAGGCGGTTAGTGGGCCTTAGATGGGGCCTATAAATGAAAGTGGGCAGCTCAGTGGGGGTGACACGAATCTGGGATTAAGGGTCGTTGAAAACATAGCTAAGGATCTGTTGCAATACCAGATCAAATCGGGCAGAAATAATGGCAAAAGAAATGGGCTTGGGGTTGCAGGCTGGAAAATGCTTAACTCTCTTACTGTACAATCTGCCACATTGGATAATCACCTATATACGTATAAAACAGACCTAGTATTGGTCCCGTCTGATTTGGAAGATAGTGAGCAATTAGGTAATTGCTCTAATGAATCTTCTAGTTTTTCTTCCTTTGCAATTGAATCCCCTATGATTACTACACATATTAATCCTACCTTTGAAGAATCAGAGGAGACATTGGTGGTCTTAGATGAATCGCTTATTGATCCAATGAGACATTTAGTTGTCATCTTCAAGGAAAATTCTAATCATAATGAAAGTGAAGGCTCGGGTGAGGGTGAACCTAATGGTACTGAAAAAGGAGTACTAAATTTTAAGATTCGTATTCTAAGTGATAAAAGCGTTTCAAGTCAAAATGGTAGAAGGTTTAATCGTACCATTCGTAACCGCAGAGATAGGTTCAAATTAGTTGGTTCCACCCGTACTCCTTTGTCGAACATTATGAATTCTATTGTTAAGTTGATTTCCACTGAACTGAGCATGGATTTTGGTAAAGGTCTTGTAGTTTCAGAAGGAATGCAAAAAACTAAAGTCTGGAAGCTTTAAGCAGTTAGGATAATTCTTTCTATTTTCTATATTTTTATGGATTTGATTGTACTTTCTTAAAATTATTAGGGATGCATTATTTTGTAATTTCCCCTCATTTTTCGTGAATACTATAGAGAGCATCAGCTAGACATAATTAGTTTGCTGGAGACAAGAGTTAGCGGATCCAAAGTAGATAAAGTTATTGCTAGATTGGATTTTCAATTTTCTCACTATGTGGAGGCTATCAGACTTTTTTGAGGCATTTAGGTGGGTTGGAAGGATTCGATTTCTGTTGAGATTCTTAGCAATCATTCTCAATTCATTTTGATTCGAGCCCTTAGGGGCAGTAATTCTAACATTGTCTATATTATTTTTGTTTATGGAAGCCTTGATAGGCAGAAGATGAGGGTATTATGGAAAGGTCTTAAATTAATTATCCCGTCTAAAAATACTCCATGGGTAGCTATTGTTAATTTTAATGCGTTATTATCATCTAGTGATAAGAAAGATGGTTGTATAGATGGAAAAGGTTGCCCGCTTTTTAATGAATTTCTAGAGTCGTCAAAGTTGTAGGATTTGGGATTCAGAGGGTTTGCTTTTACGTGGCAACGCAATGGGATTCTTGAAAGACTGAATGGGGAAATCGACAATGACGCTTGGTTGAGAGCTTTTCCAAACTATTCTGTTACCCACCTCCCAAGGATAAAGTCAGACCATAGGTTATTACTTCTTTCTCTCAAGCCGAATGATAATGTTCCAAAGGGACTTCCTTTTAAAATTTTGGCCAGTTGGGTAGACAATCCTAGTTTCTCGAATTTTGTTAAGGAAAAGTAGTGCTTTCAAGGTAACATGGTTGAATCTCTAAATCATTTTACTTGCAACATTAAAGAATGGAATAATTTAGTTTTTGGTAGAACAGAAATCCGTAAAAAGAAGTTGATGCAAAAATTGGCAGGTATTCAAAAAGCCTTAGAAGAATCCAATTTTGCTTATTTAATTCTTTTAAAATTGTAGGTTCGGGAGGATTTGGAAGTTGTACTTTACCACGAAGAGTTACTTTAGAAGTAGAAAGCTAGATGTGACTAGATGCATTTTGGGATCAGAATACTAATTTTTTCCATTCCTGTATGATTCAAAGAAGGAAGCACAATAAAATTTCAAATGTAAAGAATGATAATGGTGATTGGTTGTTTGAGGATGAGGATCTCCAAAATGAGGTAGTCAAATTCTTGCAAAAGTTGTAAGGTGAGTTACCAGACAACACCACTACTTTGCCACCTTGTTCTTTTCCTAAACCTAACGCTAAAGATGAGCTTTTCTTTGGAAGGACAATTTTTAATGAAGAGATTAAGAATGTTTTGTTTGACATGGCTCCGTTAAAAGTGCCAAGAACTAATGGTTATCATGCTCTCTTTTTTCTAAGTCAGTAGGATCTAATTGGTGGTGCAATTTGTGAGTGAGTCAAGAAAATATTTGATGGCCAGTTTATTGATACGGAGGTTAATAACACCTTGATTGTCCTTATTCCTAAGGTTAAGAATCCTAAGAACTTTGCATAGTTTCGCCCTATTAGGTTGTGTTCTGTCCGTTACAAACTGGTCATAAAGATCATTGCGAATAGATTCAAGGTAATTTTTTTTTCTAGAATCATTAGCTAAGAACAGGCAGGTTTTATTTCTGGAAAAAATATTACTGATGATATCATAGTTGCCCAAGAAGTTATTCATTCCATGATGAGTAAACATAAAAGATGGATGTCCATCAAGATAGATTTGGAGAAGGCCTATGACAGCGTGCGATGGGAATTTATAGATCCCTCCTTTCAGGCGACAAACATTCTAGTTTTCCTTCAAAGAGTTACCATGTCGGCTATCACAAGTTCAACTATGCAGATTTTGTAGAATGGAGTGCCTACTCAGAAGTTCAGTCTAGTTAGGGGCATCAGGCAGGGGTGTCCCTTGTCACCTTATATGTTTGTTTTGTGCATGGAATAGTTAGGACAGAGCATTCATTCATATATTAATTTAGGTCAGTGGTCTCCCATTAGTTTATCCCAGACTAGATTGAAGCTCTCTCATTTGTTTTTCGCTGACAATTTGGTTATATTAGGGAAAGCTGACTTGAGTCAGACACAGTTAATGAAAGATATGTTAGACGATTTTTGTAGTTATTCTGGTCATTGGGTGAATGCTCATAAAACAAACATTTTCTTTTCCAAATGGGTGGACAAAATTTTAACAAGGAATTTTTGTGATTTGTTTTGTTTTCGCAAAGTCCGTAATCTTGGTACGTGCTTGGGAGTTCCACTTTTCCATGAAAATGTTACCATCAATTCCTTAAGGTTTGTGGTAGAAAAATTCAAATCTCGGTTACAAAAGTAGGATGCGAGATAGCTATCTTTAGCTGGCTGAGTCACTTTAGTTCAGTCGGTTCTTATCTTTATTCCTAGCTTCTTTATGTGGTCAATAATGATCCTGTAAGAAATATGTGATGAAATTGAAAGTATTGTTAGACAGTTCATATGAGGATCGGTTTGAGGCAGCAAAAAGTTGTCCTTTGTCAGTTGAAACTTGTTGTGCCAGCCAAAGGCTAGTAGAGGACTTGGGATTCAACATCTAAAGGATCAGAACACTTTCTGTTGAAGTTGGACATCAGCATCTTGGCTAATTCGGAGGCTTTGTGGGTTAGCATCCTAAGATTAAAGTATAGAATGGAGGATGATCTACCTTAAAGTATCACTTGTAGAAATTGGTATTATCTCTTGAGGGCTCTATCCAAGGTATGGCTTTTACTTCATGAAAATGTTTTTTAGTCAATTGGCGATGGCAAAAGCATCAAGTGTTGGAAGGATAGTTGGATACCAGAGATTGGGCCTTTGATTAATCTTATTCCAACCAGTGCAAATATTGATTCTAATTGTTCTCTTAAATAGATGGTAATATTGATTCTAGTTTGGTTATCAGAAGAAATTATTGGACATATTACTAATAATCCACATATGTTCTCTATAGTGGGTTCTGATAAAATTACTTGGGTTGACACCTCTTCATATTGTTTTTCTGTGCCTATCGTTGGATTGAGGTTCGTGGAATTCAAAGAAGGATGTTTGGAATTTTCCTTGGAAGTTTTAAGGTCCTCAAAGGGTTTGGGTCTTCCTTTTTAAGGTTTTCAAACAACATTACTTACTCAGTTTGAGCGATCAAGGCGTGGAATTGGTAGTGTAGTGAGACAGGACATGAAGGATGTTATTCTCACTATTAGAGATTGTAGTGTAGTGAGAGATGTTTGGTCCTAGATCATTCCACCACAAAAGCAGACCATTTTCTTTTCAAGTAATTTACAATATTGGATTACTTCGAATTTAAAAAAGTCATAATTTTGTTTTGGGGAATGTCGATTAGTCATGCTTTTTTAGTATTGTTGTTTGGCGTATTTGGAAGAATAGGAATTTATCCAGTTTTCAAGGTGTGCCATGGAATATTGAAAACATTATCAAAAATGCATATAGTTGGGGAAAACAATACCTTACCACTCACACTGGGGATTCTGTGAGGTAGGGTTCAATGGTGGAAACAATGGAAGTAGAAAGGTGGATTAGATTAAGATCAGATGGAGCTATTAAGTATAACACAGGATGTGTTGTCGCCGGAGGTGTAGTGATGGACCACAATAGAAATTGGATCTTTGATTTTAACCGTGGGTTGGGAAATTGTTCAGTTTTCGAAGCTGAGCTTTAGGGAATTCTCAATGGTGTAATGTTGATGCAAGGAAGAATTCATGACAAAGTATTAGTGAAAACGGACAACATGGAAATTATTGGGGATATCAATGAGTCATTGTTAAAGAGTTCGAACTCTGCAATAATTAGACGCATAGCTCAATTTCTGTAGCAAATGAAGAGTTGGTGTAACACTCCTAACACGTATCCATCGCCGGATTAGGGTTACAAAGCATTACCATACAATCAAAACTATTTAAACTGAACTTCATTCAATGATATAAACAAATCATAAATCAAACATATACATACACACTATCCCTTAATCGAGCCCTCGAGGCCCTAAAAATATCTTAGAAACGATTCGGGACCAATTTGAAATCATTTGGAAAGTCCAGGAAAAATTCATAAAATTTTAGAAATAGGGGTCACACGGCCTTGTGGCCAGGAAGTGTGCCTCACACTGCTGAGACACACGCCCGTGTCTCAGGCTATGTAGCCTTCGAACTAGAGACACACGGCTGTGTCCCAGCCTATGTTCTTACCTGTGTAACTCTCTAAGTAAGGTCACACGGCCGTGTCACGCACTCGTGTGCCAGGCCGTGTAACTCTCTGAGTTGCCCCATACGCCCATGTGCTAGGCCTTGTAACTGCTGAGACACACGCCCGTGTCTCAGGCTGTGTAGCCTTCGAATTAGGGACACACGGCTGTGTCTCAGCCTGTGTAACTCTCTAAGTAGGGTCACACAGTCGTGTCACACGCTCGTGTGCCAGGCCGTGTAACTCTCTAAGTTGCCCCATACGCCCATGTGCTAGGCCTTGTAACTGCTGAGACACACGTCCGTGTCTCAGGTTGTGTAGCCTTCGAACTAGGGACACACGGCTGTGTCCTAGCCTGTGTTCTTACCTGTGTAACTCTCTAAGTAGGGTCACATGGCCGTGTCACACACTCGTGTGCCAGGCCGTGTAACTCTCTGAGTTTCCCCATACGTCCGTGTGCTAGGCCGTGTAACTCACTGACTTGAATACAAAGGAACTCTCAGATGACATACGCACGTGTCGCTAGGCCATGTGCCACACACGGCTGAGTCACACTCTTGTGTCTCAAGCCGTTTTGACCTAAAATTCACCTAGAATCAAGCCATCTCAATACCATATCATGCTTAACTTTTCAAACCATTTATGCACACATTAAATGAACCTAAACATCACCTAAACACACATCAAAATACCATTTCAATGTTTTAACACAACTAACCAGTATGCCATTCAAAGGCACATCAATGAACAACTAAATATTACCTATCTAAACATGTCAATTATGCCATACTTTAATCATCAAATTCTAGTTCAACATTTACCCAAAACATGCCACAAATTTAACCTTTAATATATCATTTCAAACATACCATAAGAACCATTTAAATATGCATAGTAGCATAACCAAGTTGACACAATTTAACAAAGCATCAAAAGGTGTCAAACCAAGATAGCATCCATAACTTATACAAGCCAATTCACCAACTAAACATTCACCAAAATGACATTACAATTCAACCTATACATGCCATTATAACCTTGGCTAAAACATTAAAAAACTACCGATATTTATACTGGATAGTATGATAAATCTCTGACGAGCTTCCAAACCGATCGAGCTTTCGATAATCTATAAACCATAGGAAATAAACTATGTAAGCAATTAATGCTTAGTAAGTTCGTAAAGATCAAAACATAACTTACCATTTCAATTTGCATAATTTAAAGCATAAGTACATTAAAGTCCAAACCATAAGCTTGTTATAAGCCTATACATCACCATCAATACACAAGTTAGCACATTTGTACACAACTCATTTGAACTAACCCTATGATAAGTCATTTTCCATATAAAATACATCATTTGATTCATGCATCTTTTTCATAAGCTTATGCATAATTCCATTTGAAAACTTATCATTTCAATTCCTTTCCGTACCCGTTGAACCATCTAGAATTTCATTAGATACTCGGGAAACTCACACAAAATGTCTTTACATAACTGTAACCTTTCCTTTACATTATTGCTCACACGAGTTATGGGTCAAAATGTAAGCTACACGATGTTGCTCACATGAGCTGTGCAGTATTCACAATAAATGCAAGACCTCAACCATCGATAGAACATTCAAGACCAACACTCGAAACATGAAATCCCTAATGACATGTCATTTGTATCCTACGAATTCCTAAGGTTCAACTAACACTTGATAATCGTCATAACATTGATTTCTTTTTTACATCGATCAAATTACATTATAAATAACATAATAACATACAATTTGAAATAACATCAATACGATAATCATTTATACAAACTTACCTCGACAACTAGGGACGTGAATGTAAATCGAGCTAATCCGTAGCATTTGTTTTTCCTCAATCTAGGTCCGTACGTGGTTTATCTTGATCTAAATAGATAATTATATTCAATTAAGTACTTCAA
>CM025143.1:10776970-10792302 GCA_013467495.1 Gossypium gossypioides | reverse complement strand
TTGAGTGTTTTATAGGAACTAAACTCTTTTATTTAGTATTTATCTGTTATTAATTTAATCAATTTAGAGATAAAATAATCATAAATATTATCACTTTAATGATAATATAATTTTTATTATTTATCTCTTAATTAATTTAAATTAGTTAGATAAAAAAATAAGTATGCCTCATATATGATCTCATCATTTTCACCTATGGTAATTCTAACTTTACCTACGATGATTTCGACTTGACATGTGATGTCCTATATTTGATTCGAAAATTTCATCTACAAATATCTCCACAAGACTTGATCATGTAGACGAATTTTGAATTATAGTAAACTAATCTTTAAACTTTGATGTTCGACATAGCTTGAATTTCCATATCATCACAATGATTTCATGAGCTAAGAAGTGTATGACCTTCCATGAAACAATTAATGGTCATGCTTATTATGCTAAAAATATTATTGCTGGCATTATAGAATTAATATCCACACATGCACTCGAGCTGTAGCTCCGTTAGGACTTCGTATGAATAAAAGCTTCTTGAATTTAATTAGGATCTCAATCCCAATTAAAATTGTTTAACAAATAGAAATTTCAATTATTGTAAAACTCTTTTTTTTCCTTATAAAAGTAAGGCTTGACAATCAAAATTCCCACCGAGCTCGCAAATCTGTAAACAAGCTAAAAACTTGCCATGGTTTATGTGTGTATACCAACACGCCAAGCTCAACCTATTGTGTAAAGTAACATGGAACAAATTTGGGGGATTCAAGCCAATGAAGCCCGACACTTGATGCTTCTTTTTTTGCGCAATCTATTTTTTTTTTTACTTCTTTTTCCTTTGTTTTTTTTTTAAGGAGAACGATGAATTTTAAGGATCATGAGGAATATCTCCATCCGTAGTCAACTATCGAAGGCAATGGTGTACCTCTAGAATGGGAAAGCAAGCTTTGACACTTAATAGAGATTCTTGCACAATTAATGATGACAATATCAAGTCGTGCCTTCCTTGAACTCATGCTAAAAATAGTCACAAGCCAAATACATTTTTAAGGGATCGAACGATCAAAACTTTTTTTTTCAAGGCAATATGTTTTTCGACATGTCGAAGGTGTACTGCCATGAAGGGAAAGGGAGTTGACTTCAAGATTTTTTAAGACTTCAACTATATAGATAAATATTGGGTGTGGATCAAAGACATGCTGTATCATTCCACCAAGACTTTGGTGATGGTTGAGGCATATGATGTTGTGTATATATCCTTGTACACCTATGATTATAATAGGGATATTGTTCGTGCATTTTATGAGGTGAAGATCAATTTTAATTTTTCAACATCGATGTGGCAATGCAAAGATTTGTTCCATTTTTTTTCAACATTGACATAGTGAGGTAGAGATCAATGTCAATTTTTCACCACCAATATAGTGAGGCGAAGATCAGTTTCATGATATCCTTGATGACCAAGGTGAATTAGTTCCAAACTTTGCAAGACCAACATGGTGAGAGATGAAACATGCAACATCCATAATGACTAAGGTGGATTTGTTCCAAATTTTGCAACATCAACCTAGTGAGAGGAAGATCAATTCCAACTTGGCAGGAGGAATATCAGTTCCAAATTTTGCAACACCAACATGTCGAGCGATAAATCATGTGGCATTCATGGGGAGTAGTTTTGAACTTTGCAACTTCAACATGACGAGAGGTAAAACATGTTCCAAGGAAGATCTACCCTAGACTTAAAAGCAACAAGATGTTGAATGATTGCTCATGCACTCCAAGAAAGATCCATCTTAAACTCTATAACGCTAAGAAGGTGAAAAATGGCCCATCCAAACCAAAGACGATCCATCCTAGACTTTGTAGCATTAAGAAGGTGAAAGATGACCCATGAACACCAAGGATGGTCCATCCTTGAATCAAATCCAAACGGAGAGAAGAATCAAATGATTTCTTTTTATTTAAGAAATTTTTAGAGATTTAAATCTTTCAAAGTTTATACAAATTTTTGGCACACCTAGTGGGACAATCTCTACCTTTTATCTCTTCTCTCAAAATTCAAAGTTCAAAGTTACAATAAACTCAAAGAAGATCATCATCAACAAACCCAACTTGTAAGTCTGCTAAAGCTAATCTTGTAGCTCGTCTAGCTGTTGGATTTGGTTTCCTAAGTGTAGTATTTTCATCCTTGAATCAAAGCTAAACGGATACAAGAATCAAAGGATTTTTTTTATTTAAGAAATTTTTAGAGATTTAAACTCTTTCAAAGTTTATACAAAATTTTGGCACACCTAGTGGGATAATCTCTATCTTTCATCTCTTTTCTCAAAATTCAAAGTTCAAAGTTACAATGAACTCAAAGAAGATCATCATCAAGAAACCCAACTTGCAAGTCTGCTCAAGCTACTCTTGTAGCCCGTTCAGCTGTTGGATCTGGTGCTCTAAGTGTAGTATTTTCATCTATATACACTAGTAATATTTTTTAAACAGATTGGTAAATAAAATTATTAATGAATTACATTAGTACCCTTTGTATATTATCCTCACGTGGTTTTTACATGTAATGCAAAATAAAAGCAAATATTGGCTCACTGGTTGTCTAATGTTTAAGCTAATACTAAGCTATATTATGTGGTTAAATCGTAATAGGGAAAGACAACTTATATTAGTAGACGAACCTAAACATGTTCTTAGTCTAATTGGAAATTAGCAAATTGATTGAAAGACTAATATGTCGTCTAATAAGTCCAATTAAGGAGATGTCTTATCTTGGGCATCGAAATGGATGACTCTAAAAAAATAGAGACATAGATGTGACTAACTAGACTAACAGTACATTAGACTGGACCCAAGAAGAATAGATCATGAATCTGTTTATGGATTTATTCACTTGTGACGTTTAAAATGTGACATACCTTAATCTTGAATGGATGACGAACTATGTATGCTTGACTCATATACTTTGATATAAGTAAAAGCCTAAGTTTAAATAGATAAGGAACCGAAAGCTAGTGCATTGGGTATATGACTTCTATAATATGTAGCATCATTCACAACACTGGAATTCATAACCTAAGATATAGATAAATGATACCCTCTTATTGGCATTACATGGTTGATGAAAAGTAAATGTGGTTGTGGGTCGTTCATCTTTCTTATTGGCATTACATGGTTGATGAAAAGTAAATGTGGTTTTGGGTCGTTCATCTTTGTGATGAATGGCTTGAATACTATTTGATAGTAATTGACTTTTCATGAAAGAAGATGTAATGGTTAACATGAGATAAAATAGGATCATATCAGGAGAATAGATTTATCCCAAATAGATTAAGGATATGTAACCTCCCCAACTCGGCCTAGATGTTAAACCTGAATTCGAAAGATTAGCCACCAAAATGGCCAAGTGTGACCCCTGTTTGTACCTTTTATTCAAAATTTTGTAAAAATTTCAATTTAATCCAAAATTGATCTCAATTTGTTTTAATATTCTATAAGCTCGAATTAGGTCCAAAATTGATTGAAAAGCATGGAAATGATTGAATATGATTTATTTATTTGAATTTGATTGAAATTTATGTTAAATGTTCATAGATTATTGTAGTAATGCCTTATAACTCGGGTCAGGCGACTGCATCGGGTATAGGGTGTTACATTTAGTGGTATCAGAGCTACGATTTAGTCGATTCTCAAACTGAACGTAGCATGATGAACCTGTGATTGTATGATGTTATTTGATTTGATTTAACCGCTATTTTTCTTATAGATTTAAAGGATGTTAGCAAAATCTGATCGTGCTGACACTGATGAAGTAAATAGCTATGTCCCAACTTCTGAACAGGAAGTAAGTTGTATTCTATCAAATCGCAAATGTCTGGAACTGAAGTCAAAAATGTCTTTTTTGGTTTAATGGGTTAGTGGTTTACAGAATTTATGTAAACCAACCCTATGGCTCAACAACCTCCACTCTATGTTGTACCTCATGTAGCACTTCCGCATCCTCAAACGATTGAAATGAGCCGACGACCTCCTATTGATAAAATCAAAAAGTGTGGTGCTGAGGAGTTTACGTAGGATGGAAGATGATCCAGCTAAGGTTGAGTATTGGCTTGAAAATATCCAGTGTGTCTTCGATGAAATAACCTGCTCTCTTAGTGATTATCTCAAATGTGTCATGTTGTTACTTAAAGATGAAGCTTACAACTGGTGGTCAACATTAACAGCGGTGGTAATGAGAGACAGTGTTAATTGGGACTTCTTCAAATTTGAGTTTAAAAAGAAATATGTTAGCAAACGATACCTGGACTGGAAAAAGAAATAATTTCTTAAATTGAAACAGGAAAATAAGTCAGTAGTTGAATACAAGAGAGAGTTTGTGCATCTTAGCAAGTATGCTCGTGAAATTATGTCGAATGAAGAAGAAATGTGCATCCGTTTTGAAGATGGACTAAATAATGAAATTAAAATGCTAATTAGAGGGATGTAAATATGGGAGTTCGTTGTTTTATCTGATTGGGCACAAAAGATGGAGGAAATCTATAACTATAAGAAACAGGGGAAAGGAAGGCTCGAGAATTTGGTAAAAGAAGTTTCTTTAAGTCGATTTCTGTACCACCATCAAAGAAATCAAAAGAAGATTTTAATCATGTCACTTCACCATTTTGGTTTTAGGGTAAAATTAAATCGAGGCAATATGATTCAAAATCTTAAGTTAAACCTGCTGATAGCGTGGGAAGTGTTCATAATGCTCCGAGACTGATGTATGAACATTGTGGAAAACTACATGCTAGTGAATGTAGAACCAAATTAGGTGCATGTTATAGATGTGGTTCGATAGATCATTTTGTGCGAAATTGCCCGAGAATAGTGGGTGATAATGATGAACGAAGTGATAAACAGTTGTCTACACCTTAGAAAGGTAGATGTCTTGGTTAGAGTAGTAATGCTAGAGCAAATCGCAATGGGACCAAAGATACAACTATCACATTTGAAGCTAGAGTGCCTGCACGAGCATATGCTATCTGAGAGAGAGAGGACACTACCGTGCCTGATGTTATTATTGGTATATTCTATCTCTTTGATGTTACTGTGTATGCATTGGTTGACCCTGGGTCAACTGAGTTTGATGTTCAAGTTAAAAATCCATTGGATCAAAGTGTGATAGTTAATTTAATATGTTGTAAGTGTCCGCTGAGAATTCAGGGTTGTGACTTTCCTACTAATTTGATGTTGTTACCCTTTCGCGAATTCGTTATCATTTTTGGAATGGGTTGGTTGACGTTACACAATACTGTGGTGAACTATAGATTGAAACGGATTGATCTAATGAGTCAGACGGGTGAAATGATTACAGTTGAGTCTAATAGATCAAACAGTATTACCAAAGTTATTTTAGCTATTCCAGAACAAAAATTGATTTGTAAAGGTTGTGAGACATTTCTGACTTACATACTTGACAATTGATACTCGAGAATCAGAATTGAAGTTTAATCAAGTACCAATTTTAAATGAGTTTACAAACATGTTCCCTGAAGAGTTACCGGGATTGCATCCAGAACGTGAAGTTGAATTTGTGATTGACTTGATGCCTTAAATTGTTTTGATATCAATTGCACCATATCAAATGGCACCAACTGAGTTGAAAGAACTTAAAGCACTGTTGCAAGAGTTGACAAACAGAGGTTTTATTTGGTCGAGTGTATCTCCCTTGGGTGCACCTTTCTTGTTTGTGAAAAAGAAGGATGGGTCGATGAGATTGTGGATTGATTATAGGAAATTGAATAAAGTTACGATAAAGAATAAATATCATTTGTCTCGTATTGATGATTTGTTTGGTCAGTTGAAAGGTGCAACAATATTTTCAAAAATAGATCTCAGATCGGGTTATTATCAATTGCGAGTGAAAGATGTTGATGTGCCGAAAATTGCTTTTTGAACTCGTTACAGTCATTATGAATTTCTAGTGATGTCGTTCAGATTAACCAATGCCACTGTTGCTTTTATGGATATGATGAATCGGGTTTTTCAACCTCATCTAGATAAATTCGTGGTTGTGTTTATTGATGATATACTAATATATTCTAAAACAGAATCCGAGCATGCTCAACATTTAAGAATTGTTTTACAGATTTTGCACAAGAGGCAATTGTACACAAAATTTAGTAAATGTGAATTTTGGCTTAAAGAGGTTGGATTTCTTAGCCATGTGATTTCTGTGAACGAGATTTGTGTTCATCCAAGCAAAATTTCATCTATTGTTAACTGGAAAGTTCCAAATAATGTCTTGGAGGTATGAAGTTTTCTGGGCTTAGTTGGTTATTATCGTCGATTTGTTAAAAAAAATTTGATAATTTCTTTACCGATGACCAAGCTATTGCAGAAAAATGTTGAGTTTGTTTGGTCGGATAGGTGCCAGCAGAGCTTTGATCAGTTGAAATCTCTATTGAAAGAAGCTCATATACTGACTCAGCCTGAATTTGAGAAATAATATATTTTTTACAGTGATGCATTGCGTAGTGGATTAGGTTGTACATTAATGCAAGCTGGAAAGGTTGTAGCTTATGATTCTCGATAGTTAAAGCCACATGAGAAAAATTACCCGACTCACGGCCTAGAACTGGCCGCGATTGTTTTCGCTCTAAAGATTTGGCGACATTACTTGTGCGGTGAGAAATTTCATATATATATCGATCACAAAAGCCTAAAATATTTAATGACTCAAAAAGAATTGAACTTGAGATAGTAACTGTGGCTTGTGTTATTGAAAGATTATGATCTGGTAATTGATTATCACTCTGGAAAAGTTAGCGTAGTTGCTGACACGTTAATTCAAAAATCACTGTTTACTTTGAAAGCGTTGAATGGTAAGTTGAATTTGAATGGTGATGGCTTTGTTTTAGCTTAATTGAAAGCTAGACCGTCGTTTCTTTAGAGAATTCGGGAGTTGCAAAATGATGACCCAAAATTGTTAGCTAAACAAGATCATATTCAGAGTGATCAATCTACGGAATCCAAAGTTGATACTGATGGTATGTTGTATTTTTGTAATAGATTGTGTGTTCTAAATAATCCGGAGTTAAAACGAGATATTTTGTTTGATGCTCACAGTAGTACATACTTTATTCATCCAGGTAGTACTAAAATGTTTTGTGACTTGAAACAGATGTACTAGTGGTCAGGTATGAAACATGAAATTTTTGTCAGCAGGTAAAAGCCGAGCATGAAGTACCATCTGAGTTATTATAGCCTATTATGATTCCCGAGTGGAAATAAGAGCGAGTTATGATGGATTTCGTATTTGGGTTGCCTATAACACCGAGAAAGAAAGATTCGATTTGGGTTAGTATTGACAGGTTTACAAAATCAGCTCATTTTATTCCGATTAGAACAGATTATTCACTCAAAAAGTTAGCTGAGTTGTATGTGTCCAAGATCGTTAGATTATATGGAGTACCGATATTTGTTATCTCTGATTGAGACCCGATATTTACCTCTAGATTTTGGAGAAAACTTCACGACGCTCTGAGTCCTAAACTCAACTTCAGTACAACATTTCATCCACAGAAAAATGAATAGTCAGAACGGGTAATAAAGATTCTGGAAGACATGTTACGATGTTGTATCCTCGATTTTGAAAGTAGCTGGAAAAAATATTTGTCGTTGGCTAAATTTTCTTATAATAACAACTATCAGTTTAGTATTAAAATGGATCCGTTTGAAGCTTTATATGGAAAAAAATGTAAAACAAATTTCATGTTAGTTGGAACATACTTGATTCGTGAAACTGAAATCAAATTTCATGTTATTCATGATTTCCTGAAAGTCGCATCAGATCGTCAAAAATCGTACACAGACTTGAAAAGAAAATATATAGAATTTTTCGCTGGAGATCGAGTGTTTTAAAAGTCTCACTGTGGAAAAAGGTTCTAGGATTTGGTAGAAAAAGGAAAATTGAGTCCGAGGTTTATAGGGCCACATGAAATTATTGAAAGAATTGGTCATGTACCTTATAGATTATTACTACCTCCTGAACTTGAAAAGATTGATAATGTTTTCCATGTTTCAATGCTGAGGTGGTATAGATCAGATCCTTCACATGTGATTACTTCCAGTGAGATTGAATTACAGCTTGATCTGTCGTATTCTAAAAATCCTATAAGGAATTTAGCTCGTAAGGTAAAAGAACTCCGGAATAAACGAGTACCGTTAGTAAAAGTTTTGTGGCATTGACATGATCTTGAGGAAGCTACCTAGGAAACCAAGGAATCAATTAAACTACAATATCCAAACTTATCCTCAGGTAAGAATTTCGAGGACGAAATTTCCTAAGGAGGAGAGTTGTAACAGCCCGTTTTTTAGTGGTTTAAAAAATAGTAGTTTTGGGACTACAATTCTGATGTGTGAGTCTGTAAATATTATTTATTAATATTTACGAGGTTATTATAGTGTCATATTGAAATTTGGTCCAATAATTTTGACGTTTAGATAGTTAATTAAAGAAAACAGACTAAATCGTAAAAAGTGCAAAAGTCAATCGCTATTAGTTTATTTGGGTCAAATGGATGGGAAAACATGATTGCATGGATTTAAAACAAAAATTAGCCATTCTTTCTCTTAGTGGCCGGTTTTTTATATGAAAAATTAAGTTTATGGGTTAAAATTTTATTTTAAATCAATGTTAAAAGGTTAATTAAAATCAACAAAAGGAACCACTATCATTTTCTTCACTTTCTTGTTCACTCAAACTGAAAAACCATTGAAAACCTTGGGAAACCTTCGGCCTTGTCTATTTTTGTGCATGTAAGTCCATTTTCACTCATTTTTCATTAATTTTATGCTTTTGAGTTGTTGTAACTTAATCTAGCTAGCTCAGGGACTATTTTAAAGTATTGTCAAAGTTCTGGAAACTTTCCATTGATATTCTTGAAGCTTTTTAGTTGTTAGTGGTTTGGTTTGAAGCTTGATGATGAGTTTGGACTAATTTATAAAGTGATTTTGTATAGTTTTGTGTTTAGGGACTAAAATGATAAAATGTTGAAATTTTCTTGAATTTTCTATAAATCTAGTTAATTGAGGGCTGTATATGGATGTTAATGAATTTAGCATATTATTGTAGGGATTAATTTTGAAAAAGTTAAGGTAATTGTGAAAATTGTTGATTAAGAAGTCATGTGCATTAAATTGATTTGTTTTAAAGTATTTGGTGCTGATAATTGAAATAAAAATACTTTACAGATCAAGAACTGACAAATAATCGTGGAAAAGGGAAAATTGTTGATTAGTCTCTGACATTACATTCTTTGTTGTTTAGCACTGGTAAGTTCATATGGTTTAGTTTAGTATAATTTGAAATGTTATATTGATTTGTGAGTTGTGGTTGTTGGATATTTTAAGTATAATTGAATTGTTATAAATTGTTATAAGGTGAGAAAGTAATTGATTTGAACAGTGTTAATATGATGATATGTATTGAGCCTGAATGGACATAGGATAGGATAAAATTGACATGTCAATAGGTTATTTTGCGTGCTATATGGGATTGACTTGTGAGATGATAATGATTCTTGACTTTTTATTATTACACTGGGTATATTGGAATCCAGCATTTGTTGCGGATTACCGAGTTATATTTACAATGTTTCTGATGTGTTACTAGGGGCAGATGTAAAGCCTATGGGCTTGGCACTTGGTGCCCAGGGGTGTTTTTGGAGGGATGTTAGCTTACGAGCTAGGCACTTGGTGCCCATGTGTGTTCTCGATTGGTTTGGCTTGTTTGAGCTTTCTAGCATGTCATGGGTGGATAACTGCATATCCGTATCTATTTATATCATTCATTGGGAACATTTTCAATGGTTTAATGACTAGTTCTTGAATTATATAAACGTTTGCATGATTTTTCAATATTATAGTGTGACTTGATATCGAATGATCAGGTATAATTGATTAGATTGAGAAACTCATATATATACACAAAACTCACCTGTTGATTAGTTGTGGTTGGCAGGATTAATGTTTATTAACATTCTTATTATATGATTTGTTATGTTTTTACGATAACTTTTATTGTTTCAACCTGTGAACTTACTAAGCTCTATTAAAGCTTACTCGTGTTGTGTTCCTTGTTTCCTTGTAGATATTGTTTTGTGGAATCAGACGATCGGATCAATTCAAAGATTACACTATCTAGCTACCTTTCCATAGATTTTGAAATTGTTTATTTTGGGAATATGTGGCATGTAATGGATGTAACTTGTATTTATATAGGCAGTTACTTCAAGTGATATGTTTTATGCTAGTGTGATAGTTGCATACTTATGGTTATGTACATCCTTGTTTGGTCTTGTAAGTATCTATATGTATGTGCATTTGGCAATTTGATTGGTGCTTCATGAATGTGGTTAAAACATGGTAGGATTGAATGTGAAGGGTATGGATGAATTGGTATGTTTGGCATGTGAGAAAGATACGAACTTTTAGTTTTTGAATATGAATTAGTTGATTTATGAAATGTGGTGCTAATGAGGGCATATTGGTTAGGCACTTAGGTTGAATGTTTTGGTATGCTTTAAGCTTATTTGAATGTGTTTTGAAGGCATGTGAATGATTGATTTTGTTTTGGCTTGGCATATTAGAAATGACTAATGTTTTTGACTTGTTTTAGAAGTTATTTTAGGTGCACACGGCCTGGGACACGGGCTGTCACACAGTCGTGTACCACACACGGTCACTCCAAACGACTATGTGACCTATTCAATTTTGGTGCCAGTATGTTCCACACGGTCTCAGGTTGTTACACGACCTAGAGACAAGGTCGTGTGACCCTATTTCGAATTGTACACTCTCGGGCACACGGCCTGGCAACATGACTGTGTGACCTATTTTTGAACTATACATAGTTTGGCCACATGGCCATGTCCCTTCGCTATAAGGCCTGGGCTCTTTCACACGGCTTGGCCACATGGCCGTGTGACCGTTGTTTGTACCTTTTATTCAAAATTTTGTAGAAATTTCAAATTAATCCAAAATTGATCTAGGTTTGTTTTAAATGTTCCGTAAGCTCAAATTAGGTCCAAAATTGATTCAAAAGCATGTAAATGATTGAATATGGTTTATTTATTTGAATTTGATTGAAATTTATGTTAAATGCTCATAGCTAATTGTAATAATACCTTATAACTAGGGTCAGGTGACTGAACCGACTATAAGGTGTTACATAAGCTAAAATTTTTGGACAAAGGAATAAATCATAATAAATTGGACTCAATCGAATAGAACTAAAAACTTAGGTAGTGATGCCCTAAGGGAATATCAAGATAAAGTGAGACCAGAAGGTAATCTTGTCACCCACCCGTTCATTAGTCCCAGATTAACTAGTGAGATCAGAAGATAAATCAGACCTAATTTGTCTAAGTCGGTAAAATTGATATCGGAAGATAAAATATAGCCACTTAGTAATTTAAGCGATTTAAGTTCCTTGTTCGAGGATTGGTGAACCATATCAAATTCAACCAACCACCAATAGTTATTTATTGGATAACTTCTTAAGTTTTGTGTTCTTTACAATTTAGTCCTAGGATAGTTCATTTAGAAATTAGTGTTAAAAATATCTGTTTATGCTTTGTTGTACTATAGTAATTAGTGAGTAGCTATCTAGACTCCTTTCTTGCATGTATTTTTTAATAGAAATCATTAAATCGTTGACTTCTTTGGGTTTGACCCCTTGGAATATTTCGTGTTCCATCGAAACTATAAATATTACAACTGACACTGTACGCTTGCAATTAAAACCCGTTCTTTAAATGATTTCATAAAATCGTTGTTTTTAACACGCATGCACAAGTCGGGTCAAGTTATTGGCGTCATTGCCGGGGAGTCGATATAAGATTTGGTGATTTTTGTTTAATTATTGCATGTTCGTTAGAAAGATAATTATCAAAAATGAAGTTTACAGATATGATAAAAAAATTTGTTTATGGTTTTCTTGGTTTTGTTTTGTTGATTGTTGACTAATAGTCATGTTTAATGGTAACTATAGGTGGCCTGAAGGACCATTCGTGGCTGATGCAGATGGCGCTACAACATTTAACTGGGATGACTACAACCCTTATAGGAGGTAAGGATATGATCCTTCGTATGATTCATATAGCTATGCGTGTCTGGTGGAAAGCGACAACTAAGGATGGGAAGGTACTTACCCTATTTACAGCCCATATGACTCATATTCCTTATATTATTACAATGATAGGGGTGCATATTGAGAATATCCTAATGAAGATCATTACCAAACCACTCGGGGTATCACATTTGAGGATGGTATGTCTGACTACCAAGAAAACATGAAAGCTATCAAGAATCAATTGGACCAAGTACTTGAACTCCCTCAATACCAAGCTAGGGAGAGGGTTCTGGTGGATGAGTGTGTCGACTCGAACAATGTTGAAATGGAAAAAGAGGTCCCCTATGGGATCGTTAAGCAACAAGACTTGAAGGTCGATGTTCAGGAAAAGGTAGAGGTTAGAGACTCGAGTGAAGTATTGGGCATTAAAGAGGAAATCTCTGATTCTAGTGACGTAAGTGTAGAGGAGTCGGCACACTTCTTAGACGTTTTAGAAGAAACCCCATGACAAGAACAAAATAATGAAGTGCTCTAACAAAGGTATGCTCAAATAGAGGTGAAGAACTCAGAACTTGTTGAGTTTGTGATCCAGACATTGATGATTCCTCGGAAGGTGCAATGGAGTGGGTTCAGTTTTAATAAGAATTAGCTCAAAGTATACATATCGACATGGCCTAAGTCAAGGCGGGTTTGGTATGTTCATTTGCTGTAAGAGGCTTGTATTAATCCAATGATGAATAAGAGAAGGGCCAAAGTCTCCAGAACTTCATGGAAGTTCCACTTTGGGGGCATGACGTATCGTCGGAGAGCAACTTTAAATTCAAATTTGTTTCATAAATAGTTAAACTGATTTGAGCATAGACTCCATATATTTTTCTCACTTAAATTAGGTTTGTATCTGTCCAGTTTTCATTTTTAGACTTGGTGGATTTAATTCTGCATGATAAGGGGTAAAAGATGATGCTTTTCAAAAGTTTTGGGGCTTCATTCAATGGTATCGCGATATCTAATGGGGGATATCACAATAACTCCGACAGTTTCAATTGAAGGGCTGAAAATCTTGTGGATATCGTGATACACAACCTTGGTACCGTAATATCCCTAAAATTCTTTGAAAATTAAAATTTTGTGGGCAACACAGTGGTATCGCGATATCCACCATTGGATATTGTGATATCACGTACAAATTCAAAATGGGGGTTCAAAATTTTTAAGATATTACGATATCCAAGTTGGGTCAGGCCAAAAATGGGTCTAAGTATCGTGATTCGTGTGTTTCTTAGGGTTTTAACCCTCAAATACCCCCAAACCCCTCAAATCATTCATTTTAAGCCCTAGTCGCCTTTAATCCCCCTCTTCATCTTTTCTCTCAAACTTTTCTCCAACATCTTTTCGATCTCTTTCCATTTTTCTTTTTTTTTTCTTGTCTTTGTTTTTCAAGTTTGCTACTCTTTGCTGTAGAACGACGCTTTATCAATTCGTTCCACAGTGTCAACAACAATTTCATACATACTTTTCTTCTTTTATTTTCTTTGCACTTTTGTTTATTTTTATTACTTTTTATTGTTGTTAACTATGGGTTAGTTGGTTAGTATTGCTTTGTTCTGCTTGAAAGAGAAGAAATTTGATTAAAATGACACGAAGAAAGCCCAAACGAACCCATACACAAATAGTGCCTACCTCGACGTCAGGATATAATAGTGATAAATTTATTTTTGAGGAGGCTGAAAAATATTTTCGATCTATCGAAAGTCAATCATTCATTTACAAACATGGTTTCGATTTAGCCTCTGAGGATTATCATGAAATTTGGGACCTTGTTTATAATACCCCTAACCCGTATCTGTAGCCAGAATAGGGTTACGAAGAATTACCATAAAAACATAACTCGAATAATTCATTTCCAATCATTTTATAAATCATAACATAATCCATTCAAAAACATGCATATTGTCCCTTCTTTGAGCCATCGAAGCCTTAGAAACACTTTAGAAACGATTCGGGACTAAATCAGAAACATTTAAAACTTTGAAGAAAAATTTAGAAAAATTCACACAGCAGGGGTCACACGGAAGAGACACATGCCCGTGTCCCAGGCTGTGTAACTTTTGAAATAGGGACACACGGCCATGTCCTAGCCCGTGTTTGTACTTGTGTAACTCTCTGACTTGGACCACACGGCCAAGCCACTCGCCCATGTGCTAGGCCTTGTAACCTTCAAAATGGCCTCATACGCCCATGTGCCAAGCCGTGTATCTTTCAAAAAGCAACCATTAAAACCAACAGGGGACACACGACCATGCGACATGGTCGTGTGTCACACACGATTGAGACATACACCCGTGTCTTAAGCCGTGTGAATAGGAAATTGGCCAAAATCAAGCCATTTCCTTCACCCACCTCAAACATACACCTAAATATCATTTGCACACTTGACCAATGCATCAAAACATGTTTAAACATGAATAAAATGACCAATTTCAAATGGTCAAATCCCATTCAACCAATATGTCATATAGGCACCTCAAATGCAAACATACAATTTCCCTAAACATATACATGTATTTAACACATTTCATTCATCAACCCATAATTCATTTTCCATCTCAAAACTCATCATAAATTGACCTATATCACTTTAACATAAACTTACCATATTTGACCACATTTAGACCATTACAAATAGTTCATATCTACCTCAAAGCATAACTCCACATGGTCTTATTATAAACATACCAAATATGGTAATTTCAAACATGCATCAATTTAACCATATTAACAACCACCAACAAGCATAAATATACCATAAGTACCTCAAATCCAAAACAACATTACATGCCATAACATCAACTAATTATTAGACATAAGTCGACCTATACATGCCATTATAACATAACCAAAACATCCAAATCTATCGATATAATCGCTGGATAGTGTGATAAGTCTCCGACGAGCTTCCAAACCAGTCGAGCTTTCGATAATTTGTAAAGCTCATATAAACTTAGTATAAACTCGACCTGTTTGAAGTGATAAGTCGTCTTTCTCTTACTTGTAAACCGGTCGAGCTCGTATATAATCGATATGAATGCTTAGTAAGCTCGTATAAACTTGAAACATAACTTATCACTTCAATACTATTATACATAGATTAAACATTATTCATCACCAATACTTTAAACTTAGTATAAACCTATTGAACACCATTCAACTCACAACTGAGTATATT
>CM025143.1:10764332-10776621 GCA_013467495.1 Gossypium gossypioides | reverse complement strand
TTTGATTCTTACCACTCTTTCATGCACATAAGCATCTTTCCATTTGGTCATTACCATTTCAATGCATATTTTTAAAACTAACATAATACAATCCAACCAATAGCTTGACACAAGCCTAAGTATCATCAACAACATATGTTAATGCATCAATAAATATAACTTAGCAAAATTCATCACATGGTAAGGTAAATTTCATAATCATAATACATATCAATTCATGCTTTTCATAACATGGATATATATACTTTGTTCATCAATACTTCATACTTTTCCATAATTTCATAGTGTAATCAATCAGAACCCTTACCGGTTCATCCCTTTACATGCCCGTTGAACCACTTAGAATAATATTGGATACACGGGAAGCTTACACAAAGTGTGCTAACACATGGTCAAAACCATTCCTTTCCTTTTCCTTTACGTAAATGCTCATATAAGCCATAGATAGGCCTACTCACACAAGCTGACGGTCGGAACATAGCTACCCGATGCCGTTCACACAAGCTGATGAGTATCTGCAACAAATGCTGGAACTCATCCATCGGTAGGATGTTCAAGACCAGCACCCGAAACATGGTAACCCTAATGACATGCCATTTGTATCCTATATATTCCTAAGGTTCAAGCGGGACTCGATAATCGTCGAACATCGTTGGATTTCCATCGTCATTTTACTTGATAAATTGTACAATAACATATATATTGATTCATTTACAATAGAATCACACACTAAACATTCAATTTAATTAACATTTAAGTGATTTTAGTTCATACAAACTTACCTGGCTAAATTGCAGAAATGTCAAAGTGTAGGGGCTTTTTGGTAATTTTTCATTCTCCTCGATTTTCCACTCGACCTTGATCTAAATTAATAATTTCATTTAATTTATTAATTTAGATAGTAAAACAATTTATTTTATTCAATTTAGTCATTTTTACAAAATTACCCTAACATTTTACTTTTATTCAATTTAGTCATTGAGCCTAAAACATGCAAATTAACCATTTTTAATGCAAACCCATGCAAATCGAATATTCATGGCATACACAAAAGCCCAAATTTACAATAATTTCACAACAAATCCTTGTATTTTTACTATTTCAAGAATTCAGTCCCTAATAGTTAAATTCGTCAAAAATCACTTAACAAAATAGTTATAAATAACAACTAATACTTCAAATTAATTATTTAATATCTAAACTCATATAGATTAATCAATAGCAACATTCAGTATCTTTAACAGTTTCAAAATCGCAGGTATGGGATAGCTGGACCTAATTGCAACGATATCAAAAACATAAAAATTATTAGAAATAAACTCAAATTTAGCTTACATGCAAAAGGGGACTTTGATCGAAGGCTTAAGCTATCATCCATGGCTTCCTTTTTTCTCTAATTTCGGCAAATACTAAGGAAAAAGATGATAGCCTAATTGTTTTGTTTTTTTATTTTATTTTAATTATGAAATTACCATTTTGTCCATTTAAAAATCATCCAAATTCCATGCTTTTAATTTCCCAAAACCGTCCACTAAATACTTAAATGGTTTAATTACCATTTAAGTCCCTTTACCTTTATTCATAAAGCCATTTAATCACTTAAATTAAATAGTGGTCAAATTTTAAATCATTTACAATTTAGTCCTTTTTAATGAATTAACTATCGAAAAATTAAAATTTCTTAATGAAAGTTTAATAAGACCTTAATAACACTCTGTAAAAATTTATAAAAATATGTACGGCTTGGTTTATAGAAACGAGGTCCCGATACCTTATTTTCTAAAACCACTTAACTTTAGGGTCTTACCACTTGAACTTAATAAATTGTTTATATAACATAAATTATCAAATTAAAAACATTTTTAAAACCATATTTGACTCATAAAATATTAAATAATAATATTTACAAACTTACTCGTTGGATTTGTGTCCCTGAAACCACTATTTTCGATACCACTGAAAAACGGGCTGTTTCATTATTCATTTTCATCGGTGGAATCAATTTGTTGTCTTACCTATGGTACCCGTGGTCATACCCATCGTGTTGGAATTTTACTCCAACTTGAAATTCACAGTTGATGATCGGGTTTACGTGAGAGGCCAATGGATAGATATAGCCCCTGAGTGTGTTTGTGAACATTACAGTGTCCCGATTTACCAAAATGTTGACATTCAAAATATAGATTTAATACATTTTACGAATGTTGATATAGATGTCGTATTAAATTTTTTAATTGAAAACTAGGGCAAATGGAAACACGAGGGATATACCAATCTTCCTCTTTCTTTCAAATAAGTCTTAATGTTCCCCTTGGCTAAGATGTTGATGCAATTCATTTGTACACATGTTAGCCCTTTGCTTGATACTAACACTATTAATGTATTTCAAGCGGTGCTTTTGTATTCCATTTTGCAGCGTAAGCGGGTTTGCCTAAGGCACTGGATTAAACGAGAGATGAAAAACTGTGTTGCGGGAGGAAAAATTGGCATCTACTTTCCCCACTTGATTACAGAGTTATGCCAAAAAAGAAATGTGGTTATAAACCTGATGGAGCAATCCGACAAGTACGAAGCATATTTAGAGACTTTATGCTTCATTAGATCTAGGCCTTTCACTGAGAACAAATAAAAGGCTGGAACTAATGAAGGAAACGAAAAATAGACCTTCCACCTTCTTATCCAAAGAAAACATTTACTAAAATGACATTCGGGTGCCTCGAAAAGCAACTTGAGAAGTTGTTTAGGGAGGTCCGATACACTAATCAAACGTTGGACGCAATGTAAATTTTTACTGACACATTCATGGCGAGCCAAGGAAAAGATCCTATTCAATGATCGACGAGGTCAGATGATGAAGGTACGGAGGAGGAAGCCAACGAGGAGGAAGAAGTTGACGACGACGATGAGGAAATGGAGGATGATGATGCGGTGTAGTATCGTAACTACTTCGAGCATGTGTTTGCGTCCAAGTAGCCATCTACAAGGGGCCCCGTCATCCGAGAATTGACCGAGCAACCAGGACTATCTTACAAGAAGTCAATTGTGAAAGGAAAAGGGAAAGGATTAGTGGGACCAAGTGAGGGTCCGTGAGGAGATTGGACATAGTTACATGCTTTCTCCTATACTGCTTTGGGGCTTATTTTCTGTTTTTTATATTTCCTATTTTGTTGGTTATTTTTTTGTGTTTTAATGTTTTTTATTTTCTGTGCAGCAACTCATCCCAAAATCTACACAACAATTTCGAGCTTTAATTAAGAAGTGGGGAACCCGAGCTAGTCCAACGCTCTTTCTAGGGAAGTTTGGTAACCTCTTATCTTTTATTTTGCACACACAATTGGGACAATGTGTAGTTTAAGTGTGGGGGATGCACATTATTTTATTTTTATTTTTTTATGTGTTTTGCTTGTTTTTGACTTTTATGCCATGTATAAAAAAAATTCAAAAATATTATTCTTTTATTTTTGTTATTGATGCATGGTGCTTAGACATGAATTGATTGATATTGTTGAATTGTGGCATGGTATTGTGGATTAAGTTCTTTGAATGTATAAATTTTAATTGATGCTTGATGAATTCTTTGCTTTGTGAATAAATTTTTTAGTTAAATTAATTACATTGTATAATAGGATAGAGGTAGTTGAAAAATTCTTTGTTTTATCCAAATGATCAATAAGAATGAAGATAGGTGTATACATGTGTGTTTTAGAAATGGTCATTATTCATTGAGGTAAGTAGAAATATGTTTCAGTTTTGTATTTGTTGAAATGCTAAGGGATGACCTAAGGCATTGTTTGCATAGCCTAGAGCCTAAAGGACCAACCTTAGAAGCTATATTATCCCTAGTTCCCGAATTTGAGCCTTACATTGTCCTTTCTTGATAAGCCTTTATGTTTGAAACCTTGAGCAAAAATTGAGTTCGAAACTCAACCCTTCACAGTCCCTAAACTTTGTATTGCACTACTGGTTGGACGCTAGGCCATGGACATCAAGGGTTAGGTAGGAGCATTGCGAAGGTTTCTTACGAAATTTACTTGAGTAACTAGTGAAGAGAGTTTGATTTAGCTCATAATTGATTCTTACTAAAAATTATGCATAAAAAGAAAGAAAAATGAAAAGAATATATAGTGAGGATCAAAAGCATTGTGAGAGAAAAGAACAAACGAATGAAAAAAATGTTCAAATTAAGAAAAAGAAAAGAGCATAACATTAATGTCTTAAAATCATAGTGCACAAAAATGAGCTAAAATTGACCCATCTCTTCCACATTATTGGAAAAATAAGGAAAATGAGAGAAGGAGAAATAGGCGATGAGATCAAATGATCACATTTAGGGGAATTGGGAACAATGTCTTATGCTATACTATTCGTAGTGCTTGAATCATTTTAAGCTTATCTTTCATTGAATTCATACTAACCTAAACCTAAGAACGTTACAAGCCACGAAGCCCTATGTGACCTTAGCATCCCTGTTTACAAATCGAAACTTTTGGAATCTTATTGAAAGTGAATAAGTTACTTTCTTTCGTACATAGATACATCATATATTCCTTTCTTATTGTGATGGAATAATGTATTAAAAATTTGATTTTCATAAACTACCTCTACTTTTGTTTACTCTGTAACTTTTTGAACTAAGACGATTTAATCTCAAACCTATGAGTTTACAATGCATCAATTATGAGTTGTATAATAAAAGAACTTGGTACATAATGCATGT
Source organism: Gossypium gossypioides (assembly GCA_013467495.1). Classification (NCBI taxonomy): domain Eukaryota; kingdom Viridiplantae; phylum Streptophyta; class Magnoliopsida; order Malvales; family Malvaceae; genus Gossypium; species Gossypium gossypioides. The sequence goes on along the minus strand of CM025143.1, from coordinate 10,771,904 downwards.
TCGTTCATCAAATGTCAAATAAATTCATTGTTCAATTGATGTGTCAAATCAGGCTGCACTTGTCACTTAACAAGCTATTTTTCAAGTGTTTTCAGTGTTTTTTTAGTAGTTTTACATAATTTTAGTTTTTACAAGTAGATTTGTGAAATCTTCTCTTTTTCCTTATTTTTCGATCCAAAATGACCAGTTGTGCCATTAGGGAACTTAATGGTTGATTAAGTGTTGTAGGGAGTCATTAGAGGCCCAAAATGAAGAAGAAGAAAGAGCCATCAATAGTGGTATCGTGATATCCACCCCAAATGACCCCCCATTTGTAAACTGTTGTGGGTATCGCGATACCCCAAGCCTGGATATCATGATATCGCTCATAAGCATGGAGAAAAATGACTGTAATGGGTTGTTTTTGTCCAACACCAATCAAAATACAACGTCCATAGGCATTTTGGTCACTAAAAATTGGGTTCTAATAAGCTATTTAAAGCCATTTTTGGCTGAGAACAAGGGAGGCTGTAGTTTTACGTTAAAAAACTCTTTAGTTTTAGGGTTTCTTTCATCTTTTAGCTTAGGAGTAGGGTAGTTTTCTTCTTTATAGTTTTAGGGTTTTAGTTTATATTTCTCTCCGATTTTATTTAGTTTGATAGTTGTTAGTCAAGTTAGTTTTTGCTGTAGTTTAGTTTTATTTACATGTTAAATACTTTAAACTTTCTTGTAATCACTCTTAAATCTTTGCTTAATTTTATTTCAATTTTCTTTAGTTTTATTTGTTAAAGATTCTACCTTTAATGTTTCTTACTTCTTACCTTGTTGCTAGTTGTTCAACTTTACTTTGCTTTTAGTGTTTTCCATTAAAAATTCAATCTTTTATCTTTATTTTCTTGAGTTTGATGCTTATGGATATCATAGTTGTTTCTTTTATATTTGTTAGCCTTAATAGGGTAGTGGGTAACTAAACCCAATGGGGTTGGTTGATGGAGATGTGGGTAAGTTGAAATTTTTGGACAAATGACTTAACCGTAATAAATTAGACTAAATCAAATAGAACTAAGAACTTAGGTAGTGATGCCCCTAAGGGAATATCAAGATAAAGTGAGATCGAAAGGTAATCTTGTCACAAACTCGTTCATTAGTCCCAGATTAACCGGTAAGATTGGGACACAAATCTGACCTAATTCGTCTAAGTTGGTAATATTGAGATCGAAAGATAAAATGGAGCCTCTTAGTAATTTAAATGATTTAAGTCCCTTGTTCGAGGACAGGTGAACCATATTGAAATCGACCAACCACCATTAGTTATTTATTGGGTAATTTCTTGAGTTTTGTGTTCTTTACAATTTAGTCCTTAGGATAGTTCATTTAGAAATTAGTGTTAAAAATATATGTTTGTTATTTGTCGTACTATAGTAATTAGTGAGTAGCTAGCTAGACTTCTTTCTTGTATGTATTTTTTTAATAGAAATCATTAAATTGCCGACTCCTTTGGGTTCGACCCTTTGGAATACTTCGAGTTCCATCAGAACTATAAATATTACAACTGACACTATATGCTTGCAGTTAAAACCCGCTCTTTAAATGATTTCATAAATTCATTATTTTTAACAAGCACACACAAGTTAGCTTAGAGGGGTCGTGTGGTCTACCCGTAAGGTCCACACACCTGTGTGACCCTATTCCTAAACACGATTTGCCCCAATTTACTTGTAAGAGAACACACACCTTTCACTGAGAGTCCGATCAACATTCCTCGCTGTAAAATCTGATGTGATTGACGTAAATTGGGTCCTTCAACTAAAAATTCGCATGAATTAACATTGGGTATCAAGATTCAACAATATTAATGAAATATTTTGGTAAAAACCGTAAAATATTGTTTGACCGATCGTAAGATTATCATTTAGATAAAAAATCTATAAAGAGTCGAAATCAAACATTGGGATTGAGTCGTACTTATTGATTCTTGTAAAATATTAAGGTTGTACTAATGGCGATTATGAATCCAATAGAAAATGATTCAAATGGGAATTGATATTGTTTTGAGAAGCAAAAATAATTTCAGCAATGGAGAGAAAATATTTTGCAAAGAAGAAGATGGAAAAAATAGGGAGAAGAAATATGGAAAAGAAAGTAAAAATTCAGTTTAGTTTGGAAAGGAAAGCCATAATTCAATTGTAATTAGGAAAATGGGCTAAATACATAGGTTTTCAAACTTTAGGGGACTACATGGTAATTTACCCCTGCTGTCGAAAATAAAATTGATTTTAGGGATTTGGACGGCTTGAACTCAGGTATGAAAGGGGGAGATACATGCATGTAACCATTAGGCTTAAGGCCTATTTCTTGTTAAGTTTTCACTCCTAACAATATATATTTAACAATATATATTTTGGTGTGGTTTTTATCCTAATTTGCTGAAATTAAAAAAAAAGAAATGGGCGAGGAGTAGCTTGAACCTAAGACCTCTAAAGAGTGCTCTAACTACTTAACCATCAAGCCTAAGTCATTTTTTGGTTAATTATTTTAATTAATCACCTATATTTTGGGGCGTGACAACTCTCCCCTCCTTAGATAAAAATTTATCTAGTTCGAACAGATGAGGATACTATTGATGAAACGTCTTTTCTGGTTCCCAAGTGGCCTCTTCCGTGCCATGGTTTAGCCTTTTAATGTTCCTCCCAATTGCCTCGAAACTAGATGATTTAGCCTCTTAGCATATCTTCCAATATGTGAATAACTCATTCAGACTATTTGTTAGTCTGTGGATGGAAGACAATACTAAAATCCAAAAAAGTACCAGTGCCTCGTGAAGATTTTTCCAGAATCGAGATGTAAAACGAGGATCTCGATTTAAGATGATTGATATTGGCATTCCATGAAGTCTTACAATTTCCAGAATATACAACTTAGCCAGCTTTGGTAAGGAATAGTCTGTGCGGACAGGTAAGAAATGTGTTGACTTAGTTAATCGGTCTACTATCACCTAAATTGAATCTTTCTTAGTGCGTGTTAAGGGTAACCCACTAGCAAAGTCCTTAGTTATTCACTCTCACTTCCACTAAGGTATTTTGATAGGTTGTAACAACCTAGAAGGAAACTGGTGTTTAGTTTTCACTTGTTGACACATTAGACATTTTGCTAAAAGTTTTGTCATGTCCTGTTTCAATCCAGGCCAGCAGTATAGTTTCTTTACATCTTGATACATCTTATTTCCTTCAGGATGTATGGTATAAGGGCTAGTATGCACTTCCCAAAGTATAGTCTATTCTAGTTCCTTGTCGTTTGGCACACAATACCTCCTTTAGAAGCACTAAATTTCGTTGTCATTAAATCCAAAATCTTCAATTTTTTCGTCCTCCACCTGCTTAATTCGTGACAAAAAAGATACACCTAGGGTTGTTTAACCTTGATTTCATTAGCTAAGGTGGGTTTCACTCAACTAGCAAGCCTCCATCATTCACTAGACTTAACTTAGCAAACATTGCTCTTAAGTCGGTCATTTGCTTCCTACTTAGAGTGTCTGCCACTACATTGGCTTTTTCAGGCTAGTATTCAATTGCACAATCATAATCCTTTAACAACTTTATCCACTTTCGTTGCCTCAAGTTCAATTATTTTTGGGTGAGAAGGTACTTTGAAACTCTTTTGATCGGTATAAATGTAGCACTTCTCACCATACATGTAGTGCCTCTAAATTTTCAGTGTGAATACTGCTGCCAACTTTAGATCATTAGTCAGGTAATTGCACTCATGTTGTTTCAACTACCTCGATGCATGGGCGACTAATTTTCCACCTTAAATCAACACACATCCAAGGCTAGTGTAGGACACATCGTTGTACACCACATACTATTTTCCCAATTCGGCTGAATTAACACGGGAGCTTGGGTTAACACAGCCTTTAGCTTTACAAAGCTAGATTGTTGCTCATTCATCCACTTAAATGGAACATCCTTCCTCAATAACTTGGTTAGAGGTGTGGTTATTAGAAAGAACCCATTCAACAAATCTACGATAGTACCTAACTAAACCAAGGAAACTTCAGATTTCAGAAACATTCTTAAGTTACTTCCATTCTAGGATGGCCTCCATCTTTTTCGGATTTACCTAGATACCCTCTATGGATACCACATGTCTTAGAAACATAACCTCCTTAAGCCAAAATTCACATTTGCTCAGTTTTGCATGTAGTTTCTTTTCTCGGAGATTCGCAGAATCTTTCTAAGGTGTTCATCATGGTCGGTTTTGGTTCTTGAATAGACTAAGATGTTGTCGATGAATACAACGATGAATTGATCAAGGAAGGTTTGGAACACTTGATTCATTAAGTCCATGAAGGCAGCCGAGACGTTGGTTAAACCGAAAGGCATTACAAGGAATTCATAGTAGCCATATCGAGTTCTAAACGTGGTTTTGGGCACATCCGCCTCATTTACCTTAAGTTGATAATATCTGGACCTTAGATTAATTTTGGAAAACACTGTCGCACATCAGAATAGATTGAATAAATAGTCGATCCTAGGCAATGGATATTTCTTATTAATGGTCAATTTATTCAACTGCCGATAGTCTATGCAAAGCCTTACAGAACCTTTTTTTTGAAAAAAATAGGACTGGAGCTCCCCACGGAGAAACATTGGGTCTAATAAACCCAAGATCCAAAAGCTCTTGAAGTTGAATTTTCAATTCTTGTAGCTTTTAACATCAGCCTTTTAGAGGCAGTTGACCCGTTCTCTAATTTTGGTTTGGAGTTTGTTCCTGCTCGCCTCGACGAAGACAATCTTTCATCATATGTTCTGTCGACCCACACCTCAGACAAGCACCCAACTTTTTCTAATACTCGCCCATCTAACGCTTATTACAATATGAACAGTTGGGAGTCCTACTCCTAGAATTAGTCATAGCAACCCCTTGTTGCGGTCTACCCTTTCTGGCTCGTTTTGTGGGATAAGTATTCGAGCCAGTGGAACCTAAATCTTTCCTAATTGGGACTCTATTCTTTTCCCATTATCCGCGTTCCATCTATTTTATTTCCTCCACGATTTTGGCTTTCTCTACTAGGGTCTCAAACACTTGTTCCTAGTGTGGAGCAACTTGTATTTCGAGGTTGAATTACTGCCCATTTTTGAACCTCACGCATTTTTCTTGCTCTGTGGTGACCATCTCTTGGGCTTAGTGGCCGAGTCTAAAAAATTTAGCCTCCTACTCTGACACAGTCTTATCTCTTTACTTTAAGTCGATGAACTCAAGTTTGCAGGCTTGCACATACCTGGTGCCCACATAATTGTTCTGGAAGGCCTCTTGGAAGTATTCCGAGGTTATGTATTTCGCCTGGGTACCCCTAACAACAGACTGCCACCAACGATCGGCCTCTTCCCTAAGCAAGGACACAATGCCCTTCAACTTTTGCTCCAGAGTACAATCTAAATCCTCCAGAATCCTTTCTGTCAACTCCATCTAGTATTTTGCCACTGTAGGAGTCGTTCTAGCAATGCCTTTGAATGTTTCAGCCTCATTCAATTGGAGATTCTCTGTAACAGATCCATTGCTCCCCGGTCCAGTAAAGGTTCCAGTAATCCTTTGTAACATCCTTAGCATCGCCTATGTCACCGCGTTGTTTTCGTTATCATAGCCTCTACCACCATTGGCTGTAAAATTCTCAATGTACTACTCCTCAGTTTTTTACCTAAACAGTGGACGACTCTATAGGTGTAGCCCTACACGGCCTACCATTACCATGTCTACCTTGAGTGTTGATTATGATCTTACAAGAATTTTAAATCTATAGTATATCTACAGTTTTCAAACAAAAGTTAAAGCATTAGTTATTTCCTGAGTTATCTACAGTGTAAAGATTACAGTTGATCTTTAAAGTTTTCAAAAATAACAGTAGCTAAAGTAGGACCGGCATCGGAGTCTCGGATTTAATTTCCTACAGAAAACCAATTTCTTTCAAAATCTTGTGGCACGATTTTTCCTAAAATACTCTTCTTATACATGCATGTAGACTCAATCAAATTTCCACAGTCTGAGTTTAGAAAACCTAGACTCTGATACCACCATATGTAACCTCTCTAACCTAACCTAAACGTTACACCTAAATTCGGAAGATTACATTAGCCACTGAAATGACCTAGTAAGCTATGGAAGTATTTTAAAACAGTCATATTAAAACATTTGCTTATTTTAGAAGAAAAACTTAGTTAATTTTCAGGGGAACTCATGAATTAATAAAGATCAGTTTAGATTAATGTTCCTAAGTAACGGTGACTACTTTTCTTTTAAAAAAACTTATTTAATTTCCCATTTATTTATTACTCAGATTTTTAACTATAATCTAGCAACGGAAAAGTGATATCTATTTATATTTTTAATAATAATAATACTGAATTTCATGCATATTTATTTGATATTCGTATTTCAATAACCTAAAATTAAATTAAATGTTATGCAAACTATAAAATTCCAAAATTTAAGTCCCATGCCACCATTAAAAAATAAAGCAATACAATCTCTAAATAATGGGAAAAGTGAATAATAAATCTAAAATGTTTTAATTAAACAAAATTGAGCCCAAACCCACTGAATTTCATGTCCGCGTCCTAACTTGGTGGATTATCTGTAAGGATGAAAAGTAAAGGGGAGTGAGTTATGAAGCTCAGTGTGAGTTCCATCATAAGAAAATCAGTGTAGAATAATAAACCAAGCATACATAATAACATTTTTCAGTACAGTAACAATCATATAGTATAGAAAAAATTGACAGTTCATTCGAGCATGCTTATGCATGTCAATGTAATGTAATTTTAGTTTAACATAAAAGAAAGGTCCTACCCCACCGCTACACTCCACAATAAGAGTTCCCCAAGACTCTTTTAACCTAGACACTCTAGTTTGTGGATGAACCACCAGTATTGTAGGTTAATATGTTGTCGGTAGGTTGTGAATACACAATAGGTTTGCAGATAAAAGTTGCCAGTAAATTTGTGGATAAACCACCAGTGATTGCATGTTAATACGTTGTCATTAGGTTGTGAATACACAACATGTTTGCATATAAAAGCTACCAATAATTTTGTGGATAACTCACTAGTGTTTGCAGATAAACTTCCAATACTTCCTCCTTTCAATCGTCCCACCCCATGTAATGCAGTATGACATGTTAATAACAATACAATACAAAAACAATAGTCATCCTTAGCATGTATCAGATTGACAATAGCAGTAGTTGTTGGGAAATGTGCCCATATTGTAGTAAACATGTAACTGTTTTCTATTTATTTGAATGATGAATAAATAAATAAAGTTAATTTCACATTTGACTATTATGTCTTTTGTATTTTTTTTTATATATTTTGCATACATAGCGAAATTGTGACAAGAAAATATTAGCTCATTGATTTTCTAAGTTCAAATTGAAGATAAGTGGCATTGTAAGAACGTGATTAAAGAATTTTCTTGAAAAATTTATTTGAAAAATCTAAATGATTTCTAGAAAAATTAATTTTGATCAAGTAAAATTAAATTAATCAAATTAATTAAAAATAATATGATATTTTTGGAAATTAATTTTCAAGTCAG
>CM025143.1:10731711-10750906 GCA_013467495.1 Gossypium gossypioides | reverse complement strand
ATACTTCTAATACTTATGCAATATAGTCCTTATATTATAATAACTCTTAATTCAAGTAAATTGGCTTAACCGGAACCTAATTAACTACACAACTAGCTTCATAAATATTTATTATAAATATTTACGAATCTGATTATGGGAACGGAGTCCCGAGAATGCACTTTCCGACACCCCTAACTATAGGGTCGTTACACCCTGTGGAGACGATAACTCATTTTTACTTACTTATTACTAGAACGACTACGTACACTTGTGTAAACACATTACAATTCGTTACACCGCCCATATCATCTAACTTGTGTAAGATCTTTTTTTCTTTCAATTTCTTGTTAAATCTTATTAAATAAAAACCTAATTTCAGATCGGAATTTGGGGGATTTTTAAAAATTTAGTGGGTATTTTTCCAGGTTTTTAACTGACTTCAAAAGTGGTTTTAAATCAGCCCCAATTTGGCCACCACGGTTGGTGGTGCGCTTGCCTATGGGCAAGAAATGGGGTTGTTTTTCTTTAATTCTTTACCATCTTTTTCCAGCATGATCTTGTGTTCTTGAACCCCTCCTAATCAGCCTTGAAACATGTTTTAATTAGGGAAAATCGATCTTGATCAATCGACACTTCAAATTTGACCGTTTGGGAAGCGTAAGTGTAGGTAATTATAAGTTAGTGAATAGATTCGGTTTAAAAATTGGGAAAAGTTGTTAATTGATCAAATAAGGAATTTTTAATCATAGATTAGTTACTTATTTTTTAGTAATTAATTGTCTTAGGTGCCGACTTAAACACCCCAAATTATCAATAAAGCCGAAAGACGTTCACGCGTACGATTCGCCTCAAATCAGTGTAAGAAATCTAACTATTTTGGATTTGAAAAATAGTTGTAATTGTGACAATTAGATTGAACCCATAAGTGAGTGTTTATGGGATATTTAAGAGGTGTATTAATTGAGTTCTATACTACTTTTTTTTAATTTAGGTCTATTTTAAAGTTTATTAAAGAAACCACAAGATTTGCTAGTGTGCTGCTGCAAAAGAGCGTAAATAAGGTATGAGACCTAAACTCAATAACTTGTTCGATAATAAAAATTATTATGATTTAATTGATGATTTAGCTTGTTTATTGGGCTTGGCTTAATAACTAAGAAATTAAATTTATAAGTGGCCAAATCAGGTACGTTTCAAGCCCTACCTATTTGGCATGGTAGCATTATTGCTAGTTTGACTGAATGATTGAATGATTGACATTGTCATGAATGTTTGGTTAATTTGATATATGTTTGGGTTGTATGTATAGCATGATTATGAATGAAATAAGGTTTATGCTTGATATATTCATACAAGTGATTTATTATGATATGTTCGAAAGACTGCTATACATGCACACAAAGAAAAGTTGTAAATAAACATGAAATTGTGATTTGTTGAATNATACCATTTTATTGGTAAATTGAAAGTTGGAATATTATTTCCATTCACTGAAAGTATTTGATAATTGAGGGCATAAGTTGAAAATGACAATTAAATGTCAAAGTATTGATTTATGGCTATGTATGAGATTGTATGACATATTGCATGTGCACTGGGGTGGGTTATTTTTTGTGGTTGACGGAGGAGTTCTGTAGAGTACTAGTGGCATATTAAGTCAACATTTATACATAGTCAGTGCACTATACCTGGAGTATCGAGGGAATGATGATTTTATCGCATTATATGTTATTTGGTAGATTTTCTGTATTTATGTTATCGAGCTTTGCTCGCATATGTTGGAGTTTGGCAAACGGGTTCTAGGGAACTCGTGGTGTGTAGCGGATGGTTTGGGTAGGACTCAAATGTGCATTATGCCATGACCATGTTACCTAAGAATGTTGTTATTGATGTTTGATTGTGTTATTTAGTTCTATGAGATAATGATTAAATGTAGGTAATATGCTTGATTGTTTAGGCTCACACTGAGCTTTTTAAGCTCATCCCATTCTTCAACTTCTCAGGTAATGAGCAGAATTAGAATCGAATTTGGTATGCGGACATACGGAGGACTTCGAACTCGTTTTCACACTATTATTTTTATTTTATTTCTAATTAAAATTTTCTAGCATTATTTGGGTTTTGGATTGTAAAATTATTTGAACCGTGGTTTGGGACTGTTTTCATTTTGGAGTTTTCATGCATGCATGGTTTTATATTTGGGATTGAATATTAATTATATGTTGAAATTGGATTGAACATGTCACTTGGCTAAATTAAATAATTGGGAATTTTATTCATTTTATCGCTACAAACAAGATAAAGAAAATGATTTCCTTCAAGGCAATGTCGTGCAATGTTTTCTAAAAACCACGCCAGTTCTGCTAACTTGACTTAATAAAGGTTGGTTTAATTAAATGAACATTTTTCCAAAATTAACAAAGATAACCGCGGTTTTATTAAAAGAGAGTGTTTTGAAGGTTTCAACTATTGATAGAGTAGGATCAATGCTTAGGTGTCCAATGTGAATTTCATAATTTGGCCATAACGTCTAGGTCGTGTTTGAGAGGTTATATTTAGTGGTATCAGAGCCTAGGTTCAAAACCTCAGACTGAATTTTTTCAAAACGAGTCTACATGCATGCATACATAAAAAGGGTATATTTAGGAAAAATAAACCACAATATTTTAAAAAGTAATTTTTACAGTGAATGACGAAGTCCAAAGGTCCGATGCCAAGTCCATAGAAACAGTAATGAAACTTTAGTAAGACTATATTTATTGTTGCATGAAATGTTAATGAAAGAATTAGAGATTGAGAATGCATAAAAAGATTAAACAAAGTACTAAAGATACTCTTACTTTTAAATTGTAGAATTAAAACACTAAAATGAATACTTGTGGAATGATCACTTCTGCTAGAAGGGACCGTAAGGGGTAATCGTAGGGGGAGGCCTCTGAAGGCTTCAATTGAGTTGGCTGCGTCTTTAAAGCCAAAACAGAATAATGAACAGAATGAGGTTAATAGTGAACCCACTACTGAGGGTGGGAATATAGAAAATAGAGATAATGATGACTATGATGGAAATGATCCTGTAACACAGGCTTTATTAAGGGCTTTGAATCAGGTTACTAGGGCTTCGATGGGTGGTGTTAGTCGTGGGACGATTGCTAAGAGGCTCTGCTCTAGTGGGGAATAGTTGTTTAGGGGGATTGCTGAAACTACTCCTACAGTGGTTAAGTACTGGATGGAAACCACTGAACAGATTTTGGATGAGCTGGACTGCACTCTTGAGTAGAAACCTAAGGGTGTCATGTCCTTGTTAAGGGATGAGGCATATCGATGGTGGCAATCAATGGTTAGGGGTACACTGCCAAAGCGTATTAATTGGGTTTATTTTCAAGAGGCCTTTCAGGGTAAATTTATGGGCCCTCGCTATGTGGAGGCCTGACGGTTGGAATTTATTAAGCTTAAACATGATGATAGGACTGTTTCTAAGTACGAGGTAGAATTTATGAGATTGACCTGCCATGCACCTAGTATGGTGGCGTCTGAGTAAGAGAAGAGTTTTTGTTTCTAGGAGGGTCTGAGGTATGACCTTAAGGTTCAGGTAGCTCCGCACCAAGAGCGTGTGTTTGAGGCTTTGGTCAAGAAGACCAAGATTATAGAGGAGATTAAGTGTATGAAGTGCGAGTAAAAGGGGAAACAAAGGGATTAGCCCAAGAGAGAGATGAGCCCTACTGGTCCAAAACTCGCGACCTGTTAAGCAAACCAGAGAGGCTAGACCACCGCAGAATAGGATAGTAGTGGACCCTTGAGAGGGGTAGATCCTGGGTTGTCAACATTGTCAGAGGAATCATCCGGGTGAGTGTTGGAGAAAAATGGGTGCTTGTTTGGTTTGTGGCTCGATGGAGCATAGGATTAAGGATGATCCTCGTTGGAGTGATTAGGTACAGGCTCCAGTTCAAAATCAGGGCCAAGTGAAGGGTCCAAATCAGAGGGGTAATCAGGGTGCTTAGAGAGGTCGTAATCAGAACTGAAATGGGAATGGTAATTAGTGTCAGAAAGCACCAGCTCAAGGTGTGGATACGACTGAGGCTAGGCAACCTACCTTGGTTTATGCAACTATACGCCGAGAGGATAGAGATGCGGTTAACATCATTGCAAGTACCTTCACTATTTACTCGGTATGTTATTTTACCTTAATTGATATAGGATCTACCCATTCGTATATTTCTTGTGATGTGCCTGTAAAATTGGGGATTGGGGTAGATAAAACTAAAAATAATGTTACTGTAGTCAGTCCTTTAGGATCCTCCATACTTGTGAATAAAATTTATAAGAGATGTCCTTTAGAGGTTCAAGGAGAGGTTTTTCCTGTTGACTTGATGGAACTTCCTTATAATGAATTCAATCTAATTCTAGAGATGGACTGGTTGGTTGAGCATCAAGTCTGTTTTGATTGTGCATTGAAGAGGGTAACTTTAGTGATGGAGACTGGAAAAGAAATTATTATGGTTGGGGAACGTTAGAGTTATTTGTCCAATGTGATTTCTGTTATGGTAGTCGAAAAAGATGATGCGAAAGGGAGGCAAACTGTTTCTGGCTTATGTCTAAGATACAAACGTTGTTGATCCTTCAATTGATAATATTCATATAGTAAAGGAATTTCTCGATGTGTTTCTCGAAGAACTACTAGGGTTACATCTGGAGCAAGAAGTGTAGTTCGGTATTGAATTATTGTCGAGACAACACTGGTGTCCATCGCTCCCTACCGCATGGCACCTAACGAAATTATGAAGTTGAAGGTACAGTTGCAAAAACTATTGGATAGGAGTTTCATTAGACCTAGTGTTTCGTCATGAGGCACACCAATTTTATTTGTGAAGAAGAATGATGGTACATTATGGTTATGTATTGACTACTGACAACTGAACAAGCTAACTATCAAGAATAAGTACCTTCTACCAAGGATTGACGACCTATTCGATCAGTTCAAAGGTGCAACTGTCTTTCCAAAATTAACTTGAGATCTGGGCATTATCAACTCAATGTAAAAGAATTTGATATTCCCAAAACTAGTTTTAGGACTCGTTATGGAAATTACGAGTTTCTTGTCATGCCTTTTGGGTTAACTAATGCACCAACGACCTTCATGGATCTTATGAATCGAGTTTTTCAGCCTTTCCTTGATCAGTTCATCGTTGTATTCATCGATGACATCTTAGTATATTCCAAGACAAAAATTGAACATGATGGACATTTGAGGGTGGTCCTACAGATACTTCGTGAAAAACAACTTTTTGCTAAACTCAGTAAGAGCGAGTTTTGGTTGAAGAAAGTTATGTTTTTGGGTCACGTGGTATTAGTTGAAGGTATTTGCATAGATCCCAAAAAGGTTGAAGCCATTTTAGATTGGAAGTAACCAAAGAATATCTTAGAGATTCAGAGTTTTCGAAGTCTTACCTGGTATTATCGAAGGTTTGTTGAGGGTTTTTCCTTAATAATAGCCCCATTGACTAAGCTGTTGAGAAAGAACACTCCGTTTAGATGGGGCGAAGAGCAACAAGCTAGTTTTGTAAAGTTAAAATCCATGTTGATAGAAGCTCCCATCCTAATTCAATTGGAATCTGGAAAGGAGTATGTTGTGTACAGTGATGCTTCGCATGTTGGGCTTGGTTGTGTTTTAATACAATATTGTAAAGTTGTAGCTTATGTCTCAAGATAGCTTAGACCACATGAATGTAATTACCCCACTCATGATTTGGAATTAGCAGTTGTTATCTTTTGCTCTTAAAATATGGAAACATTGTTTGTATTATGAGAAGTGTATTATTTACACCGATAACAAAAGTCTAAAATAGCTTCTTACTCAAAAGGAACTTAACTTGAGGCAACGTGAATGGATTGAATTGTTGAAGGACTATGATTGTACGATCGAGTATCACCCCAGAAAGGCTAATGTAGTGGTTGATGCCTTAAGCAGAAAGGCAATGACTGATTTGAGGGCTATGTTTGCTTGCTTGAGTCTATTGGATGATTGGCATATCTTGACTGAATTACCAGTAAAGCCTGTTTGGGCTCAGGAAATTAAAGATAAGTAGAGTTTGGATGAAACTCTAACACCTTGATTTAAACAGGTTAAAAATGGGTCGACTGAGAACTTTGGGATTAATTCTGATGGTATTTTGTGTTTCAAATGGAGGTGCTATGTGCCCAACGATCAAAATTTGGGATATTATATACTTCAGGAAGCACATAGCAACCCTTATGCTATGCATCCTGGTAGTACTAAAATGTATTGTAACTTGAGAGAAATGTATTGGTGGCCGGGTCTTAAATGTGAAGTAATTAAATTCATATCAAAGTGTTTAACTTGTCAGCCTCAGTTTCCATTAGGGTTGCTCCAACCAATTCGAATTCCATAGTGGAAGTAAGAGAGAGTAACAATAGACTTTGTTAGTGGGTTGTCGTTGACACCCACTAAGAAAGATTCGGTTTGGGTCATAGGGGATAAGTTGATGAAGTCCACCCATTTTGTTCCTATTTACACTAATTATTCTCTTCAAAAGTTGGCTAAACTCTATATTTCCAAGATAGTGAGATTGCATGCTGTGCCAGTGTTGATTACTTTTGGTCGGGATCCTTGATTTAAGTCTCGATTTTGGAAGAAATTACACGAGGCCTTAGGTACTTAGTTAGATTTTAGTATAGCTTTTCATCCACTGTTTGGTGGTCAATCAGAAAGGGTTATTCAGATTCTAGAAGATATGTTGAGGAGTTGTATAATCGACTTTCAAGGTAGTTGGGAAAAATATCTACCGATGGTGAAGTTCGGCTACAATAACAATTATCAGTTAAGTATCCAAATGGACCTTACGAAGCTCTTTATGGTCATAAGCATCGTTCACCTTTATGTTCGACTGAAGTGGGTGAAAGAAAGTTGATTGGTCCAGAATTAGTCATAAAGACCAAAGGTAAAATTTAGTTGATTTGAGATAGGTTAAAGAAACTTCTGATAGGCAGAAGTCGTATGCCGATTTAAAGCGCAAGGGCATCGAGTTCAATGTGGGGGTTTTGCTTTTCCTTAAAGTCTCCCCATGGAAGAAAGTTTTGAGGTTCAGTCGAAAGGGCAAGTTAAGCCCTAAGTTCATTGGTCATTATCGAGCGCTTAAAAGAGTTGGTCATTTTCATTTAGAGAAAACCACATTCATTTCCAAATGTTTCACATTTCTCTAACTTTACCATTTTCATCCTTTTCTGTTCATTTGATTCAACATGCAATTCATTTCTGGTTTCAACGAGTTAGTAGAGGGATCAATTGGACATATGTGATTAGGGCTCAAATGATTTATAATTAAGCTTTAGCTTTTTGTATTTTACTTTTAAACTCATTTAGTCTCAAAATCATTCCACTGTAGTGTCATGACTAAGCTCTCCCTAATGACATGCCATTACGAAAGCAACTCGATTAGTCCTCGTCCAATGACATTGTCATAAGTTTGTCACCCTCCTAGGATATCCTTAATCTCTTTAGGATAAATTTGTTCTCCCAATATGATCCTATTTTATCTCACGGTAACCATTACATCTTTTTTCATGAAAAGTCAAATACTATCAAATAGTATTCAAGCCATTCATCACAAAGATGAACAACCTATGAACATATTTAATTTTCATCAACCATGTAATGACAATGAGAGGATATCATTTACCCATATCTCGGGTTATGAATTTCACTGTTTTGAATGGCATTACATGCTGCAGAAGCCGTATACTCAACGCACCAACTTTCGGTTCCTTATTTATTTAAACTCAAGCTTTTACTTACATCAAAGTATACGAGTCAAGCATACATAGTCTGCCATCCATCCAAGATTAAGGTATGCCACACTTTGAATATCACAAGTGAATAAATCCTTAAACGAATTCATGACTATTCCTCTTGCGTCCAGTCCGATATACTGTCAGTCTAGTTAGTCACATCTATGTCTCTATCTTTTGGGAGTCATCCACTTCGATGCCTAAGACAAGGCATCTCCCTAGTTGGACTTAGTAGACGACATATTAGTCTTTCAATCAGTTTGCTTATTTTCGATTAGACTAAGGACATGTTTAGGTTCGTCTACTAATATAAGTTGTCTTTCCGTATTATGATCTAACCACACAATACCGCTTAGTATTAGTTTAAACATTAAACAATCAATGAACCAATATTTTCTTTTATTTTGCTTTACATGAAAAAAGCAAGCTGGGACAATATACAAAGGGTATTAATGTAATTTATGAGATTTTATTTACCATTCTGTTCGAAAATATTACTAGTGTATGGAGACAAAAATACTACACTTAGGGCACTAGATCCAACAACTAAACAAGTTGCAATATTAGCTTGAGCAGGCTTGTGAGCTAGGTTTGTTGATGATGATCTTCTTTGAGTTCATTGTAACTTAGAACTTTGAATTTCGAGAGAAAAGATGAAAGGTAGAGATTGTCCCACTAAGTGTGCCAGAAATTTGTATAAACCTTGAAAGAGCTAAAATCTCTAAAAATTTCTTAAATAAAAAGAAACCGTTTTATTCTTCTCTCCGTTTGGCTTTGATTCAAGGGTCGTTTAAACTTGACTTGGAAGGATGTAGGTTGTTTCAAGGGTTGTTGAGACTTAATCTTGAAACGAGTATGAACTTCCTTTCTTCAATTGAACTGCATTGAAAGGCGACCTTCAGAAACNNNNGTATTTTGGCTTCCTCTTATTGGTTGCATTGGATCGAAATACAACTTTTCTTCAGAATTGATGTGGCATTCTTCACAATTCTTCAAGTTCTTTAGTTTCTTCAGAGAATTCTACAAAATTTCTAGACTTCTTAAACCTATGAATATGTATAATAGCTTAGGGTGACCCCTTTTCTATAGTGTTAGTCACTTGAATAAAAGAAAGTTCTTGTAGAATTTAATTTCTTCATTTTAGTGTTCTACAGGAACTAAACTCTCTTATTTAGTATTTATCTCTTATTAATTTAATTAATTTAGAGATAAAATAACCATTTGATATTATCACTTAATTATTTTAATTAAATTAGAGATAAAATAACCAAAATGTGACAAAATTTAACAAACCAAAGGCA
Source organism: Gossypium gossypioides (assembly GCA_013467495.1). Classification (NCBI taxonomy): domain Eukaryota; kingdom Viridiplantae; phylum Streptophyta; class Magnoliopsida; order Malvales; family Malvaceae; genus Gossypium; species Gossypium gossypioides. The sequence goes on along the minus strand of CM025143.1, from coordinate 10,741,820 downwards.
CCTGGGTCAAAGGGTTCTAGGCCTTTCTATTTTCTTGCTCATTTTTTCTTTCCTTATAAACAAAAACAAAACATTTTGACAGTTACTCTAGTTTTAAACCATTTGAACTACAACATTAACTATCCAATCCAGTATAAGGAACTCAACATTTATTTTCTCTTTCCTAATTAATTAGGATTATACATACCATGAATCAACTATCAATTCAACCTCTATTTCTTTTCTTTTCTTTTCTTTTTTTTTTACTTTTTTCATCAAAACCAAATTATTTCATTTTGAATTCTCTATTTTCCTTCAATGATTGAGATGAAAAGGCAACTTGTTTGCCTTATGTCCAAGCACACTACCTTAACAGATGATTGAACACAACTTTGAGTAAGACATTTTACGAAATGCAATAAGCAAATAAGAGAATAAGAGAAGTAGGCACACAAAATTTGTTAACGCAGTTTGAAAAAAATTTCTACTCTGTGGAGCCTTACTCATTGAATGATTTATTCAATAATTGATTCAGTAACCTATTGACTAAAGCTCAATCTATCCTTAAACAGTAAGTAATTGTAGCCCTAGTAGAAAATCTTGATTCATTACAATCACTGACCCAAATAACGTCATTTACAAAAAATATTAACTCTCCAATAATTACTATAAACCGAGTGCAAAATACAAACAAAAGATAATATCGAATACTTAAAGAAATGTATCACACGCACTCTCCCAAAAAGTGTATAGATCCAAGCATATGTGCAACCTATTTATAGGCTAAATATGATAGCTTCTCCAATTAGCTTATGATAGCTTCTCCAATTAGCTTTGTGTGAATAAAAATCATCATTTATGTTGCAATATCAACTATGATAAAGTCCTCCAATATTTATTAGTAAATTGATAAACTTAATCACTAGTAAAAGGCTTAATGATATTTAATGATACCTTTTCAATTATTTAATGATATTTCAACAATTCTTTTCATGTCATTGATACGTAATTTTGAATTTTTTTATAGGGTTCGGTTCTAGGTTCGGGGTTCGAGGTAAAAAAATCAAAATTATGTGTCAATGACATGGAAAAAATTGTTGAAATGTCATTAAATAATTGGAAAGGTATCATGGATGATGTAGTGATTAAGTTTATCAATTTACTTGGCTTAGAAGTGATAAAGATTAGAGGACTTTATCATGGATGATATTGTAACATAAATGATGATTTTTATTCACACAAAACCTTAGGTTCAGGGTTTGAGGTTCAAGGCAAAAAAAGTACCAAAATTATGTGTTAATGATATGGAAAAAATTGTCGAAATTTCATTAAATAATTGAAAATGGACCATATATGATGTGGTGGAAAGAGTCCATAAAATAATTTTTCAAAAGATAAAGATAAATTCTTTGAGATAAATCAAGTCAACCATTACTCCTCTTTCACACCAAAATACAATTAGAATTATTTGGAAAGAACCAAGCCATAGCCTTAAGATCATTTGCAGACAATATAATGCATCAAAAGAATCCAAGTAAAAATGCCAACTTCTAAATTTATCTTGAGTTGTCTTGAAGGCATGTTCAGACTGCTATCCAGAAAACTATCTAGACAAGCTAGTGACCATTAAGCAGTCTAAGGGGATGTTCGAATATGAGATAAAACTTCAAAAACTGGATAACTAAGGTCCCAATAGGAGATATTCAGCTTGAAAAACCAATGGGTAATTCTTCTTTTCATTATTGCAATCACTTTGCTTATAATATTTTCCAAACCTGTTACATGAACATTGAAGAATAACGTAAGTGATAGGCTAGCTTTGCTTGATTTGAAAGATCAACTTGTTAGGGATTTTCATGGAGTTTTGACTTTATGAAATGCTTCCTTCCATTGCTATAAATTGAAAGGTGTTCAGTGTAAACGTTGGAACTAGAGGGGAGCCTTATTAAACATGAGTGGCTTGGCATTGGTGGACTCCATATCTCCCGCAATCAAAAACTTAACCTTCCTTAAAGAAGTTGACTATTCTAGTTTCCTTGGGAAACATTTCCACCTTGATGCAGCTAAAAACCAATTACATGAGAATCTTTCACAAAAAATAAGTTATATTTGTCCCAAACTTGAAGGGATTTTTATTGAACTTAATTAGCTTACTAGAGAAATTCCAATGTCAATGTCCAACCTATCTAACCTACAACTATTTGACATTGCCTTAAATGGTTTCACTAGATTAGTTCCTGAGAATATAGGAACCTTAGGAATCTTCTAGTGTTAACCATTTCAGGCAATTACCTTGGAAGTGGGAAGCTGGAAGACTTGAACTGTCTCTCTTCTTTAAGCAACTACAGTCAATTGCAGCATTTGGGTATAAATTATGATCTCATTTATGAAATGATTGTAGACTTTATAAAAAGTTTCTCAACTTGACTTGAAAAACGTTACATGGGAGATAATTAGATCATTGGAAGTATTCCTCAAGGAATTGGTAATGTCATTAACGTCGACGTTGAGGAGATGAAGGGTACTTTCATTGTTAGTGGAATTGCCATTAGAAATTTCTTCATGCAAAAAATGTATGACTTAAAGATTGAGATAGTACCAACATCTTAGAGTTCATAAAAGAAACGTTTTATTTTTGTTTAGAAGAAAAGAGAAATGAATGAAAAAGAGAGAGAAAGAAGGGTCTGTAGCCCTTTGTCTTTGTCTTAGGCAGGTGCGAAACTAGGGGTGGCTCCAAAATGAAAATTTTTCATTTAGGCTCGTAAAGATAAAATTATACTTTAACCCCCTAAAAATATAAAAATTTAGTTTAATCTTTTAAAAGTTATAAAGATATAGACTATTAAAATGGTGAAATTTCATTTTTGCTATTGTAAAAGTTACAATTTAACTTTGGCCCCCTAATAATATTTTCTGGTTTCACCTATGGAAGGTAACGACTTAACCACCAAATGTTACACATAAATAAAGTTAGTAATCATTTCGTAATAAATTAAAGTTTGATGAGCAAAATCTAATTTAAACAATCCAATCAATAAAATCTTTACTGTATAAGATTTTGGAAAGAGACGGATTTAACAACTACCGTTTGGATCAGGACTGAAATTTTAAAGTTGAAAAATTCCATGGATTAATAATACCAAATTAAAATACAAGGACTAAATTCATAACAAACACATAGTATAGGAACTAATAATGAATTTGACCTATTTTTTAACATGGGACTTTTCTTTAAACCGTTGTTTCGACCTTCACTCCACCGCGCTGCATATTTTGTTTGTTTTGTTCTTCACTTACTCTCTTTTGTGTTTGGCGTTGTACGGAAATACTTTCTCCATAGCAATGCCCGAAACGACTGAGGAATCCGAACTTCACAATGGACACCAACCACAAGCAGAACCGGAACCGGAATCAAAAGCGGAATCTCAACCCGAATCGAAAACGGAGCCAGGACCGGAAAACAAACCGGAGGAGGCACTGAAGCTGGAACCTGTTGTAACCTGTGCGGATCCGAACACGAAGAAGGAGGACAAAGAGAGCTCGATCCAATCCAATGACGCGGCCAAGCCGTCATCCACTGACCAAAATGCTCGGCCGCAGCTGCGAAAAGATGAAGGGAATCGGACTTTCACGATGAGAGAGTTGCTAACTGAATTTAAAAGTGACGAAGAGGAAGCAGGCTCTCCTTACAGGTACATTTTTTTTTTTCGTTCTGGATTTTCGATTGAACAAGCAACGACGCTCTTTTATTTTATAATTGGATTTAGTGAGATTATAAATGTAGAAATTTTTGGATCTGTGGAATTCTCTGCTGATTCATCTCCTTAATTACATATGTGAAATGATTAATCGTAAAGTTAGGCTGTTTCTCGATTATAGTTTCTCGATTATATCCTGAATAGACAATTTGGAGAATTTTACCAAATGCAATTGAGGTGTACTCTTGCTATTAAACTACAAGTTAATTTTCGTTAGTTGCATGGATGAGCAACTGTTCTCCAGTGACGGTCTTCCACTGTCCTGGATTTATTATCTTTAAACTTCAGATGCAAGAAATATATGTTTATTTCAGTCCTTCAATTGGTTTTGGATTTCGTGTTTGGCGTTCATTGTAGTCTTACTTTATGTCTAACTTGATGAAGGAACCCCTAGTATCGGGATCTTTCACTTCTGAAATTAAGTTTACATTCTTTTTCATGTGCCACATTCATGTAAAGCTTAAGTATGCTATATATTGTTCCTGCTTGTATTTCTGGTTCTTCTTCCGCTTGTAAAAGATATTGTTTTCTTTTCTGTGATTTGTATGTTCCAGTCGAGAAAGCACGCAGAGACAATCCAACCAAAACAGTGCTGCAATGGAGTTGGTCAGTAGTGTCACCGGTGCTGATGAGGAGGGCCAGTCTCGCCAACGGGTTCTTGTGTATGCTGCCAAGAGGTACTGTCAGTCTTATTTTCTTACACTTTTCACAATTTACTTTGATACTGAGCATGATATGTTTCTGTTCCAGAGTCCTGATATTCCATAGTAGTGATTTTCAGTTTGGCTTTGCAGGTATGCTGCTGCTCTAGAGAAAAACCCAGAAGATTATGATGCTCTTTACAACTGGGCATTGGTTCTTCAGGTTTGACATATTGGTTCATTTTGATTATTATGTTAGCATCATTCAGAATTATATATCAATAAGATTCAATCATTATTTGGCTAGGACAGCCTTCATAACAGGGTCAAGCTTATCATAATGTTTGTAAAATGTTGCAAATTGCTCATATCATGTCCACACTGTTCTTATTTGGCTTACAGGAAAGTGCTGATAATGTTAGTCCAGATTCTACTTCACCTTCTAAAGATGACTTGCTAGAGGAGGCTTGTAAAAAGTATGATGACGCAACTCGTCTTTGCCCGACACTTCATGATGTATGTATGCTTGGTCTTGTTGCATTCCTATGGATTTGTGATTTTTTTGGTTCACTTTCAACTGCCAAAGGCATGATGACTGCTCAAAATGCATAAGTCACATAAGAAGCTGAATACACAAAAGAAATGAGTTTAGAGCTGCATAAACGCTTCTATATATACACGCACTCACAAAAAGAGAAATGAGTCTGTATAATTTTTATATGTTTTTCTGATTTTCATTCACATGACTCTGATGCTACGTCATTACTTGACAGGCTTTCTACAACTGGGCAATAGCAATATCTGATCGAGCGAAAATGCGTGGTCGGACTAAGGAGGCTGAAGAACTATGGGAGCAGGTTCTGACTATATAATTTTGGTATTTCAGTCATGCTAGACATTTGTATGAATAACACTAGTCCTTTGTTGGAAACTCTTGGTGTCTTGTCATGGAAAACCTTTTCCTTGGATGGATAAGATCTCATTTCCTGTTTCTATTTCATGTTAACTGCATACTTTTATATAATCTGTTTCAGTAAGGCCAGAACCATGGGAGTTGGTTTTGACTGTGGAACCTTGATATATATTCTAGAATTAGTACGGAAACACGTTGTCTTTGTGGTGGTGCTGTATAGAGATCCTTAATAAATAAAAACTTTGACCTTGAGTTTGATGGAGCCTAATCTTATTGTTATGGCTTTGTAGGCTACAAAAAACTATGAAAAAGCTGTCCAACTCAACTGGAATAGCCCTCAGGTATATTTGAAGTAGTTATTTGCTTTAGTCTTGTAATTCTGCTATCTAGAGTGACTCCATTTTTTTATTTATTCTGTCAGTGATTATAATGATGCTAAAATCTTTTTCAGGCGCTAAACAATTGGGGGCTTGCACTTCAGGTAAATTATGATTTAGTGATGTGTAATGTTGATTAATCAGCTTTATTTATTTCCATATCTTTTAAATTAAAATTTGAGTCTATTTGTATGGACTCTGAGAATGCTTTACCTACTTTCATGTCTTATCACATATTCTTTAGGAACTCAGTGCAATTGTTTCTGCACGAGAGAAGCAAAAAATTGTGAAGACTGCAATTAGTAAGGTACAAAAGTCATTTGGGGAAATCAGAGTGCTTGGATGACTATAGGAACAAGCAGCAAAGTAATCTGACATCTGATATGTCCTAAAAGAATAGCTTATAGTTTTCTTTTCTATTCTTATAATATCCTTTACTTCTGATGCAGTTTCGTGAAGCAATACGATTGCAATTTGATTTCCATCGAGCAATATACAACCTTGGAACTGTCTTGGTAAGTACCTAGTTCTTAGACTGGAAACTTCACCTATGATTATTTCTTTTTCATATAAATGAGATTAGTTAATGGCTTCATTATGTAAACATTTCTAAGTGAAGCATATCAAAACTTGAAATATCTGTATTTTTAATTGCAGTATGCACTAGCTGAGGATTCAGTACAAACCGGTACTACAAATCCTAAAGAAATGCCCTCCAATGAGCTGTATAGCCAGTCTGCTATATACATTGCAGCTGCACATGCATTGAAACCAAATTACTCTGTAAGAAATCGATATTTATTTGGGACTAGAGAGTTTTACTAACTAGATAGAGTCAGTTTCTGGTTATATAGGTGGCATAATTATCAGTTGATGAAAAATTTGCAGCATAAATTTTGACTTTCTGCTAACATAAATTTTGCCAGAAAGCTAACGTTATACTTCTTCATTTTCTCTGAAATTTTGAAGTTTTAGAATTGTGCAAATTGACTTTAAAGTTCCCATCTTAGTTTTGTGGATGTATTTTGTTATTTTAAAATGTCCAGGTTTTGAGCAGTGTGTTTCTTGGACATCAGAGTTTTACTGACTAGATGTAGTCTCGGTTTCTGGTTATATGGGTTGCATGATTATTGGCTGATGAAAATTTTGTAGCATAATTTTAGCTTTTTGTAATCATAAAATCTATAAGAAAGCTAATGTCATACTTTTTCATTTTCTCCTAAATTTAAAGTTTCAGAATTGTACAATTTGACTTTAAAATTCCCATCTTAGTTTTGGGGATATGTTCTTATTTGGTATTTTTGAACGTCCAGGTTTACAGCAGTGCCTTGAAGCTTGTTCATTCAATGGTCAGTATTTAATCTTTCAACAATATTTTTGAGGTTTTGTTTTCTAAATCGATTGAATCTTCTGTTAGCAATGTTGAGTCCTTAGCTGCGAGAATAATCTCTTTTTCTTTTTTCCTAGTTAAGTAGCATTGTCATGGATCTTTTAATTTATAGGAGTAATACTTTGGGGCATGATCCATGAATTCCACATTTCTTTCTTGTCGGTAAATTGATGCTGTTTTTTACTTTTAATTATCACTGCACTATAACCGAGTCCTTGAGCTGCACAAGAAACAGATGCAAAATTATAGAGAACTATGCAAAAGGCCAAATCTAAGTTAGGGAAGGCCATTAATTTGGAATCTTTAGTTAGCGCTTGGATTACGCTTTTATTTCTTTTCTTGGTCTCTTGATTATGGTTTTATTTCAATTGTTTTATTTCCTTCTAAGACTAGGTTTCTTCTTTTATGTAATAAGATTGGTCTTTATTTAAAAGAACTTATGAAATAATAAAACCCTGAACAGAATTTCTTAAGAAGAATCCTAAGAGATTTGGGTTTGTCTCTAAAGAGTCCTAAAGTTTCAATTTCTCTTTGGTGAGTTGAAGGTTTTAGTCTCCCTTTGATGAGCTGAACTATCAATCCCAAACGTGATTGTAACAGTTTGGTATTCAAAGCCAACGATCCTCAGCAATGGCAGATAATGGTCGGCAGAATGGCAAGCAAAAATACATGAGGCTTGAGCTTATGCAAACAAAGATAAAATATATATTGGATCATACGTTGCAGGATATTCATGAAAGTATTGCTCTAACCAAAACCCAACTTTTTGATGAATTACATGATGGAATTTATAAAATAATTTCTGGTAAATAGGTTAGCAAGTCTATGATAGATACAAACGTACACCCTCTAACCAAACCATGGCTACAGATCTCTCTTTCTTATCCTATGCATCAAACTCTCCTAAACCCATCTCAATAAAAATCATATCAGTTACAACCGACTTTAATTGCTTGTCTTATTCATTAATCCCTCCCAACTTATATCCGACATCTTTAAACCTGATCCCCAAAAGCATCAACTCCATACTGGAAAAGTTTAATGGGTCTAAACTTGCTGGGTTATTCTTGAAAATATTGAATGCTGGTGAGAAGTTTGAATAGATTTATTCAGGGTTGCTGGTAAATGAGAATAACTTTGTAGGGGTCTATGACCTCTATCGCTTTTGACTCTTAGTAACAAAAGGGACATTCCACCAAGTTTATCCTGATTTCGAGCTTGAGGACAAGCTCTTTCTCTAGAAGGGAGTAATGTAACGGGCCAAATCTATGTTAGGGAAGGCCATTAACCTGGGTTTTTTTTATTATGTTTTTATTTCAGTTGATTTATTTTCCTTTTAAGAATAGGTCTCCTCTTTTAAGTAATAAGATTGGTCGACTTATGTAATAATAAAACCCTAAGCAGAATTTTTATCAAAAAAAGATTAAAAGATTTGGGTCTCTCTTACGAGTCCTAAGGTTTTATCAATCACAATAATTCGTAACAAACTACATGCCTAATCCAATGTTTTTGAGAATTTTACTTTGGCTTGGATGTAAACATATTCAATGATTGACCACCCACGGTGTCCCCAAGAATATTCATTTCAGGTGTTCAAATCATAAGAACCAAAATTTTATCAGAACATTTAATAGCAAATCGTAAGAGCCAAATTTTATGATAAGAAGCAATATTCAGAGTAGTGATCTTGAGTTCAAATCATAAGAACCAAAATTTATTTAGAACATTTAATAGCAAGTAACTGCATCCCTATTCTTTCACCCTCTTCTTCTTTTCAAAGTGTGTCTGTGTTAGGGATATTGATTTTTCTCATTAGTTCATTTCATGTTTAAACCTGGCACTCACCTGGTGAAGAGAACTATTGAATCTTTATAGTGCAAATGGCTGTGGTGGTCATCTTCTGTTAATACTTAATTGAATTTGGTGGGCAAATTATTTTATATTCTGACAGAACTAAATTTTTGACAGCTACCTTTACCCCATCTTAAAGATGGCTATCTGACTGCACCACCAGTAGGAAACACATTTCCACCTCATAGTGATTGGAAGAGAACAGAGTTCTTTCTGAATCAAGAAGCACTTCAACAGGTAAAAAGCTGATTGGTTTTCTTGTCGTCCACGGTAAATAAATATGAAGTTTCTTTTTCATTTTTGCCTGGGATTGAGGGTTCATTTCTTCAAATGTTTTTTTATATTTAGTGCATGAAGTTATGTTATTGCACGTCTCTTTTGAGAGGAAGGAATGATAGAGTATGACAAAATACATCATATATATGTTTTTTGTAAGCTGTTTTCAATTTAAATTCCAGGCTGTTATCTACAAAAGGCAAAAGTAACATAAATTGCTACACGAAGAATTAATACCTTTCTCCATGTCCTCTATTTCCCATTGACCAGGTCATCAAAGTTGAGCAGAAACAAGTTTCCCGAAGCCTCTCTGGAAGAATCGTGGATGCAGGAAATATGGACAAAAAGGCTATCAGAGTTGATATTCCAGACATCATTTCTGTATCAGCCTCTGCTGATCTAACTTTACCTCCAGGTGCTGGCCTTTGCATTAATACCACATCCGGTCAAGTTTTCTTGGTAAGCATTATGCTTTACATTTTTGTTCTAATAGCTTTTTTCTTAAATCATAATGAAGGAACGATAACTTCCATGCAGATCAAAAACTTGACAATTATTTTATGCCTATGTTTGTCATTTGGATGAAATGTGAGCAATATATGTATGGCAATCTAGCTTTAGTGAGTATTGTCTTCTCTTCGCTTCAGGTTGCTGATTCGTGGGAATCTCTAGATGGGTGGCTTGACGCTCTCCGCTTAGTTTACACAATTTATGCACGAGGAAAAACTGATGTTCTAGCGGGTATCATCGCCACCTAATCATTTCTTATATGTTGAGCTTTCATTCTTTCTTTTTTCTCATTTGCATTTGTTTTCAAATTTGGTTGGATCTAATTCGACTCTTATATTATCAAAATTTTTGGAATACTAATCAAATTATTCATTTGGTATCTACCGCAGCTAATGTCATATACATAAACAAAAA
>CM025143.1:10715270-10725517 GCA_013467495.1 Gossypium gossypioides | reverse complement strand
ATTTGCTAGGATGATTATGTTAATTCAATAAGATCTATTTTATTCATGTTTAACATGTTTAGGCCTCAGCCAATCATGTTTTCAATTAATATCAAGATGCATTTCATTCATATGTGATTAGGTACACTCAGATTAGCTAAGTGATCCAAACTAGACAATGGCTAGTAAACACATAACTGAAAAGTGTAATGCTCAATTTAGATCCTTAAACTTGACTAAGTTGAGGTTCGTAATATCTTTAGTTAGATCTATTATCTTGCATGGTTTTTAGGTTTATGTAATTAAAAAGTTGCAAACGTAAATGTCCCTGTGACCTTACTTAAATGCTAAGAAACACTTAGTTAATATGATCAGTAAAATGCATATTTAACTAATTAAAAAACTCCAAAAGGACTTAATTTGGTTTCCAAACTCATGAGATCGAGTTGCCGTGGAAGTATTTCCGAACATTGTTAAGCATGATAAAGTAAATTGAATTGATTAATATAATTATCCTNNNNCATTTAATGTTGATTGTTTTTGTTGCTAAAGTCATTCATTCATACATTTAGGTAAATTGCATCTAGATTAAAATTACATTAGAGATCACTCTTTGCATTCAATTAAATTTAATTATCACTATCCCAATTTATTGAGCTTTTACATCAAGTTATTAATTATAATTTTGCACTTAATTGATTAAGCTTATACAGTCCCTGTGGAGAAGATATCTCATTTTTACTTACTTATTACTTCAACTACTACGTACACTTGCGTAAACCGTGTTACATATTTTTGGTGCCGTTGCCTGGGACCGTTGCCTTAATTATTTTTTTTGAAATTATTTTTACAATTTGGTTTTTATTTTTTATTTAATTTTTAACATTACTAATTTATTCTTTATTCTTTATTTTTTGTGATTTATTCTCAGGTGTTTTATGAGCATAGATCAAATCATTGATGTATTACCTGTGGATCTTGAAATCGAACGGGCTTTTAGACAAAGAAAATGTGAGAGATCTACTCAAAGACAAGTCGAGATGGACCTTGGAAATCAAAACGATGGACAAGGTAATGGAGTTAATCATACGCACAACCCAATCCTTCAATGAGTTAAATCCAGGAATTAAAAGGTCGAATATCGAGGCACCCCAATTCAAATTCAAACCGGTGATGTTTCAAATGTTCTAAATGGTGGGTCAATTCAGTGGTATGCCCACGGAATATCCACACTTACACCTTTAATTATTCATGGAGGTAAGTGATTCATTCAAGATAGCTGGTGTGATTGGAAATGCACTGAGGTTAAAATTATTTTCGTACTCATTGCAAGATCGAGCACAAGCATGACTGAATTCATTTCCACCAAGTTCAATATCTACTTGGTAAGAATTAGCAGAAAGGTTTTTGGTAAAATATTTTTCACCAAGTAAGAACACAAAGTTGCGTAATGAGATAACAACTTTCCAACAATTGGATGACGAATCTGTATACGAGACGTGGGAAAGATTCAAGAAATTACTTCATAAGTGTCCTCATCATGGGATTTCTCATTGTATCTAGTTAGAGGTGTTTTATAACTATCTCAATGCACATAAAAGATTAATGGTAAATACTTCTGCGAATGGTGCAATTTTGTCTAAGTCTTATAACGAGGCTTACGAGATCATCAAGAGGATTCCAAGTAACATTTACCAATGGCCAACAAATCGAGCAGTTTCTGGAAGACGTGTAGCTGGAGTGCATGAAGTGGACACACTAACCTCACTCTCTGCTCAAATATCATTTATTTCCTCTATGTTAAAACAATTTACCACTAATGGTTTAAATAATTTTGCAGCTCAATCACCAAGTCAGTATGAAGTAGTTTCATGTGTGTATTGTAGGGATGGTCATTCTTTTAAGAATTTCCCTTCAAACCCTGAGTCAATTTGTTATGTAAGGAACTAGTATCAAAATAGAAGTGGACAAGGACAGTAGTCTAACTTCTACAATCCTTCATGGTGGAACCATCCGAACTTTTCTTGGAGTAACCAAGGAAATAGACCGAAAAATAATCAAATACAGCATAAACCCAACCAAACCCAAGGGTTTAACCAACAAGCCCCAAAACCACCCCAAGCTGAATCATCAAATAGTTTGATGGACGTGTTGAAGATGTATATGGTGAAAAATGACACATTCATCCAAAGTCAAGCAGTAATGATCCAAAGCCAAGCAGCAACACTGAAGAATCTAGATAACCAGATGGGTTAATTAGCTACTAAGCTTCGTAGTAGACCACAAAGAGGCTTGCCAAACGACACAGAAAATTTGAGAAATTTGGATTTACCTCCTCAGAAAAGTTGTTCGTATCAACCTAGAGTTTCATATCTTTAAAGACTTCAACAGAACAAGCAGAAATAAGAGGTACAATTCAAGAAGTTCTTGGATGTTTTAAAGAAATTACACATCAACATCCCATTGGTGGAGGCATTAGAACGATGCCAAATTACATGAAGTTTATGAAGGATATCTTGTCCAAGAAGAAATAACTTAGTGAGGATAAGACTGTCGCTTTGACGAAGGAGTGTAGTGCATTCTTACAGAACAAGCTACCTCTAAAACTGAAGGATCCTGGAAACTTTACGATACCTTGCAACATTGGTGAATTATATTGCGGTAAAGCTTTGTGTGACTTAAGAGTAAGCATCAACTTGATGCCCAAATCCATTTTCAAGTTGTTGGGAATAGGTGAAGTAAGACTCACTATTCTGACACTCCAACTTGCGGATTGATCATTAGCATATCCCGAAGGAAAGATCGAGGATGTTTTGGTAAAAGTCAATAAATTCATTTTTCCTCCTAGTTTCATTGTTTTAGATTTTGAAGCAGACATAGAAGTTCTGATCATCTTGGGGAGACCTTTCCTAGTTACGGGAAGAACATTGATAGATGTGCAAAAAGGCAAACTCACGATGCGAGTACAAGACAATAAGGTAACGTTTAACAATCTGAAGGTAATGAAATTTCTCGATTCAATGGAAAAGTGTTTAATAATGGAGGAATTAGAAACCTTAGTTTCTATGGGTAGCAATTCTGAAAAAGACCCGTTGGAGAACACCTTAGAGTTTGAACCATTCGAAGATGAAAAAAGTAATGAAGGTTTGGCTTTGATGGAAGCCAATCCGAGGAGTTATATTCAACCACCGTGGTTCAAACTGCTAGAGTTGGAAGTTCGAGAATTTACACAACCCAAGTTATCAATCGAGGAACTGCCTAAACTCAAACTAAAGGTACTTCCGTCTCACTTAAAATACGTTTATCTTGGTAATAGTTTTACTTTTCCTGTGATTGTTTCAGCAGACTTGATAGAATATCAATAGGAGCAATTGATTGATGTTTTAAAGAAATTTTAAAAAGCAATTGGTTGGACCATAGCTGATATACTAGGTATAAGTCCTTCCTTCTATATGCATAAAATTATTTTAGAGGAAGGTGAAAAAGGTAAAATTGATGGACGAAGGAGAATTAACCCTATCATGAAAGAAGTGGTACGGAAGGAGATGATCAAATGGTTAGATGCGGGAATTATTTACCCCACCTTAGATAGTTTTTGGGTAAGTTTGGTACAATGTGAACCAAGGAAAGGTGGGATTACGATCGTCAAAAATGAATAAAACGAGTTAATCTCGACGAGAACTGTCACGGGTTGGAGAATCTGTATTGACTACAGAAAACTAAACAAAGCCACTCATAAGGATCATTTTCCTTTACCTTTTATGGATCAAATGCCAGATCGATTGGCAGGTAATGAATATTATTACTTTTTAGATGGATATTTGGGATACAACCAAATAGTTGCAGCCCCGGAAGACTAACATAAAACTACTTTTACCTATCCGTACGATACATTTGCTTTTAGGCGAATGCCTTTCAGCTTATGTAATGCACCTACCACATTTCAACGATATATGATGGCAATTTCACTGATATGGTTGAAAGTTATGTTGAGGTTTTCATGGATGATTTTCTGTTTTTGGTAACACTCATGATGTTTGTTTGAAGAATATGGAAAAGGTACTAAAAAGATGCTATGAGACAAGTCTTGTCCTCAATTGGGAGAAATGCCACTGTATGGTTAATGAGGGAATTGTTTTAGGACATAAGATTCCCAAGAATGGAATTGAAGTGGATAAAGCAAAGGTAGACGTAATTGAAAGATTACCACCTCCAGTTAGTGTGAAAGGAGTTAGAATTTTCTTAGGCCATGTCAGTTTTTATCGTAGATTTATTAAGGATTTTTTAAAAATTTCTAAACCTTTATGTATGCTTTTAGAAAAAGATAATGTTTTTTTTTAACAAAGCATGTTTAGAATTAGAAGCTTTTGAATAATTAAAAAGTCGGTTAATTTTTAGCCCCAATAATTGTTACACCTGATTGGAACTCACCTTTTGAGTTAATGTGTGATGCAAGCGATTTCACTGTTGAAGCTGTAATGGGCCAAAAACGGAACAAAGTGTTTCACCCTATCTACTATGCAAGCAGAACTTTGACAAAAGCCCAGATCGATTATACGATAACTGAAAAAGAACTCTTTGCTATAGTTTTTGCTTTTGACAACTTTCGTTCATATCTTATAGGTACCAAAGTTACAATGTTCACCGATCATGCTACCATTAAGTACTTACTCACGAAGAAAGATGCTAAACCAAAGCTAATTAATTGGGTACTTTTACTTCAAGAATTTGACCTTGAGATCCAAGACAGAAAGAGCGTTGAAAATCAAGTAGTCGATCATCTGTCGAGGTTGGAACAAAATAAGGTAACTTCTTCACTTGTTCCAATTAATGAGAATTTTCCTGATGAACATATCTTCAAGGTAAGCCGAATCTATGAAACACCTTGGTTTGCTGATTTGGCCAATTACATAGCATTTGGACTAATTCTTCGAGAAATGACGTACCAATAAAGGAAGAAATTCCTTCATGATAGTCGGTACTATTTCTGGAAGGATATATTTTTGTTTAAACAATGTGCAGATAACATAATCAGGAAGTATGTAGTCGGAAGTGAGATTCTTGAGATTCTGTACCACTGCCATTCATTTCCAAGTGGGGGACACTTTGGTGGTTCCCGTACAGTAATAAAGATTTTACAAGCTAGATTCTTTTAGCCTACAGTGTTTAAAGATGCTTATGCATAAATGAAAAACTACGATCGATGCCAAAGAACCGAAAACATATCTATGAGGAACAAGATGCCCTTGACAAATATTCTAGAGGTTGAACTATTCGACGTATAGGGCATTAATTTTCCAGGCTCATTTCTTTCTTTGTATGGTAATAATTATATTTTGGTAGTTGTGGACTATGTATCCAAGTGGGTTGAAGTCTAGGCGTACCCAACAAATGATGCTAAGGTAGTCATGCGATTCTTACATAAGCACATATTTACACGGTTTGGGACTCCTAGAGCTATAATTAGTGATGAAGGATCTCACTTTGTAAATAAGTGGCTTAAGTGGTTGCTTGAGAACTATGATGTGAAACATAAGATTGCTACTGCCTATCACCCACAATCGAATGGGAAAGTTGAAAGGGTGAATCGTGAAATTAAAGGTATACTTGAAAGAGTAGTGCGCCCTAACAGAACATATTGGTCTCGAAGGCTCAATGATGCTCTATGGGCCTATCAAATTGCTTTTAAGACACCATTAAGAATGACTCCTTATCGGTTAGTTTTTGGAAAGGCATGTCATTTGCCGCTTGAATTGGAGAATAAAGCTCACTAGGCTTTGAAACAATTGAATTTTGATCTTAAGCAAACCGGTAGGAAAAAGGATGTTACAATTTGAAGAGTTGGAAAAGTTGAGGTTATTTTCATACGAGAATGCCAAGATGTGTAAACATAAATATAAAAGATGGCATGATAGGCATATTCAACCTTGTGAGTTCAAAGAAGGTCAGAAAGTATTGTTGTTTAATTAAGGCTAAGATTATTTCTTGGAAAGCTTAAATCCCGATGGAAAGGAACCTATACCATCCACAAAGTTTATCCATATGGAGTTGTAGAATTGTACAACAACCATGGAGGTACGTTTAAAGTTAATGGTCAACGTCTCAAGCACTATTGGGATGCTGAATTTGAGCAAATTAAAACCTCGTTCTAATTATTAGACCCTTAATTTTTCATAAACCTACTTTTTAATAAAAAGTTAGAAACTATTTTCTTAAATTAGTACATTTAATTAATTCTGTCTAAGGAGATTGAAACTTAAGTGGGACTGTTGTGACCCCTCCAACCTTTCCTGGGGATTAATTTAATGTAATTTTTTTAGAAGAAAATTTCTAATTAATTTCAAAAATTTTATTTCTAGTTTTATTTTTATTTTTCATTTTTATCTTTGTCTTTAATTCTAAATTAATCTTTATTTTAATCTTTGTTTTTAAGTTTAATGTTAGTTGTATTTATTTTAATAAAGGGGGTCAAATTGGCCCAAGTACTAATCAAATTATTTATTTTTAAGCAGTCCAGTTTTTTAAAGTTTGGGGTCAAGGCTTGAAATAGCAAAGAGGAGAGATTTAACCCATTGTTGTCGTCCATAAGGGTTCCCTAAAACCCTAAATTTTTCCATCATATTTTCCCTCCATCTTACTTGCCGCTCAAGTCACTTGAATTAACTAAATTTTAGCTACAAAATTTCCCTAATTCATCACTTTATAAACCCCTCTCTAAATTCATAATTTTCATAATTTTTCAAGCTATTAGCTTAAACCCTAAACCACTCATTCTTTTCCTTCTTAGCCATCGGCCTAAATCCCAAAATTTCTTCCTTGTCGAAAGCCCTAATACTGCTGCCGAACGACTTTTGCCGGAGTAACCCTTTCGCCCTTGCATCTCTATCGCTACCGCACTGTATCGCCATCACCAGCTTCAATCCACCGCAAGCTCGTCGCTGTCACAAAGCAATCGTCACTGCAAAACCTTGCTCTCAACCTTTTTCGATTTGTTTTTCATTCTTTTTACCGAAATTTTGCTTAATTTTTTAGAAAAATGTCCA
Source organism: Gossypium gossypioides (assembly GCA_013467495.1). Lineage (NCBI taxonomy): Eukaryota > Viridiplantae > Streptophyta > Magnoliopsida > Malvales > Malvaceae > Gossypium > Gossypium gossypioides. Next base: position 10,718,495 of record CM025143.1, on the reverse strand, counting down.
AATCTCGCAAAAGAACTAGATCTTCCAAGATCTCTACCGAAAATCCCATTGTGATTCAAGATGAAGAAGTGAAAAAAAGGTTTGATTCCATCTTCAAAAATCAACCTATGATGCCTGAAAAAAGTTTCAACTAGGAAAGCAATGAAAAAATGGTTGTGTCTTTACCGATTCGAAAGACAATTGATGCCCTCAATTGGAACTATTTTCGTGATGCACAATCATTGCCCGATGAGGAGTTAGTTCGAGAGTTCTACGCCAATTTGACTAAGAAAAAGGTACCCTTAACTTCTAAGTCCATTAATGATTTGTTTAACCTACCTAATGTTGAAGAAGATGAATACTTTGCCATGATGACAAACATAAATTAGGATTTTCTTCAACAAGTGCTTAATATTATGACAAATCTGGGATCCCAATGGATTATAAGAAAGTCTGGTAGTCATTCTTACCAAAAGGAATATCTAAAGCCATTGGCTAAGGTATGATCTTACTTTGTTCGATATAGTTTCATGCTTATCTCACACAGTTCCGCCATCTCAATGGAGTGAATTCTTTTGTTGTATACAATTATGACAGAAAGGTTTATCAATGTTGGGAAGATCATTCTCAAGGAAATCCATGATTGTGTTAGAAAGAAGACCGGAAGTCTTACTTTCCATCATTGATAACTTCACTTTGCTTAAGGGCCCAAGTTAAAACAAAAGCAAACCTGAAGAGTCTGTATGTTCAAGGTTGCATCACAGCCCATGATCTTGAAAGGTTAGTGTAGAATGTCTATAAGCTAAACACACGGAGTGAACCAACAAAACTAGAAACTGATGAGTCATCAAACAAATTTAAAACGGAAGCTAACTCAGTTATTGAAATAGGAGAAGTGTAATTTGAGGAAGAACCGAGCAATCCAAAACCGATAAAGGAACCAGAAGTCTCTGAACTAAGAGAGGAGCCGAATACTAATGAACCACTTGAACCAAGTGTTGATCTTGAGTTGACTATTCCTATGCCCACTTCTTCAATCACTGTGAAGAAATTGAAATTTTCAATTATGATGGATATGATGAAATTTATGCATAACCAACAACAGGCTTATTGGAAATATGCAACAGTTAGAATAATTTTATAAGAAATACTTCTAAAAATATTTATAACAATTTTGTTCGTAAGTTCCCAGATTATATCTTCGAGTTATGGAAAGAAGATAAGAATGCAACTAAGGATGAATCATCAAAGGAGGAAATCAAGGAGGATAAGTCAAATAAATAAAATGGGGTAATTTCTTATCTTTAGTTTTTATTTCTTTTTAGGTGTTTATTTTTATTTCCTAGTTAGAATTTTTGCTTTCACATAATAAAATAGCAAGCATAAGTAAATAAGCTCAATGCCTCTTCAATAGAAAAAAATAAAGTGATGTGGTAATGGGAATGAACATGTCTAGGATTGGAATGTGGAGAAAGACTTGGTACTTAAGCAGTCTTTATGACTCACCTCTCTTTTCTTGCAACCCTACCTGGTTTTCATTTTTCATTTATTACTTTGTTTTCACAATGAGGACACTACTTTTTTTTAAATTGGAGGGGGGGTAAGGCATTTCGCATGAATTTTTAATAAGGTATTTCGCATAAACTTTAATGTATGTTTCAATCTTTTTACTTAAGTATGTTGAAATAAATGAATGTTCAAAAAGAATTTTTGTTTATAAGTATGTTCAAATGCAAGCATGATTTTTTATTTTATCTAAGTTATTCATATGTTATCTTGAGTGATGGAATGCTTGTGTGATCTTAGTCTTATGTAGGATTTGCCTTCAAAATTTGATTTCTTTAGGAATAAGACATGTATGAAGGTTTAACTCTTTAGAATAAACTTAGTAACTTTCTTGAGGCAAAATCCTAGGAGGTATAAAAATCTAATATGATATAGGCACACTTTCGTTGGATTGTTTGAGCCTTTCAAGCTGACCTTATTAAATTAACCTTTGAAACTTAATTTTTGAGCTTAATGGTCTGTTTATTACAAAGTGCCTACATTATAAGCCGCACTATCATCTTTTTTATTTTTATCCTATTTTTTTGCACCTACCTTAATCAAAAGTTGTCTTGGTGATCAAAGTTGAGGAAAAATACAAAAAAAATTTTACAGGCTCTTCACATGTAAAAAAACGAAAGTAAGTTTGTTCAAAAAAAATGAAAAGCAAAGAAAGATTTCTCAAAAAAAAAATCTAAAAAAAGAGGAAAGTTTGCCCAAAGTCTAAAAATAGTAAAAGTTGAGCATGAGTTCGACATAAGTTTGGAGGTGTTCCAAATACCCAATTTTATAAAGGTTGTGACCCAGAAAGATCCAAGACAAGTTAGGGTTAAGATACTTGAACCTCAAAATTCACTTCTCTTTATTCCTACCTTAAGTCTAGCCCCATTACAACCTAATAAAAGACCTATTGATTGGATGATTATATCGACTACATTAGTGGAGAGGAATTACTAAGCTCAACTTATTAATACCACTAATTAAACCTTGGGTGTAACAATCCGTTTTCAATAAAATCGAAACAGTGGTTTTCGAACCACAAATCTGAAATCAGAAAAATTTATTTTTATTATTATATGATCTACTGTATGATAGAAATATAGTATAAAAATTTCATTAAGAAATTTTACCGTTTACATACCTAATTTGATGAAAATGACTAAATTGCATTAAGTGCAAAAGTTAAGTGCTAATAGCTAACGGTATTAAATAGCTATAGAATTTGAAATTTGAGTTCCTTATATAGTAAATAGACTATTAAAGTGCTTAGTGGTTACGAATGAGTAGTCATCATTAGAAATTTAATAAATTATTAAGGGTAATTTTGAAAATTATTGGGTAAAGTGACATTAAATAAAAAAAAATCTATTATCATCATCTACCACCAAATAAAACAAAATAGAAGAAAACCTAGCCATGGAAGCTTAAGATATTAGCAAGCTTATTTTTGCTCAATTAGGTATGTATCATTGTTTCCTTTTTAATGATTTCCATGTTTTCGAGATCGTAGTAGCTTAACCTAGCTAGCTCGGGGATTAATTTGCAAAACTGTTAAAGTATTAGGTTTTTCCATTCATGAGTATCTTTGAATTAATAAGTTTTATGATAGAAAATGAAAGGTTATTGTTAGACAAACAACTTTTATAAAGAGAATTTTGATGAAATTATCAATTAGGGATTAAATTGAAAAGATGATAAATT
>CM025143.1:10684432-10695763 GCA_013467495.1 Gossypium gossypioides | reverse complement strand
TGATACTTAATTTTTCAACACTTAAATTTATAATTTACCAAATAATATTTAAGTATAAAATAATATTAACTAGAGATAATCTCATATATAGTTTTCTTAGAAAAAGTATTTTGGGAGTAACAATTAATATTCTAAAAAAAAAGTAACAATTAATTTAAAAGTTTAGGAGTAAGTGATTAAGGTTTTGTTTTTAAGTTAAAAAATACTACTCTATACATTTCCAAAAACCTATATAACATTCTTCTGTAAATTTTGAGACTATGGAGCATGAAAAGATTAGAAAAATAAAAATTTAGTCATTACTCAATGGATAATGCTTATCCTCTTTAAATGACTTCTCTTATTGCGTAATTTTAGGCTAGAATGAGTTTACCATATCTAAAATTGATTATTTTAATTATTTGAAGATAATCAGTTCAACAAATGAAAAGAATAAAAAGTTAAAAGAGTTGGTCATACCTAAATATGTGGGTTGTCGAAGTGTCAACCGAGTATTGTCCACCACCCAACCCAAAACGTTGATAACGCCAAGTCGCCATGACAAATATCTAAATGTTTTTATGTGAAGACTGAGACTGCCCATTTTAAAGTTGACCAGCAAATTGCCTTTCAATTAGCCAGCCAGTTACGAAAATTAGAACCAAAAAAAAAGGTGGATTATTTGACTTTCAACTCTCTCATCCCATGATCCTTATTTCTTTCATCTCTCCCTTTGACCCTTTCCATTTGCTGAAAATTCCAAACCAAGTAAAAAAGTAGCTATGTAATTTTCTAACTTTTATATTTACATTAATGTATAAATATGAATATTATACATTAATGTATTTTATTAACCATAGGCAATCCATCATTTAATGGTTCTAATATTATATATTTCTGCCATTTTCATCATGAAGTTGGGTTGCAGCTTTTTGGAGACAAAAGAATATAACTCATTAACGTTACAATGACACTTCCTTTGTCTCCCACCAAGAAAAAATCTTCTTCAACCCCAAAGCATTATCCTCATCGATCTTTACGGACAAGATAAGGAAGCTTTGGTGGTCCTTGAGGCTCGGGTTGGTTATAAGCTTTTAGGGTTCGTTATATAACCTTATAGGCTTTCTTCTTCTTCTTTTTCTATTTATTTTGTCGCATCCTCATCATCATCTTCCAAATCTTGGTAACATAGTAATTTAACATCGCCAACCGACCAGCTTTGTTTTTATATAAGCAGTTTGTAAGAGTATGAAGTACAATAAACATAATATATAAGCATTAAAATCTGCTTTTTACAAACTTGGTCAAACTTTGATCTATTTGCTTCAACGAGTAGCTTAGAAGAAAAGTCCTTCCATATTTGTAGAGTTGTTGGAACCACTGCTTCAATATTATTCAAATGGTATGAACAAAAAATATTATTCAAATAGTGAACATTCTCTTTATTTATATATAATTAACTCTATTACAATGAGATTATGTTTGTTAGTCATCTCACCGATGACGAAGATTCATTACTTCGCCAATAACAAGAACTTTGACAAAAGACAAATATTATTTGTCATTTGAAAATGCATTGATCAATCATCATATAGATTAAGGAAGCTCTAAGTGACATGTGATATGGGAATCAAGTTCGCATGTCGGCCTGTGACAATTGCGCAAAGAGTGTCCCGTAGAAGTCAATTGATAAAATATGACTCATTTAACTTAATTAAATTGGCCTGAATTGTAGAACCCATAGATAAGCCCATTTACTTGAAGCCTTGGTGGCCCAATGAAATGCTCCAATAAAACTAGAGTTACTAGAGTAAATAGTGTAAATTTGAAAGAGATGAGATTGTATAGAGTTTAAATCTCTTAGGGCTCTCAATTGTAGATAGACTCTAATATTAATTGTCGATGTAACTCAATCTTTACCATTAGTTTTGGGGGAGCTCAACTATAAATAGAGACATTCCCCCTCATTTGTAAGAATTCCATTCATAGTTGTGAATATATTTGAGAGCATTTACTCAAACACTTAGTGTGCGTTATTTTTCCTTTGGCTTTTCTATTATTCGTTGCACTTTCGTTTCAAGTTTGCTTTCGCATTATAATTTGCACTTTGCGAGAGTTAGGCAGATTTGAAGCGAAAAAATCGCATAAGGCTACACAGATTGTGAGACCAAAGTTTTATCCCCATGATAGTTGGTATCATAGATAAGGTTTGAAGGTGTCGTGGAGATGTCAAAAGGAGTAGACGAGTAGAATGTCCCGATAGAGACCCGTGCTAGGAGGGGCAGGAAACAGAGCAGATCAAGGGATATGTTGTCGGCTATGGAAAGTCGTATGGTCTATCTCGAAGAATCCATGGGTGAAAATGTAACACACCTAACCCATATCTGTCACTATAACAGGGTTACAGAGCATTACCAAAATTTACAAAACGTATAATAGACATTTCATATAATTTATCAATCATATCAGAATCTATTCATAACCAATCATATAGTCCCTTTTATGAACCATTGAAGCCCAAAATATGCATTAAAAATAAGTCGGGACTAAACCAGGTATGCAAAATTTTTTTCCAAGATGTAGGGGACACACGACCGTGTGGTCAGGCCGTGTGGCTCACAATGTCATGTGACANGCCCGTGTACCAGGCCGTGTGGGCATTCGAAATAGGGCACACGGTCGTGTCCCCGCCCGTGTCCGTACCCATGTAACTCTTTGACTTGGGTCACACGGCCAAGTCACGGGCCCGTGTGCTAGTTCATGTGTAGGTGCAGGGGTCACTCGACCAACTACAAGCTCATGTTCCATACCGTGTGAAAAATCCTGAGCATTCTGTTTTAAATTTTAAAGATGCAGGGGACACAAGGTCAAAACACACGCTTGTGTGGTAGGCCGCGTGTCACACACAGCTGAAACACACGCCCGTGTGGACAAAATAGGGCTATTTCCAAGCCATATTCCTCACCCAAATTTGCCTTTCACCTATATAAACACTTAACATATTCTCAATCCAATACAATACATCCAAATCAAGCCAATATCAAGTCTTATGCATGACATATCACTTCATAAATCCATATATCCAAACTTACCTATTTGACCAAAAATACATATAGACATACTTATGAAGTTTACTATCAATTAACCATGCTAAACACTTATATCAAACATGACATTATCTCATATATATATACATACATCAAAACACATTCATCACAAGCCATTCCAATGGCTAATTACAACCAAAACATTTATATGCCAACATTGGCTATTTAAACTTATACATGCCATTATAACCAAAATAAATTTACTATTTATACCGAAATGAGCCGATGGATAGTGTGATGTGTCTCCGACCAGCTTCCAACCTTAATGAGTTTTCGAGCTACTATAAAATAGAGGAAATAAAACAGAGTAAGCATTTTATGCTTAGTAAGTTCGTATAACGGGAAATTAACTTACCTATATAATTTAAATTTAAGGTAAGCATACAAATACATCCAAAGCAATTAGGCAATTTGCCTAAACACATATAATCTCAAGAAACATGTTAGTCATGTAATTCATGTGAATATCATAAAAACAAGGATGAGCTAATCATGTAACAATTTTCATATACATATATTTTTCCACATCACATATCATATAACATATACATTTCCATAACAATTCATCTCGAGCTCAGATTATTCCATGTCAGAACTTTTCCTATTTAATTTATTTGAAAAATCAATACATACATGGGTAGTACACACGAAGTGTACAAATCTGAAATTCGTCAATTCATATTCAAGAGTGCTGATTAGAGCACATAATCGGGAAACCCTCTCTCGAGCCATATAACAGGAAGCTCATGTGAGCCATATAACGGGAAGCTTATCCGGGCTGTATAACGGGAAGCTCATAAGATCCATAATCAAGAAGCTCATGCGAGCCAATCATGGGTAGCTCTGGAGAGCCATTAATGGGAAGCTCCGGATAGCCATTGTAACACCCCTAACCCGTATCCGACACCAGAATAGGGTTACGGAGCATCACAAGACTTATAACTTAAATAATCATACATTTTATAATCAATTATCATTCAAATCCAAAAGTATTCAAATAAGTTCATATAGTCCCTAATACGAGCCTTCGAGGCCCAAAATAGACATTAAAAGTGGTTCGGGACTAAACCAAGTACTAAAAGAATTTTTAGCAACACATTGAATTTTTTTCAAAGTACAGGGGACACATGCTCGTGTGGCCAGGCCGTGTGTCTCACACGGCCAAGTGACACGCCCGTGTCTCAGGCTGTGTGGGCATTCAAAATGGGGACACACGGCTGTGTCCCAACCTGTGTCCTACACTGTGTACCTCACTGACTTGGGTCACACGGCCAGACCACACGCCCGTGTGCCAGACCGTGTACCCTTTAAAATGGCCTCACACGCCCGTGTGCCACGCCGTATGCTAAGTTGTGTGAAAACTGGAGGGTATACTGACTTGTGCCACACGGGCAAGCTACACGCTCATGTGCTAGGCCGTGTGAATCTATTGCCTCTATTTATATAGAAGTATCAGAGGTCACACGACCGTGTCACCTGGCCGTGTTTCACACACGGCTGAGACACACACTCTTGTCTCTGCCTGTGTGGACAAAAATAGACTATTTTCTAAGCCATATATCTCACCCAATGTGGTACCAACCTAAGCTCAACAATACACATACAACCATGGCATAAATAAAAATTAAAAACCATGTAATATTCACACATACAACATGATATCCATCAACACATTCATTAACCACTTTAAAACATACAAATCACACTTCCAAAATATACCTAAATTGTCAAACTCATATGTAAAACATTGTGCCTAACTTATCATGCATGCCACATCTCAAATTCAACCATTTGGTACCCAAAATACCAATACACTAACAAGACATTCACCAAGCAACTATACACCACATACCTTAAGGTCATTTATACATATTTACATATTAAAATATGTGACCACCTTACAAGCCATCTCAAATGGTAAAAACACAACAAGACATATAGGCCACATTAGCCAAAACACCTATACATGCCATTTAACCAGAATATACAAATTCTAAAATACTAAAATGAGAGTTTGATAGTGCGACACGATCGCTGACAACTTCCAAACCGAGCGAGCTTCCGAATCACTATAAAACATGAAAATTAAAACAAAGTAAGCAATTAAGCTTAGTAAGTTCGTATGGCTAATAAATACAAGTTACCATTCATCCACAATTTAGATAAGCATAAATAAAACATATGTAAATTTCAATTGGCCCAAAGCCTAACACATAATCACAATCATGTTAGTCATGTATGAATACATCAACTATGAATTACTTTCCATATTTCACACGAATACCTGTACTGGTTCGTATCAACTCTTATAACCTCGTATCATCATCTGTGCCCGTTGAACCATTTGGAATACTATCAGATACTCGGGTATCTCACACACTAAGTGCCAATACGTGGTTAAAACCACCTCTATCTCATATCTCATATAGATGCTCACCCTCGAGTCATCACTGGGTCTGCTCACACAAGCAGTCAGTCAAGACGTAGCTACACGGTGCTACTCAAACAAGTTGTAAAGTAACCGTAACACATGCTGAAAACTCAACCACCGATAGGACGTACGAGACCAGCACCCAAAANACAGTAACCCCTAATGACATGTCATTTGCATCCTATCTATTTCTAAGGTTCAACAGGGATCCATACATTGTCGATACCTCGTCGAGAATTTTCGTGGTGTCATATCATCACAATTATATCATTTAAGCATTTAAACACATATAATTTAATGCTTATTAAACATACGAACTTATCTCAAATTTATACGGAGACAATCGACCGATCAATCCACTAGTTTATCTATACCTCGATCTAATTCCGAACGTGGCTTTTCTTGATCTATATAATCAAATTTAACTAATTTAATTCTCAATCCATTCTATTTAATCCAAAATTTATGTTATGGCAAAATTACCAATGTGCTCCTATACTTTTGACCTTTTTACAATTTAGTCTCTAGGCTCGTAAAATGAAATTCATGCAATTTGTCTACACCCAAGCCTAGCCAAATTTTATAGCTGCTCATAGCAGCCCATATATTCCACAATTTCACACATTTAACATAAAAGTTTCATATTTCTCAATTTAATCCCTATTTGACAATATCAACAAAACTCACTTAACAAAAGTTGTTTAATTAACAACAAAGATTCATTTTCATCCATTAAACTTCAAAAGAAACTAAATTGCTCTCATGGAAAATCCCTAAACTTTCAATCATATTGCAAATTAGTCCCTTATTTAACTAGATTAAGCTATAACGATCCCGAAAATATAAAAATCAACAAAAATGGGATGAGATAGCACTTACATGCAAGGGAAAAAGCTTGAGAAAAATTTTCTCTTTTTCTCCTAGGTAATTTCGGCTATGGCGAATAAAATGGGGAAGATGATGACTTTTTCTTTTATTAAAATAACCTTTATTTACCTAATTACTATTTTACCCTTACCTAACTTTAAAAATTTCATAAACATCATGCCATGCACATCCACTATCTCAATTAGTGGTCCAATTACCAAATGAGGACCTCTACATTAAGGTTCTATAGCTATTTAACACCTTTAGCTAATAGAATACAACTTTTGCACTTTATGCTATTTAGTCTTTTTTCACAAATTGAGCATACAAACGGTAAAATTTCTTAACGAAATTTTTATACCACCATATTATCATGCTATAGACCGCAAAATGATATTAAAATAATTTTTTTTCAACTTCAAATTTGTGGTCCCAAAACCACTATTCTGATTTCACTGAAAACAGGCCGTTACAACTCCCCCCTTAAGACTTTTCATCCTCGAAAATCTTACCAAAAAATAGGTTAGGGTATTATTTTCTCATGGTTTCCTCGAGTCCCCAAGTAGCCTCCTCAATCCCGTGACGATGCCAAAGAACTTTCACTAAGGCTATTCTCTTATTTCTCAACTCTTTTATCTCTCGTGCTAAAATTCTGATCGGTTCTTCATTATACGACATGTCGGGCTGAATTTCAACCTCGGTCGAAGAAATTATATGCGAAGGATCTGAACGGTACCATCGTAACATAGACACATCAAACACATTATGAATCCTTTCCAACTCTGATGGTAATTCAAGTCGATAAGCCACTGGCCCAATTTTTTCGTTAATCTTATACGGTCCGATAAATCGCAGACTCAACTTTCCTTTGCGACCAAAATGGAGAATTCTTTTCTAAGGCAATACTTTCAGAAACACTTTATCACCGATCTAAAATTCAATATCTTTACACTTCAAATCTGTGTATGATTACTGTCGATTTGAAGCAGCTTTCAAACTGTCACGAATCACTTTCACTTTCTCTTCTGTTTCTCGGATCAAATCAACCTCGTGTATTTTTCTCTTACTAAGCTCGGTCCAATACAATGGAGTTCGACATTTACGACCATATAAAGATTCATACGGTCTTAATGCTCGATTGAAAACTATTATTATACGCGAATTCAACCAACGGTAAATGCTTTTCCCAATTACTTTCAAACTCTAAAACACAGTATCGCAGCATATCCTCGAGAATCTGAATTACTCTCTCAGACTGACCATCGGTTAACAGTGCTTTCAACTGATTGAAACTCTGTTGGAATTTATCAGACCACTCAAAATTTACATCTTTCTATAATAACCGAGTCATGGTGTAGCTATCATTGAAAATCCTTTTACAAATATTTGATAATAGCCCGCTAACTCCAAGAAACTTCTAACCTCAGAAATGTTTCTTGGTGGTTTCCAGTCAACCACCGCTGAAATCTTGCTCGGATCAACTCTGATGCCTTCCGTCGAAACAATGTGTCCCAAAAATCCAACTTCTCAGAGCCAAAACTCACATTTGCTGAATTTAGCAAATAGTTGTTTATCTCTCAAAGTTTGTAACACAATTCTCAAATTCTATGCATGTTCAGACTCATCTTGGGAATAGATCAAAATATCATCAATAAATACAACAATGAATCTGTCAAAATACAGACTAAAAATTCTAGTCATCAAATCCATAAAAACTGCAGGAGCGTTAGTTAACCCAAATGGCATAATAAGAAATTCATAATGCCCGTACCTGGTTCTGAAGGTGATTTTCGGCACATTCGAATCTTTAACCTGTAACTGATAATAACCACATCGCAAATCAATCTTTGAAAATACTGTTGCTCCTTTCAACTGATCGAACAAATTATCAATTCTTGGTAAAGGATACTTATTCTTAATCGTAACCTTTTTAAGTTGTCGATAATCAATACACGACCTCATTAATCTATCTTTCTTCTTTACAAATAAAACCAGTAGACCCCAGGGTGAGAAACTCGGTCGTGCAAAACCTCTATCCGTTAACTCTAGCAACTGAGCTTTCAACTCTTTCAACTCTGTCGGAGCCATTCTGTACGGAGCTATCGATATCGGTGATGTTCTTGGTACTAACTTAATAGCAAATTCAACCTCTTTGATCGGTGGCAACCCGGGTAATTCCTCTGGGAAAACATCTGAATATTCACAAACCACTAGCACTGATTCAATCTTCGATTTCGACATTTTTGTATCAAGTACGTATGCAAGGTAAGCATTGCAACCCTTTCTCACATATTTCTGTGCTAGCATAGGCGATATGACAATAGGCAACCCACTCGAATCATCGGATTCAATACGAAGAGTCTCACTGTTCTAACATTTCAATAAAAAAAGTTTTCATCTACGATTCACAATCGCATCATGCAAAGTCAGCCAATCTATACCCAAAATCACATCAAACTCATCAAACGGTAAAAGCATCAAATCGACTGGAAAACTGTAACCCCGAGTCATCAAAGGACAATTCTTGCAAACTTTATCAATTAAAATATACTACTGACCTAAGGGGTTCGATACCTTAACCACAAATTTAGTGGACTCGACAGGTAAACTCTTACTAGACACTAAATTTGTACACACATAAGAATGGGTTGATCTAGGATCAATCAATGTAGTTACATCAGTGTTATAAAGAGAAAAAGTACCAGTGATAATATTTGGCGCCAATGCGTCTTCGCGAGCGCGAATACTGTAAGCTCTGGCTGGCGCTCGTGCCTCGGATCTTACAACAAAGTCATTTTTTGTACCTGTACTACCACTCACATTTCCAGTATTTTAAGGTGGTCTCTCTCTTGTAGCTGTATTGCTCGGTCGAGAAGTCAGAAGTTTGTCTTTCTCAGATAACTAAGGACAATCTCGAATGAAATGCTCTTGCGAGCCACATCTAAAGCAGGCTCTGTCATTCATCTAGCATTCTCCAAAATGTCGTTTACCACACCGTTGGCATTCAGGTTTGTTGGCTTGGACACTACCAACGCTCGCAACTGAAGTGGCTTGAGCTTTTGGAGTCGTGTGTTGCTTCCCACGATCTCTGTTAGAATACCCTACTGAAGCGGTTGAACGGTTATGAAAATCTTTTGATTTCTTAGATGAAAAATGACATGATTTACCCGTCGACCTTTTTCTCGAATCCCTGGCCTCAGAATCGGCTCTTTTCTTTTCTTTGCTAAGTTATTCAGATTTGTGTGCTCTATCCACTAACATAACAAATTCTTTCAGTTCAAGAATCCCGACTAAAAGCTTGATGTCTTCATTCAACCTGTCTTCGAATCGTTTACACATAACCACTTCAGTTGGAATACACTCTCGAGCATATTTGCTTAGTCTAACAAACTCTCTTTCATACTCGGCTATACTCATACGACCCTGTTTTAGCTCTGAGAATTCCTTGCGCTTTTGATCAAGAAATCGCTGACTTATATATTTATTTCTAAACTCAGTCTAAAAGAATTCCCATGTGACCCGGTTTCTCGACACTACAGATATTAATGTGTTCCACCACTGATATGCTGCATCATTTAGAAGAGACACAACACATTTAACACATTCTGACGGTGTGCAAGACAACTCATCGAAAACTTGGATCGTATTCTCAAGCAAAAACTCGACTCTCTCAGGGTCATCATCTACTATAGCTCTAAACTCTTCAGCCCCAAATATTTGAATTTTATCCACAAGCGGTTTGCTCGAACGTACCAGTTTTAAGACTTGAAGAGCTATAGGGATTGGTTAGGGAAAAGGTGAGGGTGGAGGTTGTTGAGTAGCCGGATTTGTTCGGACATACTTAGTTAACCACTCATTCATCATCTAGAAGAAGGCTTCCTTAGCCTCTCCTCGACGACCCTAAGACACGGGTCTAGACCCAGACGACGCTGCCCCTCGAACGGAGGCCGGCGTATTACTTTTAACATCATTGGAGTCTGCTTGATTGGAATCCATTACTATATAAAAACAAACATGATTTTAAACTATCAGGAGATGTCACACTATCACAAGTTATAAAATGGCATGTATAGCTAGACTCACATACGCTACATTAGTTTGAGAATCGACTAAACCGTAGCTCTGATACCAATAAATGTAACACCTCTAACCCGTATTCGATGTCAGAACAGGGTTACAGCACATCACCAGACTTATAACTTAAACAATCATACATTTCATAGTCAATTATCATTCAAATAAAAAACCATTCAAATACATTCATATAGTCCCTAATACGAGCCCTCGAGGCCCAAATAGACATTAAAAGTGGTTTGGGACTAAATCGAGTACTCAAGGAATTTTTAGCAAAACATTTAAATTTTTTCAAAGTGTAGGGGACACACGCCCGTGTGGCCAGACCATGTGTCTCACAGGGCCAAGTGACACGCTCGTGTCTCAGGCTGTGTGAGCATTCGAAATAAGGTCACACAGCCCTGTCCCAGTCTGCGTCCTATCCTGTGTAACTCACTGACTTGGGTCACACGGCCAGTTGTGTGCCTTTCGAAATTGCCTCACACACCAATGTGTCAGGCCGTGTGCCAAGCCGTGCGAAAACTTGAGGTATATTGACTTGTGCCACATGGCCAAGCCACACGCACATGTGCTAGACCGTGTGAAGCTACTGACTTGATTTCTATAAAAGTATCAGAGGACACACGGTTGTGTCACCTGGCCGTGTGTCACACATGGCTGAGACACATGCCCGTGTCTCTGCCCGTGTGGACAAAAATAAGCTATTTTTCAAGCCATATATCTCACCCAATGTGGTACCAACCTAAGCTCAAAAATACAGATACAACCATGGTATAAATAAACATTCAAAACCAAAAAATATCAAGTTTATAACATGTAATATTCACACATACAACATGATATCCATCAACACATTCATTGACCACTTTAAAA
>CM025143.1:10649693-10661842 GCA_013467495.1 Gossypium gossypioides | reverse complement strand
TTACCAAAAAATGAGAATCAGTGAAAAAATAAACAATTTTTTTTGTTTGTTTCTTTTTTGTATGTCTATAAAAAAAGAATAAATGTTTTAATTAGGTCTCGCCTCAATGTTGCCCTGAAGTGTGGACATATTGGCTTAGTTTGCCCTGGGTTCCTACAATAACTACATAGCCTCGGTTATTCTTTCCTCTCTCAAATATCCATATTTTCGTGTATCCGAGTAGAATTCAACCGAATTTTTGGCTTATGAAGCAACATAATATTTGGTACCAACTCGAATCGAGCACTCGATACAGGAGACCACATATTTTCGTTTGGAATTGGTGGGAATTCAGATTTCCATATTTTATATATGCAATCCACACGTGCCGTGGCACATGCAGCAATTGCATTGTGCATGAAAAACAAAGTGCTTGAAATCTCTATAGTCCCAGGTTCTTCATCCCAGGTATGCATGGTACGATCCCTTGATAATACCTTCTTTGGGTCTATGGAACTCTAAAACCTAAAATATTTTATTTGGAGAGTTCACTCTTTTTGCATTTTCTCTAATTTCTTTTATCACCTCATAGAATCAAATGTGACAGTCTTTCATATGTTTAATATATTTTTCCGCTTGCTTTGGAATTAAGGCTACTAAACGGAAATAAGTTTTTTTAACCATCAAGGTTATCAGAAAATGACGCATCTCCTTCAATACAAAATTTATGCATTTCGCTAGGTTCGTTGTCATGTGCCAATATCGTAGACCTCTATCACATGATTGAGTCCACTGCTCTTTGGGTATCTATTCAAGGTATTGCGCATCGTGTTCGTTTATACCCCACAAGTTCTCCAACATTTCATGGAAACAATGTTGGACGAGCTCAAAACTTGTTGAAGAAAAGAAAGAGTATATCCATGAAGGTCGACAATGTACATGTTAATAAAATGTTGCTACTTAGCATCTTTATGTTATCGACCCATGTAGTTAGACCCTATATGTTGTATACAATACCTATGGTGTGTACGGTCCCAAAGGCTTCCATGTTGATCAATTGCAGCTTTCATTTCGGGTCCTCTATAAAAAAATGATGTATATATCGGGTTGTGGCACAACATGCCTTTTCAAGTTAGTCAGGAATAAATTCCAATCACCAGTGGATTCTCCTTTTGTTATTGCAAAACTTATTGGCAAGATTTTTCGAATACCATCCTGTACAATAGCCAACAACAACTGATGCTCAAATCTCTCGTGCATGAATGTGCCATCAATTTGGACTAATGTCTTACAGTATCAAAATGTTGCGATGCATTGCTTGAATGTACAAAAAATGATGGAAAACTTTTTTCCCTAAGACCAATTGATCGCCATAATACGCAAGTTCTGTTTGTAGATTGGTTATGGTACCTAGGACGTACTGGTTCAGTATCGAACACCATTGCCACAAATCATTATATGATTTATCCCACCCATTATGCATATTTTCCATAGCCTTCTATTTTGCAACTATGCCTTTTAGTACGACATGGTGTAATCGTACTGACTATGGACATTGGTAATCAAAATCGACAAAAGAATCCTAGGACTTGCTTTTACCATAGGTAAGATAATGTTAGAGATCATGTCAGAATCCAATTTGGGATGATCCTGGGACATACCTGTGACAACATAAGTATGTGGAACATTATATTTCATAATTGTCTAGTACCTCATCTTTTTTCTCACAAATGCCATGATTTTTTAACATGGAATTTCACCCTATGCTTTATGCTATACCGCTTCACTGCAACAACAAAAGCATCTTTCGAGGGAAACTTAATTTCAACTTGTAAATTGTCAATATTTAACAAAGAACTTGCATGGCCCGATCTTCTGTGAGGAAGTTCTGGAAATTCTAACCCACATTCAGCCTAGAGGTCGCCATTAACCATGTGAAGTTGAGATGCATATGGAGTGAAATTTGGATGGGTTCTTTCAACATTGTCCAAACCTTCACTGTCAGAATCATCTCTCTTGGTTTAGTAGGAATGGGCTCTGATTTAGAAAATAATACAATTTTCGAACTATTTAGCTCGAATTTTTGAATTAGATTTTTAATGACCCAAAATTCAGTGGTGTAAAAAAATCAAATTTTGAAACCCTATTTTCGATGTTCGTGTCCGTAAATATTGTTATTTAATATTTACGAGGTTAGTAAAAAGTCTAATTAAAATTTGGTTCACTAATTTTGTTAATTGGATAGTTAATTAAGGCACAAGGAATCAATTGTAAAAGTGGTAAAAGTTAATCCTATTGAATTTTTAATTAATTGGAGGACCAAATGTGCAATTAGACTATAAGTAAAAAACTAAACGGTGGTGGAGACTAGTTTTCATTTACCAAATTAGCAAGTATGTTTAGTATTAACTAAATAGGGTTAATTAGATTAATTTTAATTGATAAATAAACTAATTAAATTATGTAAGTTAAAATTTAAAAGGAAAAAAATCATTTTTGTTCATCTTCTTCCTTTCACTGTAGCAACAAGGAGAAAATATAGGATTTTTATGTTTTGAGGTTTCGGGAGCTTGATTTAGCTAACCCATGTACCAATTTGAAAAATTGTTTAAGTTTCAAAAGTTATCATTGTTGAATACTTGATGAAATTGGTGTTAAATGATTAGATTTTAAGCTTAGATATGAAAAATGACTAGTTTGTAAAGTGAAAATTATTAATCTTAAACATAAGGACTAAAAGTGGAAATATTTCAAAATTGGTAAGACATTTTGTAACAATGGATAGTAGAAGGTCTTAAAAGGGCGTAATTGAGATCGATTTCGAAATCGAGGCTCAAATTTGAATGATATTCCAATTTTGATTTTAGGGACTAAATTGAATAAAATGAAAAATTTTAGGAGCATTCAAATAATGAAATTGAGCTAATATATACATATAATAGAATGAAATAAGAGGGTGGGGATTAATAAAATGAATTGAATTATTGTATAGATTGAGAATTGAACCAAATTAGGAATAATTGAGAAAAAGGTAAAATTACTGATTAGTCCTTAAAGATTTGGTTGTTTGTTATTTTTTCTAGGTAAGGTCATACGGTATGATTGTGTTAAATTTTTATGTATTTAAAATTATAATTGTAAATATGTTTAATTGAAATTGATTATTTACGATTTGGTACAAAAAGGTCAAATATAGACTAAATCATGAAGAAATGACAAATTGAATGATAAATTGAATATAATGAATTGCAATATGATATTTATTAGTTGAATTGAATCAAATTGATATGATTATGTTTGATTTTTAAGATAGAGGACTATATTGATTAGAATTTAAAATAGTATAAATTGATGAAATTGTGAATTGGTTTAGTATTATAATGAATAATGTTATGTTATGTATTGAATGATGTCTTGATTGATGAATTGATGATATTGAGATCGATTAAACAAGGATCGAACTATAAAGTTTGATTACTGGTTGCCCTATTAACTGTTTGGGCAGAGTCAGATATTGTTGGCATGCTATAGGATAGATAGAGTTTGGGTTACTTCAACTACATGTCGATGAGTGTTGGGCACAACTTTGACATCAAATATACTGATGGGGCACTAGGTGCGAAACACATTATTGAGCGCTAGGCGCGAACTATTTACTTTGTCATTGTTCGATGAGGCATTGGGTGCCAAATTGGTGTGTTGGATGGATCTGTGTATCCGTTCGAGTCTGAGTCAGGTTAATAGGGTATAAAAATTTAAATGATACAAGTACATATTGTGATTTATGAATTGAGTTGATAATATGGTTTGATGATACAAGTACATATTGTGATTTATGAGAGATCATGCGAACTTATTATACGAGCCTGGAGGGCCGAAATGATAATGTGACAAATTAATGATTCCGGTGCGAAATTCAAATGATGAAATGAAATAGTGAATTACATGATCTTAAATTTGTATGTATTGTTGATAATAGATGGAAAATGATATGAAGTTGATATGGAATTGAATAAATGTTGATTATAAGTGTTTCGAAATATTATGTGCTTGAATTACTATACGATGCGATGTATGTTGATACTCACCTTTTTGATATATGTTGCCATGTTTAGGTATACTTGTAAAGCTAGTTTCTTATCAAATGAAGTTGTAATTTGAGGTAGGTCGTTGTTTAAATACCTGTGAACTGTAACACTCAGTTTGGCAGGTCCTAAGTTTGGCAGGTAAATCGTAAAGAATTTTGATTGGGGCAGTCGTATTTGCCTTATGTATACTCTTGGCGAGTACATCAGGCGCATATTCAATATTAGAGCACTAGGTTAGGATGTTTATATGGACGAATGGGGATGCAACGAAGAAGATAATTGGTAAGAGTATTGAGGGTTTTTGAATGACGAGTATCGCCAAAGGTATAGTATGCCAAGTTTATCTAGTTGTTGAGCTAGTTAAATCCTAACGAAATAGTTAGGAATGAACAAAGTAATGAAGTAAATATATATAATAAAAAGATGGATTCTCGCATATGTTTCCTTATAGGTGTAAACCATTTATAGGGTAGGTTAAAAAGGATTTTGACACGTGTGTGGTTCTCTTATGAGGATGTGAGATTTTTATTGTTGAGGGCTTGAGAAAATAGGAAAGTTATCTTCTTCCTTTCTGTTTGAAACACCATTGATCTACTTTAGAGCTGATCAAGGATGTTTATTGCTGAGCTAAAACTAAGGATCAGAGTTTATGCAAAAGGTTGTTTCGTATTCTGGGTAAGTATTATGAACTTGTATGTTAACTTCTGAACAGAGTAAGTTTGTTTTATTTGTGTAACTAATAAGATGTTTCATAGAGGTTATCTGGGTTCCAAATGTTGATTAAATTCATATGAATGAGTTTTAATCGTATCCCTATATTTTATAAGCAATGGTTACTGAGATTTCTTTACGGATGTTTGGACATGGGGATCAAGTTGTTGTTTTGTGGTTGTCAGGTGAGTCTCAAAATTGACTCATGTATGTATACTATTTATTCTAGATGCTTCCGTGAAGAGCCATATAATTGCGAACTGAAACTAGAAAATGATGGTATGATGAATATGCTGATGTGTGAATATTACTTTAGGGTTACATGTATGACTCGTATGAATCTTATAGGGATAGAGAATGTGATAAATAATCTAAATTTGATGCTTGACTGTATGGGCATGTTTTGAATGTATGAGGTGAATAGTTTGTTAAGTTTAAATAGTGTTAATGCATGAAAGGTCCACTAGTGAGTCTGTGTCTATCTCCATGAAGTCATCTAAAAGGCTCCATTGGGACTTTAAACACAATATCCATGGCTCCATATTGTGTAAGGCCATAGCTAGTTGGCTATGGCATCATGTGGAAAGAACTAAAGGAAGGTTATTACCTAATGGGGTCCTCTCCGTGACCCAGAGCGATCAGGGGTAAACCTCACCAAATGTAAGTCAAGGCGAATCCCTATCGTGAACATGCTAGAAAATTTGAAGCCTTTGTGGCAATTTGTAAATACAAGCTTTTGTGGCGAACTATGCAGGTATAGCATATGTTGCAGATCCTGACATAGTAGCGTTTATGGCGTGGAATTGAAAGGATAGCCTTTGTGGTGATCATTTGAAAAAAGTTCCTTTGTGGTGGACCCTGAAAGAAAGTAATGGTATTTCACAAGGAACTCTGAGGAAACAGTATGTACAGCGAACACTGAAGGAATGGTAAGAATAATGAACTTTGAAGGAAGAGTCATTGTGGCGTAACTTGTTATACCTTCGATAAGGTATTCTTATGGATTTATTTTGTTGCGAACTCTGCATGAGATGTAATAGTGTATCATGCATGGTCCTAAGATAATAAAAGAGGAATAAGAATACGCCAGAGTATATGGCAGACTCAAAGTATAGGCAAAAGTGATTGGAAGAAAAAAAACTAAGTAATGACTATGTTTGGTAAAGTTGAATGAGGTTATCTATCTGAAATATGAAGGAGAAGAAGGGGTATTCTTCAGCAAAGATCGAATTGTAAAATTTGAGAATGTATCTTCTATCTATGTACACAATCAGTCATGAATCTTGAAGGAACGAAGATTTAAAGTAGGTATGAAAGAATGATAGTACTTTATGGATCACTAGGATGGGATTGGTCAAGGGATCATGAAAGTGTAGAGTAGAGAACGTAAGTAACGTATCTAAGAAAGGTATTGTCATTGACAGGTTGAAGAATAAAGAGCAATGAGATGGACATTTGAACTAACTGATACAGTGCACAAATATGATTCAAGTAATTGGAGTTTTCTCACTAAGTTCTTAAGAAGTTACCTTTGTGTATTTATGTTGCAGGTAAGCTAAGTATGGTCTACGCCAGGAGAGACGACGCCAGGGTAAAGCCAAAGTAGTGGCGAGACAAGCTATTTTGCATACAAATCAAGCCAATAACATTACTTAAGTTTTATTTATTGAAGTTATTTAATTAAGCTATGAGATTCGCTTGTAATTCCTTGTAATTGATACCCCTTGTACAATGATCGTAATTACTTGCTATATATTCATTTGCAATTTAGTTTGAATATTCCTTTGAACCATGTTGTAAATTTGTAAGAGTAATTTAGCATGAGTATGTTTTTGAGTTGTAACACCCGAGATTCAGATCCGGCGAATCGAATCAAGTTGAGGGCGTTACATGAACTTACTAAGCATTTGTAATGCTTACCTTATTATTTCCCTTTCCCAATAGATTGCCAACTTGCAGAATTTGTCAAGCGGATATTGAGAAGCTCACACTATCCTTTTATTCATTCGGTATTCTTTTTATCATTTTAAGCTTGGTTTTGTAGCATCTAAATAGGTGTTATGTAATTGTTGAGTTTGAATGTTGGTTTAGTTGAAATCTTGTTTAATACTTGTTGGTGGGAAGCTAATATTCATATATGCACTAATGTATGTTTTGGACAATATGTTAGGTTACATAAGGGAATCAATATGAATGGCAAGTTGAAAGCTCAATGGTATAATTTGAATATGAATAGGGCAAGGTTTTAACTTGGTTTAATGGTTGAAAACATGTTAAGTGAGTTTATACAACTTATTAAGTTTTTTGAATTGATTTGGTGTCAATTTGAGATGTTTTCAATTGGGAAAATTTTATGGTATGTTTGGTATGCATTTGAAATGTTTTGTGTAAGCTTTGGTGTTGTATTTAGGGCACCATTTGAACTAAAATTTGTTTTGGCATGAAAAGGGATGTCACACTCTGTTTCCTTTAAATCCGAAAATTTGGAACAAGTAGGGGTTAAATTGAAATAAGCCATAATTTGGTGGCCTCTACTGAACAATCAAGAAAATAAAGTGACTGAACTGGACTTGGTTGGGATCCAATTCTGGTTCGGTTGGATTAAAACCCGTTGGTTCATTGGTGGAAGACAACATGATTACCGGTGATTGGTTTCTATAAGGTTGAAACTTACGCATGAAGAGCTATAAATAGCTGGGAAATAACTTCCTAGGGAGAGTTCTTCTCAGTTCTGTTTCATTTTCTTCTCTTCTTCATCTTTTTCCCTGGTTGCTTCGAATAAGAGATGGTTATGGGAAGTTTTACATAGAGCGGTGATCGTGAGGATTTAGTCAGAAAAGTAGATAATCCAGTAAGCTAGTAAGGTTCTAAGTCCTTCGATGTGCGTCAGATTTAGAAAACAAATTTAAGGGTTTTCAGAACCATTTTAAGGGTTTTGCAAGTTTCTAGAAAACTAAATTTTAAGCAGAAAATACTAAAATTAACTCATGATTTTGGTTATACTATTTAGCTTCCAGGAGAATGGAAACTCTGGTGTTTGGAAAAGCTAAGTTGGTGAGAAGAAAAAGTAGCAGATGAGTTTTTATACTCCATTTTTGGGATGCTACATGATTGGCATGATTCTATGTTTAGTCAAGAATGAGTTTTGTGATCTTTGTGTTTGAGAGTGTTGTGTATGCATAAGTGTGAATAGGTACATAAGTAACCACAAGTGCGTCGATATGCATTGAATGATTGTTGAAATTAAAGTTTAAGTTTTGCGCACTCCACGTTAGTATATTTTTGAGATCATATGCATGTGCTTGTATACTTATAAATTTCGGGGTACGAAGGGAGAGGTATTGAAGGGATATATGAAGTTAGGATTGGGAAATGAGAATTTCTATTAGATATGTAACACCCTTAACCCGTATCTGTCGCCAGAATAGGATTACAGAGCATTACCATACAAACAGAGCATTAAAACTTTTGTTTCATATATCATTGCAAACATAATCTAACTACGTTCAATCACATATATAACGTCCCTCAATTGAGCCTATGGGGCTCTAAAAATACCTTAGAAACAATTCAAAAAATATAAGAAAAAGTTAAAAAAATAGGACTATAGGGGTCATACGGTCGTGTGCCTCACACGGCTGAGACACACGCGCGTGTCTCAAGTCGTGTAATAATTGAAATAGGGACACACAGTTGTGTCCCAACTCATGTCCTCACCCGTGTAACTTTATGAGTTGGGTCACATGGCCAAGCCACACACCCGTGTGCCAGGCCGTGTAATCTCGAAATAACCACACACACTCGTGTGCCAGGCTGTGTGCTAGGTTATGTAACAACTTGATTTGCCTGTATTAAAACCTATAGGAGACACACGGCGATGTAGCCTAGCCATGTGTCACATATGGCTGAATCACTCACCAAAAGATTGCGTGAGTTGGGATTTCTTCCAATCAGAATATAATAAAAAGTATGTTAGTCAGAGATATTTGGATAAGAAAAGAAAAGAGTTCCTAGAATTGAAGTAAGGTCGTAAAACTGTAACTGAGTATGAAAGAGAATTTGTGCAGCTTAGCAAATATGCATGAGAATGTATTTGAACTGAGGTTATTATGTGTACCCATTTTGAAGATGGGTTGAATGAAGATATTAAATTACTTGTTGGGATTCTTAAATTGAAAGAATTTTTTGTTTTGGTCGATCAAGTGCATAAAGCGGAAGAAATCCTCAAAGAAAAAAGAAAAGCAGATTCAGAATTTTGAGACAAGAGTAAACGACCACCAAGAAAATCTTACTCTTCTCCCTCAAAGAAAATACAAGAATTCTACAGTAGTACATTCGTTTCATCTGGATTTTCTGAAAGAAAACATTGGAAGCAGACTAACTTGAGATATCAGGCAACCCCCATAACTAGTGTTGGTAGTTATCATAATGTTAACAAACTAGATTATCAACATTGTGGCATGAAGCATTTTGGTGAA
Source organism: Gossypium gossypioides (assembly GCA_013467495.1). NCBI lineage: Eukaryota > Viridiplantae > Streptophyta > Magnoliopsida > Malvales > Malvaceae > Gossypium > Gossypium gossypioides. The sequence continues at coordinate 10,652,586 of CM025143.1, read as the reverse complement.
TGTCGAGCAAAAGAAGGATCTTGTTTTAAATGTGGCTCCTTTAATCATTTCCTCCATAATTGTCCAGAGTTGTCTGAAAGAGAAAAAGCTCAAAATGTCCGTTCTGGGAATGCATCTTCAAAAGGGAAGCCACCGAAGAATAGTGGAAATACGAGAATCAGTCCTAGTGGCATTAAAGACACTGCATTGGATTTGAGGCACGTCTACCAACTAGAGCTTATGCAACTTGAGCTCGGGAGGATGCTTCTTCACTTGATGTGATTGCTGGTACATTTTATATCTTTGATGTTAATGTTTAAGCTTTGATTGACCCATGGTCAACACACTCATATATATGTACAACATTAGTGTCCGATAAGAAATTACCTGTTGAGTCAACTGAATTTATGGTCAAAGTAATTAATCTATTAGGCCAGTATGTGTTAGCCGATAAAATTTGTAAGAATTGTCCCCTAAAAATTCGAGATTGCAACTTTTCGGTTGATTTGTTGCTATTACCATTTGATGAGTTTGATATAATTCTCGGTATGGATTGGTTATCTATGCATGATGCTGTTGTAAATTGTAGACAAAAGTAAATTCTTTTAAAGTGTTAAATGTGATAGTACAACTAATATTATTTCAGCTTTATCAACTCATAAATGTGTTCGGAAAGGTTGCAAGGTGTATCTAGCTTATATACTTGATACCAAGGCTTCGAAATTAATGTTAGAATCAATTCTGACTGTTTGTGAGTTTGCTGATGTGTTTCTAGAGGAGCTACCAGGGTTACCACCGATCAAAGAGGTTGAATTTGCTATTGAGTTAGTACCGGGGACTTCTTCGATATCGATTTCTCCTTACAAAATGACACCAGTTGAATTGAAAGAAGTTGAAAGCATAGTTACAAGAGTTAATAGACAGAGGGTTTGTTTAGCCTAGTTTTTCTCCCTAGGGTGCACCTATACTGTTTGTCAAGGAAAAGGACAGGTCAATGCAGTTGTGTATTGATTATCGACAGCTTAACAAAGTCACAATAAAAAATAAATACCCGTTGCCATACATTGATGATTTGTTTGATCAGCTAAAAGGCACGAGTATATTTTCTAAAGTCGATCTTCATTTCGGATATTATTAGCTTCAAGTTAAAGATTCTGGTGTGCCAAAAACTGCTTTAGGACCAGGTACGGACATTATGGATTCTTAATTATGGCAATTGGTTTAACGAATGTGCCTGCGGTGTTTTTGGATTTGATGAACAAAATTTTCAATTGTACTTAGATAGATTTGTGGTGGTTTTCATTGATGGTATTTTAATTTATTCTTAGGATGAATTTGAACATGCTCAGCATTTGAAAATAGTTTTACAAACTTTACGTGAAAAGAAATTATATGTGAAATTCAATAAATGTGAGTTTTGGTTGCGAGAAGTGGGATTTTTGGAACATGTAGTATTAGCTGACGGTATTAGAGTGGTTCCAAGTAAAATATTTGCTATTTTAGATTAGAAACCTCTGAAAAATGTAACTGAGGTTAGAAGTTTTCTGGGTTTGGCTGGATATTATTGACAATTTGGAAAAGGGTTGTTGATGATTGCTACACCTTTAACGAAACTGCTTTAGAAAGATGTAAGGTTTTGTTGCTCTGATAAAATGCCAGCAAAGTATTGATCAGTTGAAAACACTGTTAATCGAAGCCTCTATGTTGATTCAACCAGAGTCTGAAAAAGAATTTGTGATCTACAACGATGCTTCACTTAATGGCTTGGGTTGCGTTTTGATTCGAGAAGGTAAATTTGTGGCCTATGCTTCCCATCAATTGAAACTGCACGAGAAAAAAATACCTGACGCACAATTTAGAGCTGGCAGTTATTCTATACGCTTTAAAATTTTGGCAACATTATTTATTCGAGGAAAAATGCCACATTTTCACCGATCACAAAAGCCTGAAGTACTTGATGTCACAAAAAGAATTAAATTTGTGACAACGAAAGTGGTTGGAATTGCTAAAAGACTATGATTTGATTATTAATTATCACTCGGGTAAAGTTAATATTGTTGTCGATGCTTTAAGTTGAAAATCCTTATTTGCTTTGGAGCTTTTGATGGTCACTAAACTAACTATAAATATGATTAAGGCAAGCGCACCTATCGAACAATAGTATAGTTATGTTGAGTAGGGAATATCGTATCCACGAGGACTAAAAGTACAAGTAATTATTGTGTTTCTATTATTTAGCCGACAAATTGAAGTGATTATTTTTAATCTAAATTTACTAATCTAATGTATCTAATAATGCAACATAGAATGAAATAAGAAAATAATCAAAGATAACCAGTGAGATAGATAATACCCAGGAAATAATACACCTAGATTTCACCTATTATTATGAATCTGAATTAAACAATTTATTCACTTGTGTCTTGATCAGTAGAAATCCCTAAATTATGTTAATATCTTTTTCGAGAGTAAGAACAACTGACTCTAGGTTGATTAATTGAAATCTCTTTCTAATTAAAACCCCTATTGTCGCATTAACTCGATCTGTGGATTTCCTTATTAGATTTGACTCTAATCCGGTAGATTTATCTCGTCCTATTTCTAGGATTGCATGCAACTCCACAGAATTATGCTAGATCTACTATTAAATAGGGACTTTTGCACCATTGAAATAAGCATATTAAACATGAATTAATATCCCAAAAATATTAAAACACGAAATAAACATACATAATTGAGAACAAGAATCAAATATTTGTTGTGTAAAAACATAAATTAAATAATAGGATTTATCATAGGTTTCATCCTCCTTAGGTATCTAGGGAAATTAGTTCATAATCCTGATTAGAAACATCTCAAAGTTAGAATAACCACAAGACATAAAGAAACTCAATAAAACTTCGAAAGAAATTAA
>CM025143.1:10610745-10622096 GCA_013467495.1 Gossypium gossypioides | reverse complement strand
CATTAAAGCAAACAAGCAATTTGTGTCACTTCCTTGCACAACTAAATATTTATGTACAGTCTCCTAACTGTTCCTTTGTTCAAAGCCTATTTCTTCTAGGCCCAAAATTCGAGATGTTACAAAAACTACATTTAGAACTAGATACGGACACTACGAATTTATTGTGATGTCGTTTGGTTTAACTAATGCACCTTTGATATTTATGGATTTGATTAGCAGAATCTTCAGATCCTATTTAGACAGATTTGTTGTGGTATTTATTGATGACATTCTGATATATTCACGAGACGAGTTTGAGCATGCTAAACACTTCAGGATTGTGTTGCAAACTCTGCGAGATAAACAATTATTTGCTAAATTTAGCAAAATGTAACTGTTGGCTCCGAGAAGTCAGTTTTCTAGGACATATAGTATCACCTGAAGGTATCAGAGTGGATCCGAGTAAAATCTCAGTAGTTTTTTATTGGAAACCACCGAGAAACGTATCTGAAGTTAGAAGTTTTTTGGGTCTAGCTGATTATTATAGAATATTTGTCAAAGGGTTCTCAATGACAGCTACACCAATGACGGAACTTTTATAGAAAGATCTGAAATTTGAATGGCCCGAGAAATGTCAACAAAGTTTCAATAAGTTGAAAGCATTATTAACCGAGGCACTAGTTCTGGTTCAACCTGAATCGGGAAAAGAATTTGTGATTTTCAGTGACGCATCTTTAAATGGATAGCCTGTGTTTTGATGTAGGAAGGCAAAGTAATAACTTATGCTTCCAGACAGTTAAAGCTGAATGAAAAGAATTATTCGACACAAGACCTAGAGTTGGCAGCTGTTGTGTTTGCGTTAAAAATTTGGCGACACCATTTGTTAGGTGAAAAATGTCATATATTTACTGATCACAAAAGTTTGAAGTATCTAATGTCGCAAAAAGATTTGAATATGAGACAGCACAGATGGCTCGAGATGTTAAAAGATTATGAGTTGACCATTGATTATCATCCGAGAAAAGCAAACGTAGTTGTTGATGCTCTGAGTAGAAAGTCTTTATTTTCTCTATGAGCAATGAACACGCGTTTATCATTATTTGATGATGGTTTGATCTTACCTGAGTTGAAAGCTAGACCGATATTTTTATAACAAATCTACGAAGCTCAGAAATGTGATGTTGAGTTGCTAGCTAAGCAGGCACAATGTTAGTCAACTTCCGATTTAGAATTCCATATAGGACCTGATGATTTTTTACTGTTCAGAGGTAGAGTTTGTGTACCGAAGAATTCAGAGCTCATTCAGAGAATCTTGTGCGAAGCTCATAATAGTAGCTTGTCTGTTCATCCAGGGAGTAATAAAATGTAAAGTGATTTAAAACATATGTACTTGTGGCCAGGAATGAAACGCGAAATTTATGACTTTGTATCTAGTTGTTTAGTATTTTAGCAAGTTAAAGGTAAACATCAGGTACCTTTAGGATTATTGCAGCCAGTGATGATACTGGAGTGGAAATGGGATCGAGTTATTATGGACTGTGTATCGAGTTTACCCCTATCTTTGAGAAAGAAAGATGCCATTTGGATTGTTTTTGATCGGTTGACGAAGTCAGCACATTTTATTCTGGTATGTACAGATTACTCCCTTAAGAGATTAGTTGAGTTATATGTTTCTGAGATTGTCAAATTACATGGAGTACCAGTTTCTATCATTTCGGATAGAGATCTGTAGTTTACATCACAATTCTGGAGAAAGTTAAAAGAAGCTCTTGGTATGCGATTGCATTTTAGCACTGCATTTCATCCTCAAACCAATGGTCAGTCCGAACGAGTAATTTAGATTCTCGAAGATATGCTTTGTTGCTATGTATTAGAGTTTGAAGTCAATTGGGAGAAATATCTACCGTTGGTTGAATTCGCGTACAACAACAGTTTTCAATCGAGCATAAAGATGGAACCGTATGAGGCTTTGTATAGTTGTAAATGTCGAACTCTGTTATACTGGACTGAGCTTAGTGAAAAAATGATACACGGGGTTGATTTGATTCGTGAGACTTAAGAAAAAGTAAAAGTGATTTGAGATAGTTTGAAAGTAGCTTCAGATTGTCAAAAATCATATGAGGATCTTAAACGTAAAGATATAGAATTTCAAGTCGGCGATAGATTATTTTTAAAAGTATCACCCTGGAAGAAAGTTATACTGTTTGGTCGCAAAGGAAAGCTAAGTCCGCGATTTATTAGGTCGTATGAGATTACTGAAAAGATCGGACCTATTGCGTATCAATTAGCTTTACCGTCAAAACTAGAAAAGATTCATAATGTCTTTCACGTGTCTATGTTACGAAGATACCAATTCGACCCTTCACATGTTATCTCCCCAATGGATGACGAGATTCAACCTGATATGTCGTACAGTGAAGAACCGATCAGAATTCTGACACAAGAGGTTAAAGAATTGAAAAACAAGAATATAGCTTTAGTAAAGGTTCTTTGGCAACGTCACAGGATAGAGGAAGCCACCTAGGAACCTGAGGAAGCTATGAGAAAGCAATATTCGAATCTCTTTTCTGGTAAGATTTTCAAGGACGAAAATCCCTTTAGAGGGACAGTTGTAACAGTCCATTTTCAGTGAAATCGTAACAGTAATTTTGGGACTGTAAATCTGAATTAAAAAAATTATTTTATTATTATTTTATTTCCTACAACATGATAGTAATACCGTATAAAAATTTCGTTAAGAAATTTTACCGTTTACATGCTCATTTTGATAAAAAGGACTAAATCGCGTAAACTGTAAAAGTTGAGTTCTAGTAGCTAAAAGTATTAAATAGGTATATAACTTTAAAGTAAGAGTCCTTTTATGGTAATTAGACCATAAATAGTGATAGTGGATATACATGGCTTGGCATTTGTGTAATTTTTAAAGTTTTTAAAGGTGAAATAAGTAAATTAATTAATAATGACAAAATAACTTAAGTAAAAGTTTATCCATCTTCTTCATTTTGAGTTTTCAACTTATTTTGCTAAGGAAGACATAGCCAGGGTTCGGCCAAGCTTCATTTTCTCTTATGTAAGTTATTTTTGTCCCGTTTTTAATGATTTCTATGTTTTCGGGATTATTGTAGCCTAATCTAGCTAGCCCGAGGACTAATTTATGAAATTTTTAAACTATTAGGGATGCATGTACATGAGTTTTGAAGTTTTATGTTAGAAAATGGATGATTGTTGTTAGATAAACAACTTTTGTAAAGGAATTTTTGGTGAAATTGTCAAATAGGGACTAAATTGAAAAATAGAAAATTATACATGGTGAAATTATGAAATAAATGAAATATAAGGCATCCAAGGGACCTATTTGACATTCGACCATAGTGGTTTGTGGTGAAATTTCATAAATTTTCAGTTTTATGAGCTAAAGACTAAATTGTAAAGAAATTAAAAGTATAGGGGCAAAATAGTAATTTCTCCAAAATATGATTTTGGGCTAAATTGAATTAATTCTTTATTAAATTGATTTAAATTTATCAGTATAGATCGAGACAGACCTCGTACGATGTTAGATTATGGCAAAGAGAAAATCTTGGATTAATCGCCTTTGTATATACGTTTACTCGTCGAGGTAGGTTCTTGTAATTTAATCGTGTTTTTATGTTTCTAATTGAATTATACATGTGTTGTGAAACGTCATACATATATATCGATTACATATCCAACGACGTACGATAATTACTGAGCCCCATTTGAACCTTAGGAATACGTAGGATGCAAATGATATGTCATTAGGGTTTACATGATTTGGGTGCTGGTCATGAACGTCTTATCGATGGATGAGTCTTGGCATGTGTTGCGGATACTCCATAGCTCGTGTGAGCAATATCGTGTAGTTACGTTCTGACCCACAGCTTGTGAGAGCATACCGATTCACAGCTCGTGTGAGCATACATGTACAAGATTTGACAGATTATAGTTACATGATTTAGCAAACTATGTGTGAGCTATCCCGGGTATCCGACGGTATTCTAAATGGTTCAGCAGGCATTATTCTGATATGAAATGGTTAGGGTTCGTTACAGACTAATACAGGAATACATATGAATTAGATGGAAATGTTGTTACATGGTATTTTGGAATGGAAATGGATAATACATGTATATGAAAAATAATTATATGATATGCTCACCCATGTTTACTTGTTTTATGTGTATGTTTACATGGCTAACTTGTTTAATGTATATGCATAGGCTTTGGCCAAATTATGGTTGGAAATGCCATGTTACTTACCTAATTTGTGATTAAATGGTAAGATATGTTCTATGATATACGAACTTACTAAGTCTCAAATGCTTACTTTGTGTTATTTTCCTTGTTTTATAGTGAATCGGAAGCTCGTTCGGGTTGAAAGCTTGTTGGAGCTAAATCGCACTATCCATCGGCCCTTTTGGTACTTTCAGTTGTTTAATTTTGGTTATAATAGCATTTATAGGTATTTTGGCTAAAGTTGTCCTATATATTTTGTTGTATATATGGCCATTTGATTTGGCTTGTGTTTGGCATATTTTGGTATGTATACGAGTAGCATTGACATGGTTGATGTGTGGCTTGTTTTGTGTTTGAATAATGAAAGGTAAAATGATAGTTAAATGTGTTTTGTGATATGATGAATTTGTGGTGAATTGGTACTATAGTATACATGACTTATATGGTGACTTGGTGCTAGTTTAGAATGACATATTTGGTACAAATTGAGAAGTTTGATATGTACATTAAATGGCATGAATTGATGCAAATATGCTTAGTAATTAGTTGATTATTTGGCCAAATAGAGTACATGTTTATATATGTTTTAATGTTGTCATTTGAGGTGCCTAAGGGCATATTGGTTGAATGATGTTGTACCATGTGTAAATGACTTGTATATGCTTGATTTGGATGCCTTGTTATGGCTTGTAAATATGTGCAATGTTGAGTGTAGGTACATGCCAAATTGGGTGAGAAAAATGGCTTGTAAAATGGCATATTTTCGTCCACACATGTAGAGACACGAGCCTGTGTCTCTGCCATGTGTCCCCTGTAGCATTCAAAGGGTTGCAAGTTAGGCTGTTACACGGCCTGGCACACGAGCGTGTGAGGTTATTTCGAAGGGTACATGGCCTCGCACACTGGCGTATGGCTTGGCCGTGTGACCCAAGTTAGTGTGTTACACAGGCATAGAATCGGGTTAGGACACGGCCATGTGTCCCCACTTGGAATGCCCACACAGTCTGAGACACGGGCGTGTTGTTCCTAACGTATATTTAGGGCCTCGAGGGCTCATATAAGAGATAATATGTATGGTTTGACTTGGTTTTAATATGTTTATTGAGATGATATGAAATGTTTGAAATTTTTGTCTGTTTGAATTGTAAACTTTGGTAATGCTCCGTAACCCTGTTCCGGCGATGGATACGGGTTAAGGGTGTTACACCTTGTGGGTACGGTAACTTAAAATTTACTTTTCAATTTATTACTTGTTGCGATTATGTGGACTTGTACATTTTTTGTCGTTCCAAGTTTTTGGCGTTGTTGTCGGGGACTGTTTTAAAAGTCATTATTTGTGAATTTGTAAATTTGTGAATTTTGCATTTTGGTTTATTTTTCTGTTAAATTTTAAATTAATTAATTTTTTCTGTGTTGTTTCAGGTGTTTATTAGTATTGATTGAATTATCGATTTACTCCCCGTAGATCCTGAGATTGAAAGAACTTCATATCCTTATTGCTAATGATGGGGATAGATCTCTAAGACAATATGTTGTGCCACTGTTTCATGATCTTAATCGAGGCACAACAATTTAAGCTGAAGCCAGTCATGTTCCAAATGCTCCAGATAGTGGTCCAATTTAGTTGAATGCCTACCGAAGATCGTCATCTTCACTTAAGACTGTTTATGGTGGTGAGCGATTCTTTCAAGTTAGCCGGAGTAGCCGAAGATGTACTACGGTTAAAGCTGTTCCTATATTCGCTAAGGGACAGAGCTCGAGTCTGGTTGAACTCATTGCCACATGACAAGAGTTAGCAGCACAATTCCTCATGAAGTATTTCCCGCCTAGCAAGAATGCTAAGTTGAGGAACGAGATCATTGCTTTCCAGCAAATGGATGATGAGTCCTTGTATAAGGCATGGGAAAAGTACAAAGAATTATTACGAAAGTGCCCTCATCACGGAATCCCTTATTACATCCAACTTGAGACGTTTTATAACGGTCTCAATGCTCACATAAGGATGGTAGTGGACGCTTCTACTAATGGTGCTCTCCTTTTTAAGTCTTATAACGAGGCTTATGAAATCATTGAGAGAATTGCCAGCAACAAATATCAAAGGCCAACCAATCGAGCAACGTTAGGAAGACGAGTCACTGGAAAACATGAAGTGGATCCACTCACTTCACTCACATCCCAGGTATCTTCGATTTCCTCAATGCTTAAAAATTTTACCATTAATGGGTTTAATAGTTTTGTAGCTCACCCACCCAATGAACTTGAAAATATAGCTTGTGTCTATTGTGGGGAAGAAAATTTGTTTGAAGAATGTCCATCAAACCCAGAATCCATGTATTACATGGGTAATCAGAATTAGAATCGAGGAAGGCAATGAATGCAATCCAATTTTTATAACCTATCTTGGCGAAGCCACCTTAATTTCTCTTGGAGTAACCAATGGGCTAGAACTAGTAACACTATGCCCAACCTAGACCGACCCAGCCACCAATTTTTACTCAACAAGTTCAGAAGAAACCTCAAGCTAAAACTTCCAATGGCTTAGAAAACTTATTGAAGGCATACATAGCCAAAAATGATGGCTTCATCCAAAGGCAAACAGCCACATTGAAAAATCTTGAAAACCAAATGGGCTAGCTTGCCACTAAACTTAGAAACCGTCCACAAGGTGTTTTGCCTAGTTATACGAAGAGTCCAAGAAATTCAGGGAAGGAGCATTGTAAAGCGTTGACATTCAGGAGCCAGCTGATGCACAAGACATTAGAACCCAACACTATCAAAGTTGAAGAGGAGCCAGTTGATGCTCAAGACTCAGTGGAAGTTCAACCCAGTGTTGAAATTTCAATTTCACTGGAACCAGAATCTACAAAATCTAATAAGGTAACTTCTGAACCAGTTAATATTGATAAACTAACAACTTCGTTAGATGCAGAATTACCACAGAAGATGAATCAACCAGTTCTAGTAAAGAAACCTCCACCTCCCTACCCTCAAAGACTTCAGAAGTAGAAGCAGGAAGTCCAGTTCAAGAAGTTTCTAGACGTTCTCAAGCAACTTTATATCGACATTCTGTTGGTAGAACCATTTGAAAAAATGCCAAATTACGTCAAATTCATGAAGGATATCCTATCTAAGAAACAAAGACTTGGATAATTTGAGACGGTAGCATTAATGAAGTAATGCGGTGCATATCTTCAAGATAAACTACCCCCAAAGTTGAAAGATCCTGGATGTTTTACCATACCTTACAACATTGGAGCAACTTATCGCGATAAGCCACAATGTGATTTGGGTGCAAGCATAAACTTGATCCCCATGTCCATATTCAAAAAGTTAGGGATAGGTGAAATTAGACCTACTACAGTTACATTTCAATTAGCAGATCGATCCTTAGCACATCCGGAAGGAAAATTCAAGGATGTATTGGCACGTGTAGACAAATTTATTTTTCCTACTGACTTTGTTATTCTAGACTTTGAAATAGATAAAGAGGTGCCAATCATCCTAGGTAGGCCTTTCCTAGCAACTGCAAGGTCCCTTATCGATGTGGAGAAGGGCGATCTTACTATGTGTGTTCAGGATGATTAGGTAACATTTAATGTTTTTAAGTCTATGTGATTTCCTGACACACTTGATTATTATTCTGCAGTATCGGAGTTAAAGGAATTAATCATGGAAAAGGAACTCAACTATGTTGAGGACCCATTGGATCAAATTTTGACATCAGACCCTCCGAGTGATGATGAGGGGGATGAATACTTAGCTTTGCTAGAAGCTAATCAAAGGGGATTTAAATTTCAATTCCACTTTGAGTCTTTGGAGTTAGAGAATAGGGATTATGCCCAACCAAAAGCATCAATTGAGGAGCCACCTAAACTAGAACTGAAGGTACTTCCCTCACATTTCAAATATGTTTATTTAGGTAACACTTCTACTTTGCCTGTGATTGTTTCAGCAGAATTGACCAAAGAGCAAGAAGAGAAACTTATCCTAGTGTTGAAAGAATTCAAAAAGGCTATCGGATGGACCATAGCCGATATTCGTTACATTAGTCCGTCTATATGCATGCACAAGATCATCCTGGAAGATGGCGAGAAAGGGACGATTGATGGACAATGAAGACTGAACCCCATCATGAAAGACGTGGTAAAGAAAGAAATCATTAAGTGGTTAGATGCGGGTATAATTTACCCCATCTCAGACAGTTCGTGGGCAAGTTTGGTCCAGTGCGTGCCAAAGAAAGGAGGTATTATGGTCGTAGAGAATGAAAACAACGAGATAATACCAACCAGAACAATTACGAGATGGAGAATTTGCATAGATTACTGAAAGCTGAACAAGGCGACAAGGAAAGATCATTTTCCTTTACCGTTCTTGGACCAGATGCTAGATAGACTCGAGGGGCGAGACTATCACTATTTTCTCGATGGATACTCGAGGTATAATCAGATTACAATAGCGCCAAAAAATCAACACAAAACAATATTCACATACCCGTACGGTACATTTGCATTTAGACGCATGTCATTTGGTTTATGTAATGCACATACTACATTTCAAAGATGTATGATGTCTATTTTTACTGACATGGTTGAGAAGTATTTGGAAGTGTTTATGGATGATTTTTCAGTACTTGGAGATACATACGATGATTGCTTAGGCAATCTAGCCAAGTTACTAAGGCGATGCAAAGAAACAAACCTTGTACTCAACTGGGAAAGTGTCATTTCATGACACGAGAAGGTATTGTTCTAGGGCATCGGATAACGAGACATGGAATCGAGGTAGATAAAGCTAAGGTAGATGTTATTTAGAAACTCCCACCTCCAACATTTGAAGAGGGTGTTAGGACCTTTTTGGGCCACGCCGATTTCTATCCAAGATTTATCAACAACTTCTCCAAAATTGCTAAACCTTTATACAAATTATTGGAGAAAGAGACGATGTTCAAATTCGATGAAGAGTGTTTAAAACCTTTCAATGATTTGAAAAGCTAGTTAGTTTTAGCACCAATCATCGTCACACTGGATTAGGATTTGCCATTTGAACTAATGTGTGACGCAAGTGACGTCGCGATAGGAGCTGTGATGGACCAGCAAAGGAACAAATTTTTTTCATCCCATCTACTACGCAAGTCAGACTCTGATGGGAGCTTTGTTGAATTATATGGTAATAGAGAAAGAGTTACATGCTATTGTGTTTGCTTTTGACAAGTTTCGATCTTATCTTACAGGTACCAAAATGACTATCTATACAGACCATTCGGCAATTAAGTATTTACTTACCAAGAAATACGCTAAGCCAAGATTGATCTAATGGGTAATTCTACTTCAAGAGTTTGATCTAGAAATTTAAGATCGAAAGGGAGTAGAAAACCAAGTAGCAGACCACTTGTCTAGATTAGAGCCGCAAGAAGGGAATTCTCCACTTATACCCATTTAGGAGACATTCCCAGATAAACACATACTAAAGTTTGCTAATATTGCTAACTTTTTAGCTTGTGGTTTGATGCTAATTGATAAGATGTATCATCAAAAGAAAAAATTTCTTCACGATGTGAAGTACTATTTCTGGGAAGAGCCATATTTGTTTAAGAAATGTGTAGATCAAATGATCAGGAGATGCGTGGCAGAAGATGTAGTACATAAGATTTTATATCATTGTCACACAGCTCCAAGTGAGGGACACTTTGGAGGTACACGTACTGCGGCCAAAGTATTGCAAGCCGGATTCTTTTGGCCAACACTATTAAAAGACGCGTATGCTTACGTAAGGAGTTGTGATCGATTCCAGAGGGTTCGAAACATTACCAATAGAAATGAGATGCCCCGAACAACCATCATTGAGGCAGAACTATTCGATGTTTGGGGTATTGACTTCCTTTGTCATTTTCCTTCGTCTTTTGGTCATAAATACATATTGGTAGTAGTAGATTACGTGTCTAAGTGCATTGTGGCCGAGGCATATTCGATGAACGATGCTAAGGTTGTGATAAAGTTTTTGCAGAAGTATGTGCTCACAAGGTTTGGAACCCCAAGAGCTATCATCAATGATGAAGGGTCCCATCTTGTGAACAAATGGTTGAAATGGTTACTCGAAAAACATGGAATGAAGCACAAGGTTGCCACAGCCTACCATCCGCAGACGAATAGGCAAGCTGAACTGGCAAACAAAGAGATCAAAGGTATACTCGAGAAGGTAGTTTGCCTGAACCGATGAGTTTGGTCCAAAAGACTGGATGATGCTTTATGGACCTACAGGATAGTATACAAGACACCTTTAGGGATGTCACCCTATAGGTTGGCCTTTAGGAAAGCCTGCCGTTTGCCCTTGGAGTTAAAGCACAAAGCTTACTGGGCACTCCAACAACTCAACCTGGATCTTAAGCTTGCTAAAGAGAAATGGATGCTTCAACTCAACGAGTTAGAGGAATTCCGAATCTTCTCATACGAGAATGCAAAATTACTCAAGGAAAGACTTAAAAGATGGCATGAAAAGCACATTCAAGTTTGAGAATTTGAAGCAGGTTAGCAAGTCTTGTTACTCAATTCTAGATTAAGGTTCTTTCTAGGTAAGTTAAAATCACGTTGGTCCGGTCCATTTACGATTCACCCAGTTTATTCATAATGAATTGTCGAACTTCAAAGTAAGGGAGGTAATTTTTAAGTCAGTGCTCAGCGCTTAAAACATTACTGGGAGGATAAAATTGAATAGGATCAAATCTCGTTCATTTTATCATATATTTAATTTTCTCATTTTTCTTTTTAAATAAATGATTTAGGGTATATTTTCGGGATTAGTATGTTTAAATAAATTATGTTTAGGAGATTGGAACTTAAGCGGGACCGCTTGTGACCCCTCCAATCTTTCCTATGAATTGATTTTAACATAATCTTTCGAGAAATTATTCCCTAAATAGAAAAATAAATTTCTAGGTTTTCAAATAAAAAAGGGTCAATTTTAATCCAAGTTTTAATTACAACACAATTTCAAATTTTCTTTAAGCCTAGGTACTTAATTGAACTATTTTCAAAATTTGGTTGCTCTTTTGTAAATATTAAAACTTAGATGTCACTTTTTGTAAATATTTTCAAAAGCATCTATAATAAATGTTTTTA
>CM025143.1:10474267-10487745 GCA_013467495.1 Gossypium gossypioides | reverse complement strand
AATAATTCCTCTTTAATTCCAAATGAAAATCAAAATGTAAAATATAATATGTTTTTCCAAGGTACCTTATAGCCCTATTTATAGACATGATATTTACTAAATTTGGTTTTAACCACTTCAACATTTAATTAAAATTAAATAAAAATTAAAATTAGATTTTTTTCTAATTTTGGCTTTTACAAAGTCAAAAGAATCTAATGAGTCCTTGGATTTTTCCACTTTTTTTGTTCGGCCTCACTTTATTGACTGTGTTTCAATTTGGTCCTTTTCTGCTCGTTTTTTACTCATAGCATCTCAATTGCATCATTGACAAGATTAAAACATAAAAGCACTAATTCAGCAGGGATCAATTCAAAAATTAACCGAATTAAACACAAAAAGTCATGTAAATTAACAAGTTATCAAATCCCCCTACTTAGCTTATGCTTGTCCTCAAGCATTTTATACTTTCAAACATTAGAAATTATTCTACAATTTATTAAAAATCGAGTCTCTTTTCCGCATCCATAATCTATGCAAACAACATAGGCAAAAATAAATAAATGCTCATACAATTTTTCCTTAATACGCAGACAATTTATTAGCCAAATTTTAATATGACCCTAATGACATTGTAAATATTATACATATAATATTTACAGACTGACATGTCAGAATTTATGGTCACGAAACTACTATTCTATCACCACTGAAAAACGGGTTGTTACAACTCTCCCCCTTAGGACAATTTGTCTTCAAAATTGTTACCTTAAAATAAATTCGAATACTATAGTTTCATTGATTCATTGGTTTCCCAGGTAGCTTCTTTAGTACCCTACCGATGCCACATGACTTTTACTAATGGTACCCGTTTATTTCAAAGTTCTTTTGCTTCCCGAGCCAAGGTTCTCACTGGTTCTTTAGAATAAGTCAAATTTGGCGCTACAGTTCAATCTCGCAATGAGGAATCACGTGTGAAGGATCAGATCTATACCATCTCAGCATTAAAACATGGAAAAAATTACGAATCTTTTCAAGTTTAGGAGGCAAAACTAATCTGTAAGCTAGAGGACCGATTCTTTCAATAACTTCATACGGCTCGATAAACCTCAGACTTAACTTTCCCTTTCTGCCAAAGCGCAACACTTTCTTCCACGGGGAGACTTTCAAAAGCAGTTGATCACCAACAACAAACTTAATATCTTTTCTTTTCAAATTTACGTATGACTTCTGACGATCAAATGCAGCTTTCAGACAATTTTGAATGGTACGAACATTGTCTTCCATTTCATGAATCAAGTTAATCCCAACTAGTTTGGATTCGCTTAATTTGGACTAGTACAACGGTGTTCTACATTTCCTACCGTATAGAGCTTCAAACAATGCCATTTTGATATTGGATTGATAACTGTTATTATAAGCAAACTCATCTAACGGCAGATATTTCTCCCAATTACTCTCGAACTGAATGATGCAACACCATAACATATCTTCTAGAATCTGTATCACCCATTCTGACTGCCCGTCAATTTGAGGATGAAATGTTGTATTGAAATTGAGTTTAGTGCCTAGAGCCTTGTGAAGTTTACTCTAAAATCTTGATATGAACCTCGAATCTCAATCTAAAATAATAGATACTGGAACACCGTGTAATCTAACAATCTCAGACACATATAACTCTACTAATCTTTCAAGTGAATAATCTGTCTTGACCGAAATAAAATGAATTGATTTGGTCAATCTATCAATAATCATTCAAATTGAATCTTTCTTCCTCAGAGTTACAGGTAAACTAGATACGAAATCCATCGTGACTTGCTCTTATTTTCACACAGGAATCATAACAGGTTGTAAAAGTCTTGACGATACCTGATGCTCAGCTTTCACTTGTTGACAAATCAAACATTTAGCTACAAATTCAGAAATTTCGCATTTCATCCGTAACCACCAGTACATCTGTTTCAAATCACAATACATTTTCGTGCTACCAGGATGAATCGAATATGTACTACTGTGAGCTTCGGACAGAATGTCTTGTTTCAAATCCAGGTTATTTGGAACACATAATCAACCATGATAATACAACATAATCATTAGTACCGATATTGTATTCAATAGTTAAATCACTTTGAATCAGATTTTGTTTCATTGTTAATTTCGAGTCATCATTTTGCAATTCTTGTATTCATTGAAGAAACAGTGACTTAGTCCTCAATTCTGCTAAAACGAAATCATATTCATTCAGAGTCAAAAGAGCATTTAACGCTCTCAAGGAAAATAATGATTTTCGACTAAGTGCATCTGTAACCACATTAGCTTTTCCCGGATGATAAGCAATAACCAGATCATAGACTTTTAATAACTCTAACCACCGTCTCTGTCTCAAATTCAATTCTTTTTGAGTCATCAAATATTTCAAGCTTTTGTGATCAGTGTATCCATGACATTTTTCACCGTATAGATAGTGTCGCCAAATGTTGAAAGCGAAAACAATCGCGGTCAATTCCAGATCATGAGTCAAATAGTTTCTCTCATGTGGCTTCAACTGTAGAGAAGCATAAGCTATTACTTTCCCGGTTTGCATTAAAACACATCTAAGTCCACTGAGAGATGCATCGCTATAAACAACATATTCTTTCCTAAATTCAGGCTGAGTTAATACTAGGGCTTCTGTCAACATGTTTTTCAGCTGATCGAAACTCTGTTGGCACTTATTAGACCAAACAAAATCAACAATTATTTGTAACAGTCTGGTCATTGGCGATGCAACTATCGAGAAACTTTACTCAGATTGACTCAAATCTCATCCGCTGGTATTATGTGTCCTAGGAATCCAAACTCACGAATCCAAAATTCACATTTACTAAATTTTACGTACAATTGTTTTTCTTGTAAAGTCTACACGATTCTCAAATGTTGAGCATGTTCGGATTCTATTTTAGAATAGATCAATGTATCGTCAGTGAACACAACCACAAATCTATCCAAATGGGGCTGAAAAACCCAATTCATTAAATCTATAAAAGTAACAGGAGCATTCGTTAATCAGAATAGCATTACCAAAAACTCATAGTGGTCGTAACGAGTTCGAAAAGTAATTTTTGATACATCGCAATCTTTAACCCACAACTGATAATATCCTGATCTGAGATCTATTTTCAAAAACACTGTTGCACCTTTTAATTGATCAAATAAATCGTTGATACGTGGTAGAGAATATTTATTTTTAATTATAATTTTAGTCAGTCGTCTATAGTTAATGCACAATCTCAACCACCCGTCTTTCTTTTTCACGAATAACACAGGTGCACCCTAGAGAGACATACTCGACCGAATAAACCCTCAGTCTAATAATTCTTATAATTATGCTTTCAGCTCTTTTAACGCAGTTGGTACCATACGATAAGGTGATTTTGATATCGATACGATTCCAGGTGCTAAATCAAAAACAAATTCAACTTTATATATGCCAAAACATCAATAACTTGTAATAACTTGTAACTGATGTAATTTCAAATCTGAATCTCGGGTATCAAGTATATATGCCAAAAATGCCTTGCTACCTTTACGTATCATATTCTATGCCGAAATAGCTGAAATAATTCTAATAGTACTACTTGGTCTGTCAGATTCAACTGAGATCATCTCACCTATTTGACATTTAAAATCAATCCGTTTCTGTCTACAGTTAACCACAACATCATTTAATGTTAACCAGTCCATACCCAGAATAATATCAAATTTCTAAAACGGTAATAACATCAAATCAGTAGGAAATTCACAGCCCTTAATTTTCAGTGGACATTTACGACAAATTAAATTCACTATCACACTCCGACCCGGTGGATTAGTACCTTGAACATCATATTTAGTCGATTCAACAAGTGAATTCTTATTTGTTACTAATGTAGTGCAAATATAAGAGTGGGTTGACCCAAGGTCAATCAGTGCATACACAGTAACATCAAAGAGATAGAATGTACCAACAATCACATCAGGCGCAACAACTTCCTCTCTACTTAGATAGTATACGTCCGAGCAGGTGCTCTAACTTCTGACCAGGCAACTGTGTCTTTCGTTCTCGTACGAGAAGTCTAGGTATTACTACTTTGGCCAGGACGTCTACCTTTCTAATACATTTACGTTTGCTTTTCATTTCAATCCTCTCTATCTCCCGCTAGTCTCGGACAATTTCACAGAAAGTAATCAGTCGAACCACATCTAAAACATGCTCCCAATTTAGTTCTGCATTCACCAGTATGAAGTTTTCCACAGTGTTTATAGGCTGGCTTCGAAGCGTTCTGAACACTTCCCATAGTATCAACAAGCTTCATTTGAGACTTTAAATCATGTTGAATCGACTTACTTTCACTCAGATACTCTGATGCTAAAGTGGCACGACTGAATTCTTTTTTGGTTTTCTTTGATGGCGGTACAAAAAATGATTTAGAGGAACTTCTTTTGTTAAATTCTCGAGCTTGTGATTATACACTTCTTCCATTTTCTATGCACGATCAGATAGAACGAAAAATTCTCGAATTTAATTTCCTTCAATCATCATTCTAATCTCATTATTCAAGCCATCTTCAAACCGGATACACATTTCTTATTCAGTAGGCACAATTTCACGAGCATATTTGCTAAGATATACGACTTTTCTCTCGTACTCAACTACTGATTTATTTCCCTGCTTTAATTCAAGAAATTCTCTTTTCTTTTTATCCAGATACCGTTTGCCAACATATTTCTTCTTGAACTCTGACTGAAAAAAATCCCAATAAATTTTATCTCCCGGTACTACTGCTACCAACGTAGTCTACCAACTATATGCTTCCTCTTTCAGTAATGAAACAACACATCTAAGATAGTCGTCAAATGAAAAAGGCATTTCCTCAAATACCCATAAAATATTTTGAAGGCAATACTCGGCTATAACAGGGTCATCTTCCGATCTACGTTTAAATTCTTCAACACCATACTTTCTAATTTTGCAAATTAGTGGTCGTTGACTAGATTCAATCATATGAGGATGTGGAGGTACCACATGAGGTATACCTAGGGGTAGAGATTATTGAGCCACATAATTAGTTTGCATAAATTTAGTAAACCACTGATTCAAAAGCCCGAAGAACATAGTTTTAATCTCATTTTCAGATGTTTGTGGAATCAAAATGATATGACTCATTCCTTGTTTCAAAGCCAGTACATTACTATTAACCTCATCGGTGTCAGCACGATCAGATCTAGCCGACATCTTTACAATCTATAAGAAAAAGAAGGGTTAGATCGGATCAATCACATCACACTATCACAAGTTTATATGGCATGTAATTCTAAACTTCTAACATGCTACGTCTAGCCCGAGAATCGACTAAATCGTAGCTCTGATACCACTAAATGTAACACCCCTCACCCGTCACCATCGTTGGATTAGGGTTATAAGATTCTATGACACGCTAACAGTTCATAACAAGTAACATCAAGTCATTATATTAATAAACATTTAACTAAAATAAAATAAATAAATGAAATTCAAGCATAACATACATTTACGATGCTTAAAACGAGCTTTATGAACCCTCAAAACGAGCCATTTCAAAACATAAACTTTCCCAACAAGTTACCCCAATTTATATTGCATTCAATTGACTTAAGAACACTTTAAACATTCAAAAACATATCAATTCATACAACCTAAACCTTCTAACCAATATGTTATTCAAAGGCACCTCAAATCAAAACAAAACAATTTAAGATAAAATGTATACTTTCATGCCACAAATATATAACATTAGCTCACACCTAGCACAATTGTACACATTTCTACCCATTTGAAACATATCAAAGTTTTTTCCAAACATTAACAATGCAAAAAGATTACAAATTAACCACAATACAGGTGAACACATAACATTACCATGTCATTCACATATTAATATTACAAGTAACCACACTTATGATAGGTCACATCATATATACATACCAAATCTCAAAACATTTGCATCTCACCCTATTACATGTCATATAAGCCAAAATAAACATCCAAAAACTACCAAAATCAACTGGATAGCATGACTCAAAGGTTGATCAGATCGCTCGTTCCACAAAATGATATCTACAAGAAAACATCAAGTAAAACAAGTAAGCTTATAAATCTTAGTAAGTTTGAAGGTTAAAAATGGTAAATCTTACCGAACTAAACATGAAAATTTAAACTATTAAAACTTAATGGTTAATATTTCCTGTCAGACACAATTTATAACTAGTGAGTTTATACACTTCGAGTACAAGCTTCGCTTAATAATTTCATAAGAGGTCTATCATATTCAAAACAAGTTACCTTCAGGAATTCATGAATAATACAAGACCATCAAAAAATTCAACACAATACTTTAATACGAGAATTACTACCCGATAAATGTTATATGGGTACATAGTTAAAACAACCGAAACACGCCAAATGTTCGTAAGAGCTAGTCCAATCGAAAACATGCCTCAGTACCAAGTGCCCAGCCCGTACGCTATACATTCGCCCCCGTTAAATGTTGGTATTAGGATAGTATAACACGATGGTTTGCAACGAATGTTGAACCTCAGTATACTGAGAAAATAACTGTAAATCATGTAACATCTCCTCTCCACCAATTCCATATAACAGTCAATATAATCTATTTACATTACCAACTATAATCTATCCAACGTTCATCCAGCTCAAGAATAATTTTTTAAATCATATTTTCCAAACAATTTCCTATCACCATTATAGTAGTTTAACAATCACTAATACAATTATAATTCATTAGGCATTATATATATAAAAATTTAAACCGAACGAACTTACCTAGGCTAAATTGCAGTAGTTGGAGAAGTTTAGGGACATTCCGCTACTTTACTTTTTCCCCGTATATCAACAAAATCTTGATGTAAAATATGATTTATTTCATTTATTAGCTTAAATTTCATATGTTAATTAATTATAACATTTCTAGCCTTCTATGTACAAAAATTACACAATTACCCCTAATTTTTACACTTTATGCGATTTAGTCCTTTAACTCAAAAATGATCAAATTAGCCACTTTTGAAAATCACTACATCCAATTGAATATTTAAGGCTTCAAAATAGTCCTTAAAATACCACTATTTCACAATTACACCATGAGATTTTAACATTTTAATAATTGAATCCTTTAACTAAAAACTAACAAGAATCACTTTATAAAACAATCCAAAATCACAACCAAGACTTCAAAATCATCACTAACATCAAGAACAATCAATATTCATCAATGGCAACATTCAAAATTTTTAACAGTTTCAAAAACAAAGGTACGGATTAGCTGGACCTAATTGAAATAATCCCAAAAACATAAAATTAATTAAAAATGGGACTCAAAAACTCTCTCATGCAAGGACATACACCAACTAGACATCCAAGCTCTCCTCTCCCATGGTGTTTCGGCAAAAACTATTCCAAATGAAGAAGATGATAAATTTTTTTAACTTTTCTTTTACTTAATTTCATTTTATTTACAAAATTACCATTATAGCATGTTTTAATCATTTTTTTTAATCTCAATTACCACCCACTAACCATTGGGATTGTTTAATTATCATATTAAACCCCCCTCTTTTAATAAAATATCAAATCGGTACTAAAACATCAATAACTATTAACTTTTACACTTTTTACAATTTAGTTCTTTTTCTTTAATTAGCTGTCTAAACGTTAAAATTTCTTAACTAGATCTTAATACAACTCTAATGACCTCTTAAATATTATACGAATTATATTTACAGGCCGACATGTCAGAATTTCTAGTCCTGAAACTATTGTCCCGTCACCACGAAGAATGGGCTATCATAGAAGATGTAAACAACACAAAAGGGAAAGGCGTGGTAAGGGAGTTAAGTAGAAGATTTCATAAATTTAATCAGGTTAATGAGATTGGTAGTTAAATGTGTAAGGATGAGACAATACATAATATGATAACGGATTCTAATAAGGTGCTCGAAGAAAAGCCAATTGGACTTGTGGAAGGGAAGAAAAGACAATGGGTTCAATAGATAGAGGGAAGTCATCATAACACTCATTCGGTTTCTACATTGGATAATGAATTATCGGAGCCGCTAGTAAATAGGCTGACGGTCGCAATGAAAATCTTAAGTTAATGTTTGCGACTTAGGGCAATTGTGAACAATGAGACATGTCAAGAATAGCTTGAGACGATTTCAGCCTCAACTTTTCTTTCTAATAGAGACAAAAGTTAACTCAAGAAGAATGAAAGCAATAAGGAGACATGTGGATTTACAAACGGAATTGATGTTAGTGTTGAAGGATTGAAAGGTGGACTTTCTCTTGGATGGAAGGAAGGAATAACGATTAAGTTGAGGAGTTATTCTAATTCCCACATTGACACAGAAGTTATGGAGAAGAGTGGGGAAGAGTACTGATGCTTTACAGGTTTTTATGGTTCGCCAATAGAGCATCAAATGAGGGAATCGTGGAACCTATTTAGCCATTTAAAGGGGAGTAGTCAGTTGTCATGGCTTGTAATATGGGATTTTAATGAAGTACTATATTCATTTGAAAAAAAAAAGGGTAGATTAAGAGAGGAAAGACAAACGCTAGTGTTTAGGGAGGCTTTAGAGGATTTTTAGTTGAGTGATTTGGGCTTTTCATGTTTATTGGTTTACTTGGGAGAGAGGTAGGCTTCCAAGCAACAATATTCATGAGAGACTTGATAGAGGGGTGGCAAATCCACTATGGTGGGATAGGTTCCCAAATTACTTAGTACATCATCAAAACCATAGTATCTTCGATCATTATCCTGTGGTTCTAAGTACAATAACGCATGGTAAGGGAAGATTTGTGTATGGTCATATCCTGTTCTGATTTAATGTTGATTGGGTTTTGGAAAAAGATTTTGAAGAGTAGATATGCCAATGGTGGAATTTGGGGGAGAAAGATCTGCCAAAGAGATTAGAAGAATTGAAGTCGAAGTTGAAAATTTAGGCAGAGGATAATTATAAAACTCATGTGAAGACTAGAGAGGAGTTAAAGCTGCATCTAAATAGCTTAAACGAAGAAAATCCAAATGAAGACAATTTGGCGAAAATAACGAAAGTTAAACTTGCTTTAAACATGGAAGTCGACAAGGAAGAAGTATTTTGGGAACAACGTGCTAGAGAAAATTGGTTACATATGGAGGATCGAAATACAAGTTTTTTTTTTTTTACAATTTTGCAACATGTTGCAAAAGAAGAAATACAATAAAAAAGTTAGAGGATGGAAGTGGCGAATGGGTGGAAAGGGACAATGTTATCATGGATCTTGCAACTTCTTTCTTTAAAAACTTTTTTTCTTCTAGTCCATTGCAGAATTGTGAAGAGCTTAGAAGCAAAGTCCATCCTTGCATTACAAGACCTTTAAATGAGGAACTTTGCAAGGATTTTAGGGAAGAAGAAGTGGTAGAGGTATTGAAAGGTTTGATACCTCTCAAAGCGTTCGAAAATGACGGATACCCCGCTTTTTTCTTTCAAAAGTTTTGGCATATAGTTAGAAAGAATGTAGTTACTTATTGTCTTCAGGAGTTGAAAAATGGCAAGGATTTTGAAAAAATTAACAAAACCAACATTGTGATTATACCCAAAGTACAAGCTCCAACGAATTTGGGACAGCTCAGACCCATAAGCCTTTACAATATCGTTTACAATATAATATCAAAAGTTGTGGTTAACAGGTTTCAGAAGGTGCTACATTTATGCATTGAAGAAACGTAATGTGCTTTTGTCCCGGGAAGACAAGTTACAGATAACATTCTGATTGCTTATGAAATTCTACTTTCTTTCAAAAAAAAAAGAGAGGTGGTTCAGGTTCCTTTGCACTAAAATTAAACATCAGTAAAGCCTATGACAGAGTGGAGTGGAATTATTTAGAAGATATGATGAAGATGTTAGGATTTTGCAATAGATGGATAGAACTTGTGATGAGGTATGTAATGATTGTTTCTTATTCAATGGTGCTGAATTGGATACAAGGGGTAGAATTTAAACCAACGAGGGGAATAAGGCAAGGAGACCCTCTAAGTCTATATTTATTTATCATTTGCACAGACGGTTTCTTTAAATACTAAATAAGGCTAAAAGAAAAGGAAAAAATTGGAGGGGCTAGAGTGGGTAGAGGAGACTTATAAATTACCTACCTTTTCTTTGCTGACGATAGCATATTATTTGGGGATGCAATGTTGGAAAGAGCAACGATGATGAAATCAGTGGTTAATGAGTACGAAAGTATTTCTAGTCAGTAGGTGAATTTTAAAAAATCTATGATTTGTTCTAGCAGAAATGTGCAGAATAATCTCAAAGAGCAACTAGGAGGGGTGTTGGGGTTTCAAATTTCAAATAACTTAGAAAAGTATTTGGATTTACCAACAATGGTAGGGAGAAGAAAAAAAGGGCGTGTTCGTAGAGTTAAAAGAAAGATTTATTCAAAAAAGAAGAGTTGGAGCACCCAGAATTTATCTATTGGTGGTAAAGAAATTTTTATTAAAACAGTTTTACAAGCGCTTCCCATTTATGCTATGCAGACTTTTAAGTTACCCATGTCACTTTATAGAGAGTTAGGAAGTCTAATGTGTAAATTTTGGTGGCGAAATTTAAAAACTAATAAGGGTATTCATTGGAGTAGTTGGGTTACTATGTGTAGTCCAAAGGCGTTTGGGGGTTTGGGATTTAGGGATCTTGTATTTTTTAATACTACCTTATTGGCTAAACAGGGTTAGAGACTATTCACCCAACCTAATTGTTTGTTTGCACGCGTAATGAAATTTAAATATTATCCTTGAGATAATTTTTTAAATGCAGGTTTAAGAGCTTACCACTCTTTTACCTAGCACAGCATTTGGAATGCGCGTAGTTCATTGGAAAAGGGAACGAGCTAGAGGATAAGAAACGACAAGGCAACAAACATTTGGAATGATGCTTGGCTGCCTATCCCTGGCAATGGAAGAGTGACTAGTCAGAATATAAACATCAACTATACCAAAGTAGCAAATCTAATTTATTAAGACTATTTTACATGGAACTATGATGTAGTTTGGCACTTATTAGAAAGGGAACAAGTCGAGGTAGTCCTCACTATTTTGTTGGTAAGTAGGACACAACAAGACGTACTGACATGGCGAGGAGATAAGTCGGGTGAGTACACAGTCTAGAGCAGATATAAATGGCTAATTACAGAGGAGCTACAACTATTAGATAATTTTAATACAGACCAAACAAATATAAATGCCTATTTTACAAAACTTTGGACTCTCTCGATCTCTAGCAAGATAAAGATAAAATTATGGAGAATAACAAACAATTATCTCTCGACGCTTAACAATCTAAATATTCGAAGACTCAGGAATAATGTTGTGTGCCCAATTTGTTCAGAAGAAGAGGAAACTATGGAGCATCTATTTCGAGACTGTAAGTTCACCCGAAAGGTCCTTTAGGGGGTTAGTGTATATTCCTCACAAATAAACACAGAACAAACATGGAAACAATGGTTAGTTCTTCTTTTTAGCAATAGTAACATTCAACAATGTGTAGTCATGGCAATCTCATTTTAGGCAGTGTGGTATAATCGAAATAAATTCTACCATAAAGGGAAAAAGGGGAGCGTACAAGAGGTTGTGGGATTTATAAAAGCTTATGTGTTGGAATTAAATCAGATACAAACCATAATAGAGATTAATATGAAGCCAAATGAGGACTTTTAGAAACCCCCCAAGGCAGAACAAATGAAGGTTAATTTCAATGCAATATTTTTTCAACAAGAATTGAAAGCAACAACAAGAACCATAATAAGAAATTATGAAGGTCTTGTGATGGGATCGTGCACCTACCCTCTAAGAAGAACTGGGGACCCGACCACCATGGAAGCAAAAGCATGTCTTTAGGCTATCATATTTGGGGAAGAAATGGGATTTCGAGACCTTGTTGTGGAAGGTGACGCCTTAACTATTATTTAAAAAATCAAGTCTGTTTGAGAGGATACATCGGTGATTGGTAACATAATTGATGAAATAAAAAAGAAATGACCCAAATTTCTTAACTTATATTTTCAATATACCTCTTGGAAGGCAAATGAAGCAGCGCACACTCTCACAACACGAGGGCACATTCTCTCTGGCTCGATCTACTGGATGGAAGAGGTACCTTCGAAAGTAGAACCTAATGTCGTCAAAGATCAAAGAAGGCTCTTGGAACAATAAAGGTTTATTTTCGTCTTTCTGAGTTCGGGGACAGCTTATTTCTCTGACGAACTCAATTTTGGAATGGTCTAGTATGGTGCTTCAAAGGAAAACACAACGATGGCAATACACCAGTAGACTCCGGTGTGTTTACAAATGTAGAGAAAAGGAAATGTGTTTAGGATCAAAAAAGGTTTTGTGGTTTAGTTGTTAGGTTTTCTTTAATTTTTAGGAATTAAGGCTCTTTCATTTCTTTAGTTAATGTTTTAGGAAAGCTCGAGGCACGGTCCCAGTTACCAGTAGGCTTGTAACAACTGTTAGGACAGCTGTTTCTTTCCGTTTACCTTGTGTGTTTTAATTTTCTTTTTTTCAATGTATATTGGCTTTGTTTCAAAAAAAAAATTTAAAACTTTCAAAGTGATTTATTTTAATATATATATATAAAGGTATACTTGCAAATTTGAAAAGTTTAAGTTCTTGGATAATTCTAATGCTGACAAGTGGCACCATTAATTGCTTGACACTTCAACTTTTTTTAATATTATGATTAGTTGACCCATTAGTATCTAACATTTTTAATTGCTTTAATTTAAATTTTTTAAATAAATACTACTACTTTTCATATATGATAATTCATGGAGTTACACCCATCATGGTTAGTTTTGAAACCAAATGATTATATTTGCATTTACATTTTAGGTAAGTTTGTCACTTAATTACTATTTAGTCAAGCAATGTACTTAATTTACTAAAAATATGATATTTTTAGCCCTAATTTTAGTTTGTCAATTCTTGAGTGGATTAATTATTGATGTTGGAAGCTATAAAAAAGGCTTAACAACAAATTTGGCCACTAACGTTTGTATGTTTTGTCAAAATGAGCCTAATTGTATTTTTTTAGTTGTTTTTGGCCATCAACCTTTGTTCTTTTTTTCAATCTACTTTTTTTAACAGATTTAATGAAAATACCATTAAAAAAGTTAACGGGGATGATGTAGAATTTCATATGTGGAATATTTTTAATGATATATAATTTATTACTTAGATAACCCAATACAACAATTAAATGTGAAAAATAATAAAATAAATAATACATTAAATTAAAAAAAACTCTTAATTTAAAGAAAATAAGCGTAATTATCTAAAAAAAAATTAATTCAGTAGAAAAACTTTTCAATAAACAAACGTATGAAAGATTGAAACCTTTTGAAAGAAAATAAATATTGAAACCTTGAATTTATTTATTAAATCTGTTAGAAA
>CM025143.1:10386731-10410017 GCA_013467495.1 Gossypium gossypioides | reverse complement strand
AAGCCATTACAGTATTACACATTTTTGAGCATTAACTAATTTCTTAAGCCTTCAGCCACTACACCGTACCCAAGTTCCAAGTACTATTTGGCATATGAAATAAGCATATTTATACACATTGATGCCTTAAGTACATGTCATTCACATTACAATCTTTATATTCATCACGATACTTAGTATACATCCCACTAATATAATACAAATTTCACTTTAACATTTGAAAAACAACCTTATAGGATCATCGGGTGATGCGATGCTTTATAACTATCATAGCAACTTCTTGGCAAGTCTGCACCTACACGTTTTAAACCACTAACAGGTGAGCTATAAAACTTAATAAGTAACAAGAATAATCAAAGTTTATCCTAAGTCTTTAATAACCTTGAGCTCTTTAGGCGAATCATTTTTTCGAGTTTATTTAAGCAACATTGTTATTAATTTAACCAATTTATGTGAATTTGCAAGTTAAGCCTCAACTTTTAGCTTGATGATTTATTGACTATTTCTATTATGCATATATTCCAGTTTTGACATTTGATTCATTTATGAATCTTACCTTTCAATTTCAATTTCATTTTTCATCCCAAAGTCTTGCACAATTAGTAACTCACCTTAATAACGCATTAAGGCTTTCAATCATACCACAATATGTTATGTCATTCATTTACACCACTTTCTTAGTAACTTATATTTCCATTCAATTTTTTACAATTCATATAGCTTATTAGCTTTTTATTACGTACCATAATTAATATTCATTTTCTTATGTTCATGGTCAATCTTATTAATCAGTTTGCAATTAATTACACCATGAGTAGACTCAAAGACAAGGTTGGATACTCAGGGCTAACCACCCAACACATCGTAATAACAAAAACGTCATAGCATTAGTGTTCGAAAACCATAACAGAATCACAGTAAAGTGCCAGTAATAGAAGCACCAAAGTGCTAGTAACAAAAGTACAAAAGTACTATTTATAAAAGTACCAAAGTACTAGTAACAGAAGTCATCTATTGGCATGCTAATCGCATCCTAGCTAACTCACTAAGTTACCAAGGCTTTGTTTATTAATTCAATTTATCAGAAGATTTCTTATCAAATTATTATTAGTTTCAGTGCAATTTTCCATTTCATTTTAATTTTTAGTTTCAGTACAAATTTCTCATGGTATTTGACACTCTACTGGGATTTAGTAAAGATCACGTGACTTTTGCCACTTTAACATAAATCAATAAAATTTACATGGCTCATACCATTAAAATAGAAATTAGCAGTTAGTTTCATTTCTCATAATATGTGCATATTTATCTTGGTTATAAACATGATTTACAATCCTTTATATTCTTTTATTTCAGTTTTCATAGCTTACACTACTTTTAGGCACACAAATGCCTTCACATATACATTTCATTTCGCATTGTTAATTAGGCCTTATACAAGTTTTCAGTGTTCAATTTTCCTTTGTCATGTTTTGGACATTTCCATATTATAGCTTCTATCGATTCTTGTCAATATTAAGGACTTTACATTTTAACATAATTTAGCCATAATGACATTATTCAACCTTTTCATATTAGTGACATGGTTCACACATGTTCACTAATACATTAACATGCCTAGAATATTTCCACTCATATCTTCTTCCATATTTTAGAGTTTTATCATACACATCATGCCATGAAATTTCACATTTTTATTAACAATACTAAACACTTAATTGCAACATTAATTCATAACTTCAAGCTTACTAACTTAGGAAAGAAGAGTATCCATGATATTTACCTCAACGGATGCTTTACAACATTAAATCAAGCCTTCACAAGTTTTATTCCACCATAAATCAAGTTTGAACATCCACAAACCACCATTTCTTCATTTTTCATAAACCAAAAATATTACCAATAATTAATATAAATTCATTCCAAGCTTTTTCATATAATTTCTCAACAAATATCAATTAATGGAGGTGTAGAAAACCATTCTTACGATTGTTGAAGGTTTCTCTCTCTAGCTTCATCTTCCCTCGCAAAAGCTCCATAAATCCTAAGCTGAAATTGGTGAAATTGATGATGGTAATGAGTTTAGGAGGTAGTTTCCATAGAGATTTTATCAAAATCTTAAGATGGGTAGTGGAAATTTTGAGAGAAATTGGTTAAATGAGCAAGAAAATAGAAGAAAGGAAGTGAACTTTGCATATTTTTTTGTTGTTTTCGTTAGAGAAGAAGAGAATGAGCTGATGTGTTTCTTTCCCATCTTTAAAAAACCAACAAATGGGTTTTGGGCTCGTGTTTACATGTTTCAAGTCCATTTTATGCCAATTTGAAGTCCATTTCCATTAATACGAGGTTCAAAAGATCCAAAATAAATTCCAGATGCCAAATATCATATTTAAATATTACTTTCAACTTTGAAGTCTCAATAATTGATTAGATTATCCTTTTTAGCAAAATTACCATTTGACATTTTTTTTACCCTTTTTAGCGATTCTTCTCAAAATTCCATACTTAGAACAATTTATGTTCATAATTGATCATAAATAATTATTATAATTCCATGAGTAATGAAAATCTCACTTTGGCTTTTTTCCCGACATAAATGGGAAAATTACAATTTAGTCCCAAAAGTGATTTTCATCACACCAAATCACATTCTCATCCATTTCATGCCAAAAAATACACAATAATTAATATTTTCCATAATCAGATAATTTTGCACATTAGTCATCATACTTTTTAAAATTTACAGTTTGGTCATTTTTGTCATATTTTCACTTTTACTATTATTTTCACATCATTTTCAACATTAAATTTCTTTCATAAAATAAGATATGATTCATTTCATAAATTCTCATAATTTTCTTGATATTCAAGCTCAAAATATATGCCACTTGTCATATTAAAATTTTTGGGGTGTTACAATCTTTTGGCATTAGAAACTCTGTTAATCTAGAGGGCGATACTTTCAGGAATACTTTTTCGTCGATTTGAAATTCAATGTCTTTACGTTTTAAATCCGCATACTATTTCTAACGATTTGAAGCAGCTTTCAAACTATCTTGAATCACTTTTACTTTTTCTTCAGTCTCTTGAATGAAATCAACCCCGTGAATCTTTGTCTCACTAAGCTCAATCCAATATAACGGAGTTTGACATTTACGACCATGTAGAGCTTCATACAGTGTAATTTTTATGCTCGCCTGATAACTGTTATTATACGTGAATTCAACCAACAATAAATATTTCTCCCAATTGCCTTCAAACTCTAATATGCAACAATGAAGCATATCCTCAAGTATCTGAATTACTCGTTCGGACTGACCATCGGTCTGAGGATGAAATGCAGTGCTAAAATGCAACCGCATACCTAAAGCTTCCTATAAATTTTTCCACAATCGCAATGTAAACCGCGAATTTCTATCCGAAATGATAGAAACTGGCACCCTGTGCAATCTGACAATCTCATAGATGTATAACTTAGCTAATCTCTCAAGAGAGTAATCTGTACGTACCGGAATAAAACGTGCAGATTTTGTTAGACGATCAATGACAACCCGAATTACATCTTTATTTCTCAAAGATGGGGGTAAACCCGATACAAAGTCCATAGTAACTCGATCCCATTTCCATTCCGGTATCATCACTGGCTACAATAATCTATAAGGTACCTAATGTTCAGCTTTAACTTGCTGACATACTAAACATCTCGATACAAAGTCAGAAATCTCACGTTTCATTCCTGGCCACCACTACATCTGTTTCAAATCACTATACATCTTATTACTTGTCGAATGGACGGACAAGCTACCACTATGAGCTTTTTGTAAAATTTTCCGAATGATCTTTTGGTACACAAATTTGCCTCTGAATAATAAACAATCATCGGGTCCAATCTAAAATTTTGAATTAGAAATCGACTTGCTCTGTGCCCGTTTAGCTAGGAACCTGACATCACACTTCTGAGCTTCGTTAATCTGCAGTAAGAACATCGGTCTAGCTTTCAACTCGGCTAAGATTGAACCATCGTCAGATAATGTCAATCGTGTATTCATCGCTTGCAAAGCAAATAAAGATTTTCTACTCAGAGCATCAACAACTACGTTCGCTTTTCCTGGATGATAATCAATGATCAACTCATAATCTTTTAACAGTTCAAGCCATCTGTGCTGATTCAAATCTTTCTGCGACATTAGATACTTTAAACTCTTGTGATCGGTAAATATATGAGATTTTTCGCCGAACAAATGGTGTCGCCAAAATTTTAAAGCAAACATAATAGCTGCCAACTCTAAATCATGTGTCGGATAGTTCTTTTCGTGAGGCTTTAATTGTCTGGAAGCGTAAGCTATTACTTTGCCTTTCTGCATCAAAACACAACTTAAACCATTTAAAGATGCCTCATTGAAAATCACAAATTCTTTACCCGATTCAAGCTGAACTAGAACTGGTGCTTCGGTCAACAGTGTTTTCAACTGATTGAAACTTTGCTGACATTTCTCAGACCATTCAAACTTTATATCTTTCTGTAATAGTAGCATCATTGGTGTAGCTATCATTGAGAATCCTTTGACAAATCTTCTGTAATAACTGGCCAATCCTAGAAAACTTCTAACTTCGGATACGTTTCTCGGTCGTTTCCAATCAACAACTGCTAAAATTTTACTCGAATCAACTCTGATGCCTTCGGCCGATACTATATGTCCTAGAAAACCAACTTCTCGGAGCCAAAACTCATATTTGCTAAATTTGGTAAACAGTTGTTTATCACGTAGGGTTTTCAATACAATTTTCAAGTGCTCGACATGCTCAGACTCATCTCCTGAATAAATTAGAATATCATCAAATCCATAAATACTGCAGGTGCATTAGTTAAACCAAATGGCATCACAATAAATTCATAGTGTCCGTAACTGATCCTGAGTGCAGCTTTTGAATCTTTAACTCGTAGCTGATAGTAACTAGAACAAAGATCACTTTTCGATATTACTATTGCACCTTTCAACTGGTCAAACAGATCGTCAATTTGAGGCAGTGGATACTTATTATTGATTGTAACCTTGTTGAGCTGACGGTAATCAATACACAATCTCATCGATCCATTCTTTTTCTTAACGAACAGAACCGATGCACCCCAAGGTGAAAAACTAGGTCAAGCAAAACCCCAATCTGTCAATTTTTGTAATTGTGCTTTCAACTCTTTTAACTCTGTAGGAGCCATTTTGTAAGGTGCTATCGATATTGGTAATGTTCCCGGTACTAATTCAATAGCAAACTCAACTTCTCTATCCGCGATAATCCGGGTAACTCCTCGAGAAACACATTAGGATACTCGTAAACCACTGACACTGATTCAATTTTTAGCTCAGATACTTTAGAATCTAGTACATATGCAAGGTAAGCATCGCAACCATTTCTCACATATCTCTGCGCTGACATAGTTGAAATAACAATAGACAACCCACACAATCTGTTTGATTCAATTCGAAGTGTCTCACCGTTTTGACATTTCAATAAAATAAGCTTTCGTCTACAATTCACAATAGCATTGTGCAGAGTCAGCCAGTCCATACCCAAAATCACATCAAAGTCGTAAATGGCAATAGCATCAAATCAACCAGAAAACTGTAACCCCGAGTCATCAATGGATAGTTCTTGCAAACTTTATCAACTAAAACATGCTGACCTAGGGGGTTCGACAATATAACCATGAATTCAGTAGACTCAACAGGAAAATTCTTACTAGATACTAAATTCGTGCATACATACGAATGGGTTGATTTCGGATAAATCAAAGCAATCACATTAGTATCAAAAATAGAGAAAGTACCCGTAATAATATCTGGCGCAGAAGCTTCCTTACGTGCACGGATAGCATAAGCCCTAGTTGGTGCTCGTTCTTTAGATTTCATAGTAGAGTCTTTCGTTCCACCACGACTACCACTCGTATTTCCAGGGTTACGAGGTGGTCTACCCCTTGTGGCAGTGTTACTAGGTCGCACATTCTGAACTTTCTCTTTCTTAGATATTTCTGAGCAATCACGAATAAAATGTTTAAATGAACCACATTTGAAACACGCCTTTCTTTTGCTTTGCATTCGCCAAAATGTCGACGTCCACACCATTGAGAATCAGGTTTATTATCTTTAACGCTACATACGCTAGCTATAGACGTAGCTTGCGTCTTTGAACTTGAATAATGTTTACCTGGGTATCTATCAGGATATCCCATAAAAGTAGTCGAACGGTTATGGTGTTCTTTTGATCTCTTCGATTGTGACTGGTATGACTTCCTAGTCGATCTTTTTCTTGAGTCTCTAGCTTCAAAATTAGTTTTTCTTATCTCTTTGCTAAGCTCCTCGGCTTTATGTGCTCTGTAAACTAAAACAACGAATTCTTTTAGTTCGAGAATCCCAACTAGAAGCTTTATATCCTCGTTTAATCCGCTTCAAACTGTTCACACATTGTAGTCTCTGTCGGAATGCACTCCCTAGCATATTTACTCAATCAAACAAACTCCCGTTTATACTCTGATACTGTCAAACGGTGTTGCTTAAGCTTAAGAAATTCTTTATGCTTTTGATCCAGAAATCTCTGACTAGTGTACTTTTTAGCTTATGATCCAAAAATTCTTTATTCTTTATACTGTCATTCGATCATTGAGCCGCTGGGTTCGTTCTTACGAACTCGGTAAACCACTCAGTCATTATTTGAAAGAAAGCTTCTTTAGCTTCTCTTTCCTGACCCTCAGATACGGGCCTTGAACCACTTAACGTTGCTCCGTGAACAGAGGCTTGCGCGTTACTTTCAACTTCATCGGAGTCGACTCGGTTGGATGTCATTAATAAAAGAAAACATGTTTCAAAACGGTTAGGAGTTATCACACTATCACAGGTTATATAATGGCATGTATATCTAGACTCACACACGCTACGTTCAATCCAATAATCGAATAAGCCGTAGCTCTAATACCAATAAGTGTAACACTTCTAACCCATATCCTTCGCTGGAATAGGGTTACAAAGCATTACCAGAGTTTTCAAATCATATGAACACATATTTATAAACATTTCATATCATATCAATAAACATATTAAAACCAAATCAAAACATACATATTGTCCCTTATACGAGCTCCCGAGGCCCTAAATATGAGTTAGAAACAAGTCGGGACTAAATCAGAACCTCAAAGAACTTTTCAAAAAATATTGAAAATTTTTAACACTGTAGGGGTCACATGACCGTGTGGCCAAGCCCTGTAACTCACTTGACCAAGATACAAGTCCGTGTCACAGGCCGTGTAGGCATTCGAAGTAGGGACACACGACCGTGTCCCAGCCCATGTCCCTGCCCATGTAACTTATTGACTTGGGTTATACGGCCAGGCGCCATGCTAATGTGCTAGGTCGTCTACCCTTCGAAGTAACCCTACACGCCCATGTGCGAGGCCGTGTGCTAGGTCTTGTAACTGCCTAACTTGCAACCCTTTAAAAGCTACAGGGGACACACGGTTGAGACACACGCCCGTGTCTTTGCCCGTGTGGAGAAAAATAGACCATTTTACAAGCCATTTTTCTCACCCAACATGGCATATACCTACAACTTAAGCCATAAAAAGGCACCAAAATCATGCATATTCTAGCTAATCAAACATGGTATATAAGCATACAACCAACATGCCCATAGGCACCTCAAATGATAACATTTAAACATGTATAACCATACACTCAATTTGGTCAAAATAACCATCTAACTTCTAACTCAGTTTGCATCAATTCAAAACATTTGACTTACCTAGCCATCACGTACCATTTTGGTTTACCTATAAAAAACACACTAAATGGTACCAAATGTGCCATTCAATAATTAGCATCAATACTCATATATGTTAATCACATTCTCATACCATAATGACTATTTTCATTTCCATCATCTAAGTATCTCTACATCTACAATCTTAAACATTATAAGGCCACATACATATCACAACACATTTAACCATTTCAAACACTTAAAATAGAAAATTGACAAGCCAAACAATATTGGCTAAAACATCAATCATTATAAGACCAAATATTTACATACCAAAACTAGTTCCATAACATTACTCTCAACCATAAACACAAGACAAAACAAATGGCTACCACAACAACCAAAATTCCTATACATGCCAATATAAACGAACTTAAAAACATCCAAAAGTACCGATATAGCCGATGGATAGTGTGATAGGTCTCCAACAACTTTCCAACCCGAACGAGCTTCTGATTAACAACAAAAACAAAAAAATAAACACAAGGTAAGCGTGTTATGCTTAGTAAGTTCCTATCGAATATAATTTATGCTTATCAATACATCACAAAATCTCAATGCATATATAAATCAACCCAACATGATAATAGCTAAAACATAAGCTTAGGTATATGAATTTATGCTCTTCATTGTCACATAAGTACACTTTTCCTACCTTCCATCATAATAAGGTAAATTACATTGAAAGATCTTACCAAAGCTTACATAAAGTAATAACACGGTGGTTGAAACATTCCTTTCCATGATTTGATAGCCAAAGCTATCCCGTTTTGTGATTCGATAGCTGAAGCTATCCCTTTTCATAATTTTGATGGTCGTCACCATCCCTTTTCATTGTTGATGGTCGTCACCATCCCTCTACATAATTTGATAGCCGAAGCTATCCCTATTCATGATTTGATAGCTGAAGCCATCCCTTTTCATAATTTTGATGGTCGTCACCATCCCTTTTCATAATTCGATGGTCATCACCATCCCTTTTCATAATCGATAGCCGAAACTATCCCTTTTCATTCGTCGATAATCGCCGATACGCTGTTGGATTTTTCTGTCAAAACACAAATTAATATCATACAATAATAGCATTTAAATCATAATTGAAAATACTATTTAAACGTACAGTCTTACCTCAACGATAAACGTAAAATTGAAGTCGATTAATCCGAAGCTTTTTCTTTGGCTCAATCTAGAGCCGTACGTGGTTTATCTTGATCTAAATGAATAAATTCAGCTCAATTTAGTAATCATTCTATTCAATTGAACCCAAATTCATATTTTATAAAAATTACAATTTTACCCCTATACTTTTGATTTCTTTTCAATTTAGTCCTTAGCTCATAAAAATGGAAATTCATGCAATTCATCCTCAACCCACTATAGCTAAATTTCATATAGGTCCCTAACAAGCCCTATATTTCATTTATTTCACAAATTTACCATGTGCATTTTCTATTTTTCAATTTAATCCCTATTTGACAATTTCATCAAAAATTACTTAACAAAAGTTGCTTATTTAACAACAACTAATCATTTTCTTCCAAAAATCATCAAAACTCATACATATTCATTAATGGAAAAACCCTAATAGTTTAAAAATTTCACAAATTAGTCCTCAGGCTAGCTAGATTAAGCTACAATGATCTCAAAAAAATAAAAATCATTAAAAACGGAGTTGAAATTCATACCATGCTAGAAAAATAAGCTTAGACGAATCCTCCTATTCACCAATGGCATAAAATTGGTTAGGTTTTGAAGAAATGAAGAAGATGGCACTTTTGTTTTATTTAATTTAACCTTTATTTACTTAATTACCAAAATAACCTTTAAAAACTTTAATAATTTTAATAATACCAAGCCATCGTATTCCACTATCAACATAAATCATTTAATTACCACATAAGGACTCCTACTTTAAGGTTTTATATCTATTTAATACCTTTAGCTACTAGAACTCAACTGTTTCACTTTATGCGATTTAGTCCTTTTCATCAAATTAAGCATGCAAATAGTAAAATTTCTAAACGTAATTTTTATACGGTACTACTAGCATGCTGTTGATAATAAAATAATAATAAACTAAATATTTCAACATCAGATTTATGGTCCCGAAACCACTATTTCGATTCCATTGATAACGGGCTCTTACACTCATCGTCGTGAGGTTTGCTCCTCATTGCCTGGTCCTCACCCAACCATCCATTTCATATTCTTCCACATGATGCCATAGTTCCAAACTAGGTCTTACACTATGTGGTCTTTAATTCCCCATATGATGTCATCGCCATTGGACTAGGTCTTACAATATATGGTCTTCGAATGCCATGGCCATGGACTTTCTATATCAGAGGTTCGTGTTTGTTGTCCAGACGGACCCTTTAGACAGACTCATTATGCAGACTCATGCTTGACAGACTTACTCTTTCAGACTTCATCAGAATAGATGCATTCACATTTGACACACATTTCTTTACCATCGCATGTCGATTTTTTTCATGTAGAGACTTACTCATGACAGACTAATAACATACTTTCTTCTCATATCAGAGGCATAACATCAAAGGAACATCACATGCAAGCTCATCAAACATTTATTTTTCACTGAATCAAATATCATACTCATATAGCTCATGTTTCAGTTTCACAGATTTGTCTTTCAAAACAAAAGAGATTAACATGCAATCATACATGCACACATAAAATAGTCACCTTAGAGGCTCACCTGATAGCCTCAAAGGCAGTTTAAAATTTTAGATTTAGTCTTTTTTTTTGTGAAATTAGCTGCTTGGCTCCATCTCTATCTTTCAGCTAGACACTATAACATCATTTTCCCTCAACAAATAGATACACTTCATTTTAACTCATTCAGGTAATCTGTTATCATCACTTTTAACCCAGACATAACCTAATTTCTTCATGATACTTAAATATTTGTGTTTTCAACATGAAAGATCGTGGATCTTACTTTGATAGGAGGTAGATCTCTTAACCAAAAACTAGAGCTTTCTTTTTTAACTTAGCTTCCAAAGAGACGTTTCTCTCTGCCTTCAACCTCAGATTTAAGGAGGAAGACAACCCTCCTTTAACTTAACTTGAGTATCCTTTAACTTCACCCAAGTCTCCTTTGGAACTGGGCAATGTCACATCAAGACTGAGTTGTTTTGATCATTTTCTACTACTTTCCAAAACTTATTTAGCTATCTCATTAGCCTTTAACTTCTCTATTTCTCATTGAATTAGTTCTTAACTAGTCTATCCCATACATTGACTGGCACAGGACCACATTATTCACATTTGTGCTATATAATTGGCGTATACTCAAACCCTTAGTCCATTTTTTTCATGGTCACTATTCAGATTTCACTTATAATCATAATTTGACTGAGAATTCATGTACACTTATTTTATATCGGAGTTCGCCCAATCTATACGCCCAAAAAAGTGCATTTGGGTGATTACCATCTCGCTAATCATACTTTATAACAGAGGGCCTTATGGGCAAAACATTCTTGGTTTTCCTACTCTATTCACCATAAGAGGAATTTTGGGCAAACACTACTTTATCACTCGTGCTTACTTATAACTATGTGTCATACCATATATATATACATACATGTCACTCTCCCTTGATCCGTTATACTTACATTTCTTAAAATTTGGCCTTGAGTTTTTACTCACTTAGAGCGTCTTATACACTGTACATGTCAAAGTTTCTTTCCTTTTGTTCAGAATCTACTAGCTTGGGCGCTCCTAGAAACTAACTTATACTTAATCAAATCTTATGTTAGGCACTTAAAACTAATTCTTTAAGCCTCACACACATACTTAGAACTTGCTCCTTGTGCCTTACTTTTACGAACATCATTCGATCATGGAACTTCACCAGACAGGGTGTTACCTGAACTTTAAAGGAATTACCTTTGTGGCAAACTCTGGATGGACAATCTTTGTGGCAAACTTTGAATATATAGCCCTTGTGGTGTGTTCTGTATAAAGTTCTGTGGTGTATTCTATATGATTCTTTAAAATACTCAATAAAAATAATATGATATGAGGTAACTATCAGTTACATGGTAAGTACTATGTAAGGCTAAGATTTGACTAAAAATAATGAATAGAAGAGATATAGAGAAGTAATGGGTTAGCATTGAAAGTGGTCCTGAATAAAGGATTAAATTTGAATGCTCAAAAAAAGTATTCGTCAAATGTGTATATACTCATTTGTGAGTTGTGATTGTATGTTGGTTCTAGATTAAGTACGCGTATTAAATGATATTCTGGTTGCATTGGTCTTCGAAAGGAAGTTGGCTTAGAGATATGAATGTTAAGATTAAAGGAAATAAGTGAAGGATTGAAGTCATCGATAGGAAATGGAAATGGGTTCAAAGTAAGGTAAGGTGTCTAGTGTGTATAAAAAAGAACAAAGTTTGAGGAAGTATTCACCAGAAGCAAAGTTAAATGATTAGGAACGGAAAGGTCGACATGATGAACTCTCAACTGACATACTCAAGTAACAGTTAAGGTAAATTATGTATTTTCTCACTAAGTTCTTGAGAACTTATCTGTATTTTATGTTTTGATATAGGATTGTTGAGATAAGATTGCGCCTGAAGGGATGATTCCAGGATTATGCCAAAGGAGTGGCGTATCGGGTTATTATGCATATAATGCAAGCTAGGTGGCGTTATCATTTTAGTAGTGTCTATAGAAGTCTTTACTTTGGATGACTGTAATAAATTAGAATATTTTATTGGAAATCTTTGCAAGTTAAATCATCTTATTTAGCGACGTGTATTTACTTGATATTTAAATTTACGTTTGAATCTGTAAGTGGTAAAGTTGTAAATAATCAAAATTTTATATTAACAGTTTGGTTTTTTGTCAATTTTTGTGTGCTAACACCCGAGACTTGGATCCGACTAATCGAATTAGGTTAAGGGTGTTACATACCAGCTCATCAAATTCTAATCTTTTCAGACTCACTCCTCATGCTCATCACTCCATGTAGAGCTTTCCTCAACCTTCTCTTCTTCGGAGCAATCAAAGAAGATGATGCAGAAGAGAATAAAATGAAACAAAATTAAGGAAAATTCCCCTCG
The DNA here is from genome assembly GCA_013467495.1 of Gossypium gossypioides. Taxonomy (NCBI): domain Eukaryota; kingdom Viridiplantae; phylum Streptophyta; class Magnoliopsida; order Malvales; family Malvaceae; genus Gossypium; species Gossypium gossypioides. Next base: position 10,397,115 of record CM025143.1, on the reverse strand, counting down.
GGAGTAACACGTCTCAGCTCTATATATAACATTCACATACTGTCACTGAAGGCCATACCAAAACCAGCGGTCGGAAATCATTATGCTCTCCACAAGGAACTTACCAATTCCAACATAACCAAAATAAATTTAGAATCCAACTAATTTCGATTTAGTCCTTGCATTTTTTAGATTTTACCATAAAGTTCGTTGAACCCAAAATTTCTTTCAATTAACTCCCAATTCTTCCTTAATTCTGAACTTTAATAGAAACTGGGTGTGACACACTAGTATCAATTCCTAAGAAAGGTTAGAAGGGTCACAGACGGTCCTACTTAAAATCCAGTCTCCTAGACAAAATTTTCGTCTAATGTAATTTTAGTAAGATGCCAAAGTTTTAGAGAAAAAAAGTTGAGATAATCAAGAAGAATGAGAGAAGCTTTGACTTTTTGTTGCTTGTAAAAATGAGAAGAAATGACCTATTTATGGGATTCTCAAAGGGGCAAAATGGTCTAAAAAATTTAACAACCATATCGCAACGATCAAATTTTGTCGGTAATATTATAACGGTCAGATTCCAATGATCATATTGTAACAGTCAAATTTTTGCATTACCAATAGAGTAGCAAATTTGTTAGCTAAGGAAGGGTGTCGATGGAAAACACGATATCTGGTGGGTGGAGGATAGATCAGATATTCTTTGTACTATTAAAATTTTATTCAATCGAGTCATTCTTGAGGGTAACACTTGGTTTGTTCTCTCATGATTAGCTGTCGAAGGGATGATAGATCAGAAATGTTCACTCATATCCAAAATGCAAAATTATTGATGAATATTTTCATATATGTAAGATTCGTAAAAACTATAAAAGATATAAAAAATTCATAAAAATTTAAAAAAAACTATAAAATACACATAAATTACAATACAAATTGACATGTTTAAAAATATAATGTTTTAGTCGGTATTTACTAATTTATAAAATATATCTCTTACAACATATTTTAACAATCAGAAAATTGACAATTGAAAAATCAACATCTCTTACAACATATTCAAATACATTACATTCAATGCGACATGACATAAACGAAACTATCATCATTCGAAAGTTGCCTTGGAATATGGATTTTCACAAAACTGAAATTCTAAATTAACAAGAGAAAATAATCAAATGATGAATAAATATTTGAAAGCACAAAAAAAGAGAATAAAAATGATAAATGCAAAAAACTTGATTTATTACTAGCAGCGCCTTGAGTAAAGAGAACATCATTCTCCAATTCAAGATTTGCCCACAAAGAGGAGCCAGCGGCATAATTAGTTAGGACTCCTAAATTATCCAAAAAAGAATGATCAATATAACGGTAAAATTTACCAACAAAGGAGCAAAAAAGAAAAACAAAATGTAACATGATAAAAACATGTAATTTATTTTCCAATTAGAAGGGACGAATTAAAGAAAATACAATAAACAAGATAAAAATCAAATTGATAAATGAAAAAAAAAAATTTATTACCAGCATCAATGTCACTGTTGAAAAGGTTACCAAGGTTGTTCATGGCACTGTACTCAAACAAGGTAATATTTGCACCAGAAGAAGAGCCCGCAATAGAATTTATCCCAACTCTTAAATTAACAATTAAAAAAACATGAAAAGACCTTGTAATTGAAAATTAAATTAATCAACATAAAAGAAAAAAAATTCTTTTAATACCATAAAACCATGTAAAACCTATACCCAAAATTTAGAGGGCGGAGGAGAAGTGCAAGTTGTAAACAAGAAAAACTAAAATATATGATGAAGAATTCAAAAACCTGCTTTATTACCATGACTATTTGGTAGAAAAAAAGAAGGGGACAACATCTATAGAGGCAACAATATTGTTATGGTATTGGTCTGCAAACATGTTAAAAAAGTCTTTTAAAACAATACCAATCAATTTTAATGAAGGTGTGGCATATATAATTACCATAACCCATTTGCTGATACAAATTGTCCATGGAAACTTGTATGCTGGTTGTCCCACTCATCCCCAATCCCAGTATTTCATTAACATCTCGTGAAATAGTTTCACAAGTTATTGTAATGAAGAATTAAGTTTGGCACTGAATAGAAGAACTTAGACTCACAAATTATATACAATATGATTAACATACCTCTTCAAAATTTAAGTTTCACAAGATATTTGTAACAACCCGTTTTCAGTGAAATCGGAACAGTAGTTTTGGGACCACAAATTTGATGTAAAAATATTTATTTTATTATCATTTTAAAGTTTACAGGACTAAATTAAGGTTGTGTTAAAATTTCGTTAAGAAATTTTGACGTTTGCATGTTTAATTAAGTAAAAAGGACTAAATCGTAAAAAGTGCAAAAATAGAGTTCTAGTAGCTAAAGGTATCTAATGGCCATATAACCTTAAAATAAGAGTACTTAGGTGGTACTTAGGTGGTAATTATACAATTTTTATGATAGTGGACATTTATGATATTGATTTTATTGAAATTATGAATAATTTTAAAGGTTATAAAGGTAATTTAGTAAATAAAGGTTACAATTAAATAAAACAAAAACTCACTCATCTTCTCCAAGTGGTTTCATCATCGAAAATTGAAGGCTAGAAAACCATTTAGGGTTCTTGAAATTTTGGCAATCCTTGGTGGTGCATGTATGTAAATTTTGAGCCCGTTTTTAATAATTTTTATATTTTCGGGATCTTTGTAGCTTAATGCCTAGGGACTAATTTGCGAAACTGTTAAATGATTAGGGTTTTCACATGAATGTGGTTGTGTGATTCTTGAAAATTTATGGAAGAAAATGAAATCTTGTTGTTAAATAAACAACTTTTGTAAAGAGATTTTTTTGATGAAATTACCATTTAGGGGCTTATTTGTAAAAGTAGTAAAATACCAAGGTTAAGTTGTGAAATAATGAATTTTATGGGTTGATATGGGCTCATAATAGATTTGGCTAGCATGAGATAGGGATGAAAATGCTTAGATTTTTAATTATGAGCTTAAGGACTAAATTGTGAAAAGTTATAATGTTAGGGGTAAAATTGTAATTATACATAAATGTGAATTATGGATTGAATTGAATGTTGAGATTGAATGAAATACTTAATTGAATATAACTATTTATTTAGATCAAGATAAATATCAACCGGACCTAAATCAAAGAAAGTCAAAATTTACGGATTAGCTCGATCGTATTTCGACATCCTAGTTGTCGAGGTAAGTTCATAGTAATTCTAAATGTAGTTGAATTTCTACTTGTATGTCTACAATATGGTTATGTGATTAATTGTCTATACCTAATTATTCCTTGAATTGCACATATGTGCCCCTGTTTGTACCTCGGTACCCCTAAATTGTACATATGTGCCCCTATTTGTACTTTGGTACCCCTAAATTACATATACATGCCCTGTTTACACTCCGGTAACCTTGAATCTAGTAAAATATGTGTTGTACTAAATTGTTGTTAACTTTAATAATATACTATGTTCTTACTAAGCTCTATAAGCTTATTTGTTTTTGTGAATTGTTTTGTAGATCGTTGTTACTGACGTTGGACGGATCGAATCTTCAGCTCACACTATCCCTTTGATGTTAGTAGTTATTGTGTCCTTTAGGGTTGTGGCATGTATATGTGGCTATATAGGTTTTTATGGTATCTTTTGGGAAAAATACTAAACTAAGTTGTTATGCACTTTACTAAGGTTGTAAATATGTATCCTTTTGGTACAATTAGAATGGTATGAAAGTATAAACTTGTGGTTTGATTTGGCTTATTGGTGAATTAAGTTGCTATGATAGAAATGGTCTTAATTGTTGTATGTTTTAATCATACATATGTTTTGGTAAGTTAGATGAATTGTGATTGAGGTGTCTTCTGGCATATTGGTTGCATGGATATTTGGAATAGGGGATTGGTCTTATTATGCATGATTTAGGTATGATTTAAGGTCTTAACTATATGTGCAAGTTGCTTGTAGGTTCATGTTTGAATGGGTGAAAGAAATGGCTTAATTTTGACCATTTTCTTGTCCACATGACCAAGGACATGGGCGTGTGTCTCAGCCATGTGTGACACATGGCCATGCGACACGGTCGTGTGTCCCCTATAGGTTTTAATGGTTGGTTTTTGAAAGTTACACGACCTGGCACACGGGCGTGTAGCTTGGCCGTGTGACACAAGTCAGAGAGTTCCACTGGCACGGACACGGCTGTGTGTCCCCATTTCAAATGTTACACGGGCGTGTGTCTCAGCCGTGTGAGGCACACGACCTAGCCACACGGCCATGTGACCCCTACAGTGTGAATTTTTCCAACTTTTTCCTTAAAGTTTCATATGTTCCCTATTTAGTCCCAAATTGTTTCTAAGGTGTTTTTAAGGTCACGAGGGCTCGAATAAGGGACTATATGCATGTGTTTGATTCAATTTTTGCTATGATTATGAAATGCTTAGAAATGAATAATTTTAAGTTACGTTTTTAAGGTAATGCTTCGTAACCCTATTCCGGCAACGGATATAGGTTAGGGGTGTTATAATATTTGTATGGAAGTATGAAGAAATTTCTTCATACTTTTCATGCACCAACCTAATGACCGTTATAAAAGGGGAGAAGTTATCATTTTCTTACAATTTGGTCATTTACCATAAAATCTCACTAATTCTCCCAAATTCCTTAAAATTTTCATAACCACCCGAAAGGAGAAGTGAAATAGATATAATAGAGAGTTAGAATATCAAACTAGAAGCAAGAAATTGGTAGATGGAAGTGAAAAAAATAGAAGAAAAGAGAAGGATAGTGATGAAGTTAAGAAAGAAATAGAAGAGAAGCAAAAGAGGTAAGTGTTCATTTTAATTTCATTGATATTTCAAAGTATTAAATTAAGTTATGTAATAAATTGAATGTTAAATATGTGAATTTTATTTAAGTAGTACTGATGGAAAGTATATTATAAATTGTAATCCATAGATAGTGATTTAATTTGTGTTATGAGAAGTAATGATAAAACTATATGTTAATTATATGTGAGCTTAAATGATTAAATTAAATAATAATTTAAGTTTGATGATATACATAATCAAGTTATCTTTTATAACAATTTAATAGTTAACAAGTAAAATAAACGTTAAGTGTTGGTATGAGTGGTATAAATCATAACAAGTAAATAAATTCGTTAAAATAGTTTTGGACAGCAATAGTAGTAGTTTAAATTTAAGAATTCACCAAAAATTGTAAAACTCTATTTAAAGATTTAATTAAATATGGAATTAAAGCTTATTGAGTCTAGTTTTTCATAAAAGAAACTGTGTAAGTAATGAGATTTTAGATTATGAGATATTTGGATTTTTGTGAGGCAATGTTAGAATGATTTCGGGTTCCCTTGTTCTGACTTTGGAAAATCATTACAAATTGAACAAAAATTTTTAGGAGATTAAATTTATATGCTTAAAATATTGATGAGTCTATTTTTAAAGTAAATAAACAAAAACATTATATAGATCCCATACTGAAAGATTATTAATTTTTAGTGAAGAAGGTCAAAGCTGCCTAGTAGCAAAATAGGGGAAAGTTGTAAAAAAAATTGTATTAATTGGCGTAAGTGAAAATTATGATATTTTTATGGTAAAAATATCATTGAGTCTAGTTTCAAAATCAACAAACAGATCCAAATTTTGAATTCTGTAGGCCAAGATATAAAGAATTTAGTGACTGCTACTCAAGTAGACAACCTTATTAAGAGTATATATGTAATTAGTAAAATCATAATTTGTTGGAAAAATTACATTTTATGGTAACTTTGAGACATATTCTCAATAGGTAAAGGTGGAGAGTTGAATCATTTTTTTTACGGTTTCATATTCTATTCCATTAGACTTTTACAACGGTATATCATATGCTCAAAATGGTTGAGTGATGAATGAGAAATTGATGCTCAAAGTAAGCTACTTGGAAATATTGTTGAGGAAAAATAAAAGGCTTAAATCTCGCATTGGTTAAATACCAAGTGTGGGATGTGTTTATATATGTGAACTCTATTGAAAGATAATTGAATGACTAAGCTTGTAATCTTGCTTCACGCGCGAAGAGGTTTGTATGTCCAAACCCAATGGGGTTAGGGCGCACCCGCACTACGTGAGCGATACGAAATGTTTGGACCATTTGGACCCAAAATGGGCTTACGGATATTTAGCCCAACACGAATTTATTTTCCTCAGTAGACAAAATCTGCTTATATATGGAAACTTATTGATTTGATTCCAATAAATCTGTTTAAAATTTTAATTTAGTGGTAGATTTTGGGGATATTTTTCCATAATTACAACATTCTCCATACCTATAAAAGGTCATGATTCTGAAGGGTTTTTTGCACACTTTCATACTCTCAAAAATGTCTTTTTTCATCTTTCGTTTTTTCTAAATATTTTGGTGATAGAAAAAGGCATTGTTCGTTCGATTGATCGTGATAGATGTGCTACTACTTCGATCAGTACTGTTGTTGTATCATGGGAGACTTTCGACTAACGTTACTCCAAGTACCGTAGGAGCGGCCGAATCTTTCTTAAGGAAACAGTGTTTCACGGGCCTCAACATTTCGTAAAATCTCAATTCTCCTTTATTTCAATTGATTATTATGGTTTTATTTAATTTTCATATTTGATAAATTAACTATAAATAATTTTGTTCATATTTTATTTTACATGTGTTTATTTATAATTGATTATTTTTTTTTGCTAATGTGTTTTGTCCAACACAATTCATGTTGCAGATAGGCATGCTATACTAGAAGCCATAAATTCTTGTGTAAATACATGCACTTATAGGATGTGGAATGGAGAGGAGGAGGGAAAAATAATAGAAGAGTTGTAATATTGAGAAGTTGTTAAAAGTGATGGAATTGCTAATATATAAGAGAAGTTTAAATGAAGTTGAGACATTAAGTGAATAATTGTTATATGATGTATTAATGAACTTATTTGTAAAACTTTAATAGTCATATTAATCTTATAAATTTCATTGAGAATCATATGATGTTGAAACTGGAAATAGATACATGTGAATGATATGTTGAGTGAAATTGGTTGAATTGTGATATATAAACTTGATTGTAGATGACGAGAGATGATAGGATGGAAATCAATTGGACACAGAATTGACGTCGCGAGCTCAAGTCAGTAGGTGACGTCACAATGAGGAACCCCAACATTGCAACATCGGCTTGAGGTTTTGAAAATTTTGTAATTTGGTCCCTATTCAATTATAACTGTTACAAGAGCTATCAGAAGCTCAAATTGAATTTAAATAAGTTTTTAAATTGTACTGTAAACGTTAATTAAACTTAGTAGTTCAATTAAAATGATAAAATGGATTGAATTTAACAGTAGTTGTTTCGGTAAAGAATGTAACACCTTGGTACCGTGACTTGATGATCGAGTCAAGTATGAGGGTGTTACCAGCTTTTCCTACCACATTGGTCTCAATAATAATACATCAAGGAAGCTTTTTTTTTTTGTTTTTTTTATTAACCTTATCTCATTATTTGGAGAAGTTATTTACAAACCTTATCTCATTATTTGGAGAAATTATTCGGGATTCAATTAAAATTTTTGAATATCAACTATAGATATCTTCCATTTCCCAAGTATATTTCTTTCACGTAACTCTAGTAGGTGTTTGTTTCTCACAATAATAATTAAAACGACTTATCAATAATATGTGACAAACGCTATGTTAATACAATTATCTATATCATATATACTATATTCAAGACTAAGCATGAGATTAAAATGAATTCATGAATGTTTAAGCTAATTATTATTATTATGAAACCATATTAGGTTTAAAGGAGAGAGAAATAGGGAGTGCAAAACTTGTGCCAGAATAGTTCTCCTAAGTTCTTGGAGCTCAACCTCTGTTTTAGATTTGTAATCCTCCAACTCTATTTTCATCTTTTGATATTCAGCCTTCAACATTGGGATCTCTTGTTCAAGTTCCTCACGCTGCCTCTTTAGTTATAAAAACACCAAGCAAATATTATTTAAAGATTAAAAAAATAAACAAAGAAATTGATGATGGCTTAATATCACTGTACGTTGGCTCTCGGTCGAGACTCTCTACAGATTGTGGCATGTCTAGCCCTGTCAGCTTGACTTCTCTGCTTCCCTGATTTGCTACCTCTGTTTGGCCTCTGTATTTATTGTAAAAGCGCACAGTTTTCTTCAAATCAACTCTGGAAAAGGATTGTGAAATGTGGCCTCGTGTGCTTCACCTTATAGACAGCTGAAGGTTCCATTCTGACATTGGCAGCCACCTCCGCAGCTTTCTCCTATGCAAACATAGCCACGTGGCAAATCTTAATGCAATTGAGCAAAGAAACCCTTTCAATTTTTTTTCAGCAATTTGTGTAAGAAATATTTAAAAATTAAATACTTGACGCAACGTTTCCATGTTTGTTGAAAAATTTCAAAAAATTTATAACTCTACCCATTATAATAGTAGCAGAATGTTTGAAAAGTACCATGAGGATTTGAAAATTACTCTACATAATGTCAAAATATGTCATAAGTCCATATACTNNNTTCATAAATTTAAAATTTAGTCCTTATGCTTTTATTTTTAAGAATTTAGTCCCATTATTTTTCAAATTTCAAAATTTAAGTCCAACTATTAAAACAATTATTTTTTTGTTAAATTTCATGATGTGACATTTTGAAATAAAAAAAAACTTACTTGGTAGCTAAATAACTAAAAAATGGCTTTGTAATGAACCTGAATTTAATAAATTAATTTTAATAGTATTAACGGTTGAACTTAAATTTTGAAATATGAAATGTAGAATGTTACTAAAAATAAAAGTACAATACTTAAATTTTAACCATCCATGAACACACATGGTTACTGAGTGCCAAGCTCGTGGCTACACATCCCTCCAGAAACACACCTGGGCACTGAGTGCCAAGCCCGTAGGCTATACATGTAACACCCCTAACCCGTATCTTTCACCGAAATAGGGTTACGGAGCATTACCTAAAACTCTTAACTTAAAACATTCGATTACAACCATTTATAAAACACATTATCTTTCATTCAAACACATGCATAATGTCCCTTTTTCAAGCCCTTGAGGCATTAGAAACATTTTAGAAACGATTTGGGACTAAATCAAAAATAGTTAGAACTTCATGGCAAAAGGTAGAAAAATTCATATTATAGGGGTCACACGACCGAGTGGCTAGGCCGTGTGACTCACACAATTGAGACACACGTTTGTGTCTCAGGCCGTGTGGGCATTCAAAGTAAGGACACACGGCCGTGTCCCAACTCGTGTTCGAGCCCGTGTAACTCTCTGACTTGGGTCATACGACCAAGTCACACGCCCGTGTAACTCTCGAAATGAAACCTCTCACACGATTGAGACACACATTCGTGTCTCAGGCCGTGTGGGCATTCGAAGTAGGGACACACGGCCGTGTCCCAGCCCGTGTTCGAGCTCGTGTGACTCACACGATTGAGACACACGTTCGTGTCTCAGGCCGTGTGGGTATTCGAAGTAGGGACACACCCGTGTTCGAGCCCGTGTAACTCTCTAACTTAGGTCACATGGCCAAGTCACATGCCCGTGTGCCAGGCTGTGTAACTCTCGAAATGAAACCTTTTAAAACCTACAAGGGACACACGGCTAAGACACACGCCCGTGTCTTAGGCCGTGTGGACAAGAATAGGCCAAATTCAAGTCATTTCTTTCACCCAATTAAAGCACACCCTTACAAGTCATTTGCACCTATATTTAAGCATTCAAAATTTACCTAACACATGCATATTCAAGCTAGGTCATCATAGTATTTAATCATACAACCAATATGCTCAAAAGGCATCTCAATCACAACAATCAAACATGATCATACATTTGCTAAGTTTAACCACAAACAACTAACCTTTATAACTAATTTTATGCCAACATTTACGACAATGTTCACATACCAATATCATACTCAAAAACACCAAATTGACTATTCCTGTCATCACTACCTTAGCAAACTTGACCATATGTCAACACATCCAAACACACCAAACTAGCCATTTATTAACTCAATGTTCACTATCAATTTTCATACCTCAATGATCACATTCAAGCATATCAAAGCAAAGTCTCATAGCATGCATTTTATATACCATTCCAACTCCCAACCTTTAAGCACCAACATGCCAAAATATCAACCATTACAATACCACATATACATGCCAACATAACTACTAATGCATCATCCAAAATACCATAATTACAAACCAAACATAATGGCTATTTCATTAAGCACGAAACACCTATACATGTGCATATTTAACCATTTTTCGATTAACTTGTTTCTATATCAAACATATCAAAAT
>CM025143.1:10333155-10350465 GCA_013467495.1 Gossypium gossypioides | reverse complement strand
TAGCTCATATAACTATAATCCGTCAATTCATGTACATGTATGCTCATACGAGCTGTGAATCGGTATGCTCACTTGAGCTGTAGATCGGTATGCTCTCACGAGCTATAAATAGGTATGCTCATACGAGCTGTGGGTCAGAACGTAGCTACACAATACTGTTCACACGAGCTGTGGAGTATCCGCAACACATGCAGGACCTCAGCCGTCGGTAGAACGTTCAGGACCAGTACTCAAATCATGTAACCCTAATGACATGTCATTTGTATCCGACAAATTCCTAAGTTTCAAACGAGACTCGGTATTTGTCGAACTTCATTGGATATGCAACCATTTATATTTATAACAATTCACCATTCATAAATAATTCAATATAAAACATATAAATACAATTTAATCACACGAACTTACCTCGACGAGTATACGTAAATACGGAAGCGATTAATCCGAGACTGTCTCTTTGCCTCGATCTAAAGTCGTACGAGGTCTGTGTTGATCTATACAGATAAATTTAACTCAATTTAATATATAATTCATTAAATTTAGCCCAAAATCATATTTTGGAAAATTAATAATTTACCCTTATACTTTTAATTTCTTTGCAATTTAGTCCCTAGCTCATAAAAAATAGAAATTTATGCAATTTCACCACACCCTACTATGGCCCAATACCAACTAGGTCCTTAGCATACCCTATATTTCATTGATTTCACAATTTCACCATGTATAATTTTTTATTTTTTTAATTTAATCCCTATTTGATAATTTCACCAAAAATTCCTTTATAAAAGTTGTTTATCTAACAACAACCATCCATTTTCTAACATCAAACTTCAAAAATCATATACATGCATCAATGGTAAAACCCTAATAGTTTAACAGTTTCACAAATTAGTCCTTGGGCTAGCTAGATTAAGCTACAACGATATCGAAAACATAGAAATCATAAAAAACAGGATGAAAAATCTTACCACACAAGCAAGAGAAGTGACCGAATGATAAAGCTCTCCAATGGCTTTTTCTTAACCCTAAATTCGGTTGAAGATGATGGAAAAAAGATGATACTTGGTTTTGTTTTATTTAATTTATCACTTATTTACTAATTAACTTTTATAAACTTTAAAAACTTTAAAAATCACACAAAATGCCAAGCCATCATATTCAACTATCTTATTTATGGTCTAATTATCATATAAGGACTTCCACTTTAAAGTTATATAGCTATGTAACACCTTTAGCCATTAGAACTCAACTTTTGCACTTAACGCGATTTTGTCCCTTTAATCAAATTGAGCATGTAAAAAGTAAAATTTCTTAACGAAATTTTTATGCGGTACTACTATCATGTTGTAGACAATAAAATAATAGAAAATAAATTTTTTGACTTCGGATTTATGGTCCCAAAACCACTGTTCTGATTTCATTAAAAACGGGCTATTACAAACCCCGATTGGGACTCATATGGAACGTACAACCAGAATCGAGGATCCACTCCTTGCTCACTTTAGAGTTGTCAGTAGAAGCAACTAGAAGTTCACCATCACAGTAGTCTTCTGCTACATCAGCTTCACTGGATTGTTCTAGTTGTTTTCCCTTTGATTTGCAGCCTCCCTTTTGATATTGTTTTGCAACTTATAACACTTAGATTTAATGTGCCCTTTCTGTTTGAAGAAGTTACATGTTTTACCTCTGTTTGAAGATCTCGACCTACCCTTAGATTTACCGCGAAGATTTCGTTCATATGTCCTCCCACGATTATCATCAGTATTTCCTTCTTGTCTCTCACGAGTAATGAAACCCTCTCTCTAAGAGTTAGATCCAACCACAAGATGTTTCATCCTGTCATATGAGGGAGTTAGATCCAACCACAAGATGTTTCATCCTGTCATATGAGGTTAAAGAAGCATAGACTACATCAACTGTGAGAGATTCATGGCTATACAAAATCTTCTTTATCATATTGAACCTCCATGGCCTATAGGTCTAAGAGAATTTCTTTAAACACAATTAAATGTTCGTGCATAGATGTACATTTCTCCAAACAATGAGTATAAAGACGCTGTTTTATATGCAACTTGCTAGTTAGGGTTTTCGACTTGCATAACTACTACAACTTTACCCATAATACAGCGACAATCTTCTCCTTCATCACGTCTTGTAGAATTTCATTCGACAAAAGAAAATGTATTGCGTTAAAGCCTTTATATCTTTACGCTTATTCTCTTCCCCTGTCAATGTTGAAGGCATCTTATCTACCCTAGCAGGGCATCCCCCGAATCCATTTGTGCAAGAACTGCCTGCATCTTTGTCTACCACAATACGAATAGATGAAGTGTCAAATAGATTGAAAAACCTTGTTCTAATTAATGTCAAATAGACGAAGTGTAGTAAGGCTGAAAAACCTTATTCTAATCAATGTAAAATAAAAGAAGTATAGTTCTATATGGATTTTACTTTTATTTTATTTTACCATTGTATTTTATTTTAACAAGGATTCAAGTAACTCAACTCTAACAAATCATTTTTGGGCAATACCTTACAGTGCAGCCGTGGTCTCCTCTATTTTTCACAACTCAAGATAGCCCCCTAAAAGATTGTGGTTTGGATCCGATTGCCAAGATTATCTGAAGGACTTTATGGATAGTACCTCTTGAAGTTACTAGTGGAGCCATTGGACCGATTTATAAGATTGATATAACATAGACAGTAGCACCAGAAGACGGTTTGTGAAACTTGTTGTGTTCTGTGACTTGGAAAACCTTTATTCTCGAAATTTAAGATTGATGGAAAAATGCATCGCATTGAATATGAATATATTTTCAATGTTTGTTTTCGTTTTGGAAGATTTGGCCATAACCAAGACATATGCCAATTAAAATCTGGAACAAGATCGTCGATGGGGGAAAGGCTGGATCAACTGTTGTCAAAGACAGAGGCAACAACCGACAGTGAGTCGAAGGAATGGTGGACACGGTGGATGCAATGAAGGTTCATGTTTCAAAACTTTAGGTAAGAATCAAGGGAATAATGCTGCTAATGAAAATTCTAAAGTTGGAAAGAATATTGGAGATTTAAAGGGTGAGATTTTGAGGATTGAGATAGATAATACTGCGATCAAGATGGAACTAATAAAGAGGTTTCTAAAAAAACAATTTAAAATTCTAAAGGAAAACGAATAGTGGTGTCAAGTGGGCTGAAAATTACTCTAAATATTTTAAAGCCTTCAAATAGGAAAGGGGAGTCCTTCATGGGTTGAGTATCCAATTCCTTTGATGATGGGTCGCGGATGGGGCATAAAGCTACTGATGTTGTAAGCGAGCCAATTATCTTTCAGGCTATTAACGTGAGCAAAAAAGTTAGATGTTAACGAGAACAAAGCAGTGAAATTTGTGGAACCAAAAAATAAATTGCCTTCGACGATGGGTAATGTGCCTGCTTTCGTGGAAAAAAATCAAGGCAGTATGGGAAAAAATACATGACAAATACCAATAATAGTTGAGATAGTTAAAATTGGGGAAAACACGGGGCAGGAACCTATGTAGAGTATGTTCGAGGGTAAGGCTACCATACCTGTGTCTATGGCATTGGAAGGTATAGCTCAGAGACTATCTCAAGTAATTGAAGGAGGCTCAACTACATAAGGAGGCAATGGTTTGGTTAATGTGTTGGATGGCGAGACTCTTCTCGATGCTAATTTGGCCTAAGTTGTTTTTTTCTAGTTTTCGTAATTTATTATTATATTATTATGATTATGAATCTGCAAATGCTTTTCTGAAATTGCCAAGGGTGAGGTCATCCTTGGTTTCATGATTTTTTTAAGGAATAAATGAGGGAGTTTCTTCTTGATCTTGTTTCTTTATTCGAGACATGTATTAACGGAAAAAGAGTAGATGATGTTATTACTGAGTTGGGGTTTGCTAATTTTTTCCGAGTTGAAGTTAATGGTTATGCAGGTGGTCTTTGGATATTTTGGAATGATAATATTTTTGTGAAAGTTTTGATAGTCCATCCTCAATTTGCCCACATGCACATTCAAAGCAATTTCGATCTTACTTCGTTTTTGTGTACAACAATTTATACAAGCCCACAGCCGACCAGTTGAAAAATTCTTTGGAAATATCTGGATCTTCTTGCTAACCATAAGTCATGGCCGGAGATTTCAATTTCATTCTAAATTGTGTAGAGAGGAAAGGAGGTACAATAACTAGATGATCGAGTTGTAATTTTTTTTGCTCTTTTCTATTTCAACATGGCATCCATAATATGAGGTTTCAAGGACTTATGTTCACTTGGAATCGAGGAAATCTCTTTGAACGCCTAGACAGATCTCTTAGTAATGATCATTGGGACTCCTTTGTTCCCAATGCTACAATCCATCATCTCCACAAGCTTAAGTCTGATCACCAGTCTCTTTTGGTGTTCATGAACTCGACTCCTTCAACTTGTGGTAAATGTGTTGGAAAAAATCTGGTTTGAAAACGGTTTTCTTGTACAGCAGAAAATTAAAATTTTGAAAATTGACTTGGTTTGTGATATTTATAGCAATAAACCTTAGATTGAAATTGAACTTGTGTTTTCGGATAAGCAGATCCTTGATTTTTTTGGCTTTCAACCGAACGATCTTCTCTACTATTCTTGTACCATGATCTACTTTGAGTGTGGGCTCTAACCAATTGAATTAAAACACATAACTAGAAAAGGTTTTGTTTTCCTTTTGGGGTGAAAACAAAAGGCTCTATTTTTTAATAGAAACTAGTAGAATTGTTATACTGAAAAAATATATTTAATAGTTTAGAATAAATTATCTCTATTTTTTGGCAGAGTAACAATCTCTTAAAGTTGTGTAAATATCTCTACTGATGCCATCTATTTATAGGGAGAAAAGGTAAAGCCCTTGTTGAATTGTAGAGGTTTATTTTAAATATAAAAACTATTTCCTAGTCTAACTAGGAAAGAGAAAAGGGCTAATAGAGTGCGCTTTCCCTCATATTTATTATGATGGGGATTCAGGCCTCTCATTGTATTGGGCTCAATTATATGTGCTTTCTGGACTTTTAAGCCAACACTTTATAATTTAATCGAACCCAATACATATTTTTCTATTGTCCAAAATAAACATTAATTTATTAAATCATTTTCTCATCCCAATTTAACCCCTAGTAAATTCTGACGATTTTACCCCCATTAAAATTTCTAAGAAAATATATTCAATATTTCACAGTACAATTTTTTCACTATGACAGAATTGTTTATTTTCATGTTCGGGCTTTAAAACTACTCAAAAACATAAACTCATTCTTTTGGTCATTTCTGAGTAATCCATGAACATTTGCAAATGAATCATTTCTCATCCATTTCAGAGAAAACCATAATCATTTCTGAATGTCTTCCATTTCTCTATTTGTATTCATTATGTTCATTTTTTATTCAACACACAATTCATTTATAGTTTCAACGATCTAGCGGAGGGATCGATTGGACATATGTAATTAGGGCTTAAATGATTTATAATTAAGTTCTGACTTTCACCTATTAATTATAAACTCATTTAGTCACAAAGTCATTCCACTATAGTATCATGACTGAGCTCTCCCTAACGACATACGATTACAAAAAGCATCTAATCAGTGCTCATCCAATTACCTTGTCATAAGTGTGTTACCCTCATAAGATATCTTTGATCTCTTTGGGATAATATCTACTCACCTAATATGATCCTACTTTATCTCATGGTAACCATTACATCTTCCTTAATGAAAAGTCAATCACTATCAAATATAAATAAAGTCATTCATCACGAATATGAATAACCCATGACCATGTTTAATTTTCATCAACCATGCAATGCCAATTAGAGGATATCATTTACCCATGTCTCAGGCTATGAATTTCACTATTTTAAATAATGCTACGTACTATAGAAGTTTTACACCCAATGCACCATCTTTCGGTTCCTTATCTATTCAAACTCAAGCTTTTACTTACATCAAAGTGTATGATTCACACATACATAGTCCACCATCCACTCAGGATTTAGGTATGCCACACTATGAACGTCACAGGTGAATAAGTCCATAAACGAATTTAGGATCTATTTTGCTTGGGTCCTGTTCGATGTACTGCCAGTCTAGTTAGTCATATCTATGCCTTTATCTTCTAGAGTCATCAGTTTCGATGCCCAAGACAATACATCTCCCTAATTGGACTTGATAGATGACATATTAGTCTTTCAATCAGTTTACTCATTTTTATTAAACTAAGGACATGTTTAGGTTTGTTTACTAATACAAGTTAACTTTTCGTATTACGACCCGACCGCGTAATACCACTTAGTATTAGTTAAACATTAGACAACCAATCAACAACATTTTCTTCCATTTTTCTTTGCGTGCAAAAACCATTTGAGGACAACAATACAAAGTATATTAATTGTGATCAATGAAATTTTTTATTAACCAATTTGATCGAAAAAAATTACATGTTTACAAACGAATATACTACAGTTAGGGCACCAGGTCCAACAGTCTCCCACTTGCCCTAGTGAAGTAGATGAGCCATATTCTGTATTCCCATGCTCTCCACGTGTTCTCAAAACTAGTAGCTAGTAGAGTCTTGGTAAATTGGTCAGCAAGGTTGTCCTTAGATGTGACCTTGACTATATCCACGATTTCATCCGCAACTGCCTCCCTTATGATATGATACTTTTAATCGATATGTTTCATCCTCTTGTGGTTTTTCATCTCCTTGGTATTAGTTATTGCAGCACTGTTGCCACAATACAGTGTGATAGTTTTTCCCATACCAGGAACGACTTCAAGATCCATGAGGAACTTTGAAAGCCATATTGCTTCTTTGGTAGCCTCAGAAGCAGCCACATATTTGGCCTCTATAGTGGAGTCAGCAGTACAAGTCTATTTTAAACTTTTCTACACAATGGACTCGTCGCCTAGGACGAAAACCCAACTCGATGTCTATTTTCTCAAATCCCAACATGTTTGGAAGTTAGAATCAATATATCCGATAGGAGTAAGATTTTCTCTAAAATACACAAGTATATAATCTTTCCCCATAAATACTTGAGTATATGCTTAACTGCTTGCCAGTGCCTTAGCCTTGGATTCACCTAATATCGACTTACCAACCCCATTGCAAAAAACTATATCTGGGCGTGTGCATAACATACATACATGAGATTTCCTACTGCCGAAACATAAGGAACCTTTCTCATGTTCTCTCTTTCTTTCATTGTCTTAGGACAGTCCTCTAAAAAGAGATGAAATTTTGATATGGTGGGTTGATTTCCCTTCTTCGAATCAGTCATTGCATAACACTCCAATATCTTGTATATGTATGAAGCTTGAGATATTACTACCACTTTATTCTTTCGATCCTTTAGGATTTGAATGGCTAGAATAAAATTAGCTTCTCTCAAGTCCATCATGCTAAATTGTTGGGTTAACCACAGTTTAACTGATGACAATGTCCCTACATCATTCCCAATGAATAGAATGTCACCGACATATAGAATAAGAAAGACCACTTTTCCATTCCCTTAACATTTGTAAACACAAGGTTCATCTACATTTTGCTCAAATCTAAAAGTCTTGATCGCTTGATCAAATCTTTAATTCCATGAGTGAGATACTTGCTTAAGTCCATATATGGATCTAAGCAGTTTGCAAACTTTATGCTCACTTCTTTTAGTTATATATCTAATGGGTTGCATCATATAAATGCTCTATAAAGACAACCATTTGATTGTACTAGAAAGAACATATGTTTTCTCCCTACTTATTGGTTAATTTGTTCCCATTTAGTTATCTTTAGCATACATTTTAGCATTTTCAGTTTAGTAAATTACATTTTATAACCCAGTGAATCCTAGCCTATTTTATCCTTAATTTTGCTATCTTTTTACACTAATGTCGCTGCAGTAGTTAATTTCAGATTGCGTCCAGAATTGTCACCACAATTGACAGCTATTTGGATAAAAAAACCAAAAATACGTGAGTTGTCCAGTTCGGTGTAACTACCCTGTACGAACAAGGATAGAAGAATCCTGAGTGAATGACACCTGTACTGTTGAGGAAAACATAAAAGGTTATCGTGAGAAGACTGAAAGGAGGAATTCTTTTGACCACTATTTTTCCTTACCCTATTTTTGAAGCTTGCGGCTATGGCAGCTTACCCTTTCCTTGGGTGAGCCAACGTGATGATTGATGTAGATCCATTCCTGACGAGGAATTCTAAGTGCAATAGAAGAGAAAATCGAGAGATCCAGTTGAGTTAACTAGGAATAGTCTTTTCCATTCAATTCTTTCTTATTTATTTGGAAATGCTGGTGATTAATCTATATTTCCTATTGCATGGAAGTAAAATGAATTCTTGGTTAAATGTTATTTTATTAAATCTATTTTATTATTTAATCTTGGGGGTTTGAATGTTTTAACATGGAAGTGTTATTGCAGTCACTAACACTAGAAGGTGCAATGACAGTTGGAGATAATACACATTACAACGGAAGTTGAGTAAGGACTAAAAGAATTTAGTCCACTTGTTCTTAATAGTGCTATATTGCCCTCATCAGAAGGTGAGGTTAATGTGCATGGTTAAGTCCCAGATTAAATAGAGGTGTGGCATTTGGTAAGACATACATTGAATTTTATTGCATCGACAATCACCCATCTTTTATACCTTGCAAATACTTAGTATTTTGCTAAAGATTCATGTTGGGGATCCAAGTTTATCCATAGCATGCTTTATCTTATGTTTTTCGAGTTATTGCTTCGACAACTATCCTCACAGTTTATCTCATTTCTATCTAGTTATTGTATCGACATTAATAG
Source organism: Gossypium gossypioides (assembly GCA_013467495.1). Taxonomy (NCBI): domain Eukaryota; kingdom Viridiplantae; phylum Streptophyta; class Magnoliopsida; order Malvales; family Malvaceae; genus Gossypium; species Gossypium gossypioides. The sequence continues at coordinate 10,341,622 of CM025143.1, read as the reverse complement.
ACAAAAGACAACCATCCCTGTGGGATCGATATCTGATAGACTCGCATTTGTCTACTATACTTGCATCGACAATGTATGCTTGCACATTATTGCTGTGACGTTTATAGCTGATCATTTTTTGGCACCGTTGCCAGGGATGGCACTTGTTTAATATTTATTTTGTTTTTGTGTGTTTTTTTCATTTTGTTTTCTTTGTATAATATTTAGTACTCATTAACTGGTTTTTCTTTGTTGTTAATTCTTGAACTTCGTTTTAGATGTTTTATGACTTGAGGCAACTTGGATTTTCTTACCGAATTTGATCTAAAAATTGAAAGAACTGTTCGAAGAAACTTCGAGAACAAAGAAATATGGATTTACCAGGGGAAGATGCAGCCATAGCCCCGATGCAAAAGTAAAATGTTTATAACCTATTATTACCGCATAATGCTCACATCGAAAATAGAACTGTACGAGACTTTGTAGTACCTCTCTTGGATGATTTACAACCGGAAGTTGTCAGACCAGTAATACAAGCTGGGAATTTTGAACTCAATCCAATGATGCTTCAAATGTTGAACTCCACTGGCTAGTATGCTGGACTGCCATGTGAAGATGCGAGAGAACATCTTAAATCCTTTTTATTGATCTGTGCTTCCTTTAGCCAACAAAGTGTTCCTGATGATGCCTTAAAGATGCAATTATTTCCTTATTGCTTGCAGGGAAGAGCTCGCACTTGGTTTCTTGAGCTACCTATCAGATCAATTACTTCTTGGAATGCTCTAGCCATGCAATTTTTTTGCACTTTAACCCGCCAACAATGAATACTCATCTTCGAAATGATATTATTGATTATCATCAGCTGGATGATAAAAATCCTCACACCACATGGATACGTTATAAGTCTTTGCTTCGACGTTGTCCCATGCACGACATTCAACTAGAAACACAAATTGAGATTTTCTATAATGGTCTGAATTCTCATTGAAGGAATCTTGTTGATGCATCAGCTAATGGACTTCTACTGGATTGTACTTATAATGAGGCTGTGAGAATTCTTAAGAGAATTGCTCAGAATGATTATCAATATCCCGTCTCTAGAGCTGCACCAGTAAAAACTACTCCAGAAGTTATTGAACTAGATGTAAATTCTGTGCTAAGTGCCCAAGTCTCTTCGCTTACAAAAATGATTAAAAATATGCAAGGGACGAGTGGCGTCGCGCCTATACAGGTGGCTCAACAATTGGATGTTCCTGTCTTCTGCTGTGAAATTTGTGGTGACAATCATAGTTATGAAAATTGTTCGTAACATGCAGAAAATGCATGTTATGTCAGTATTATTCGCAACAATTCTCATGGAAGTTCTTTCAATAACTCTGCACGCCACTAACATTTTTGGGGAACTTAGAATGTTGGACAAAATGCTGTAACATTTAGATATGGGAATACACCACAACAAGGGAATTACAATCAACAATAGAACTACAATCAGCATCCTCAGTTGTATCCACAACAAGGTCAGATACAATCACATCAAACTTAGATGCAGCCACAAATGATGAATCCAAATGATAAAGGATAGCGACAACAACAGTATACACAAGCTTCTACTTCTGACCCATTAACTGCTCTTGAGGCGTTAATGTAGGAGCATGTTACTTGCACAGAAGCTATTATTTAAGGAAATTTGTCTTCCATTCGAGCATTGGAGTCACAATTGGGATAGCTTGCTTCAAATTTTAATACTCTGCCACAAGGCTCATTACCTAGCGATATTAAAAATCCCAATCCGAGAGGGATAGAGCACTGTAAAGCCATCACTCTTAGGAGTGGTAAACAAACTGGTGTGCCGGTTATAGATTCTGCTATAACATCCATTGATGACGTAAGCCCGGATGGGAAGGGTGCGTCTGAAGAGCTTATCGATGTATCCAACAATTGTGGATGCAACCAAAAGTGTCGCCGCAACCATATGTACTTCCACCTATACCTTTTCCACAAAGATTAAAGAGGAATGAAAATGATAAATAGTATCAGCAGTTTTTGGATACACTGAAACAACTGCAGATCAACATTTCTTTAGTGGGAGTTCTGGTACAAATTCCAAGTTATCAGAAATTTATGAAAGACTTCTTGTCCAAGAAGAAAAAACTCACTGATATTGAAACTATTTCACTCACAAAAGGCTGTAGTGTGGTTTTGACAAACAACTTGCCCCCCTAAATTGAAAGATCATAGAAGCTTTACCATTCCATGTTCGATTGGCAACCATTATTTAGGCAATGCTTTATGTGATTTGGGAGCTAGCATCAACCTTTTACCATTATCTACTTTCAGAAAATTAGGAATTGGTCACATGAAACCTGTTGCAATGACATTGCAACTGGCAGATCGATCTTTAGCTCAACCTGAATGGCAAATCAAAAATGTTTTAGTTCGTGTCGATAAATTTATTTTTTGACTGATTTTATCATACTTGACTGCGAGGCATACAATGAGGTTCTCATAATCTTGGGATGACCATTTTTAGGTACCGGCTAAACTCTCATTGATGTTTATAAAGGAGAACTAACCATGTGACTTAATGATGAGCAAGTTACCTTCAGTGTTTTTGAGTCTGTTCATCACAAGGATAAAGTAGAGTGCCATATTATCGATGTGTTAGATGATTTAATTGAGGAAGAATTCAACAACCAAAGCACAGTCCTTGTTGAAGAAATTGCAGTGACATCTGAGGCGAAATCCTTAAATAGTTGTGGTAGCATAGTTGAAGCTAGTAATGTTAAAATCAAGCACAGATGGCAAATTAAATCCTTAGACTTAACCAATAGAACAAATCCAATTTTCAACCATCGATTGAAGAAGCTCCTACTCTGGAATTGAAACCACTACCTCATCATCTCAAATACATTTTTTTGGGTGATCACAATACTCTTCTAGTTATTGTCTCTGCAACACTGGATGAAACACAATAAAAGCAGTTGACTCACATTCTCAAGTAACACAAACAAGATATTACCTAGAATATTACGAATATTCAAGGTATTATTCCTTCTTTTTGCATGCACAAAATCAAGTTAGAAGATGGAGGCAAGCAATCGATTGAACCGCAACGAAGGTTAAACGAGAAGATGAAAGAAGTTAACAAGAAAGAAATCATAAAATGACTTGATGTAGGAATTATTTACCCTATTTCTGATAGCAAGTGGGTGAGTCCAATGCAATGCATCCCAAAAAAGAGTGGCATCACAGTGGTTCGCAATGATAAGAATGAATTAATAACTACACGCATCCCCACGGGATGGCGTGTTTATATGGATTATCGCAAATTGAATGCGGCTACAAAGAATAATCATTTTCCACTTTCCTTCATTAAACAAATGTTAAATCGGCTTGCTGGAAAAGCTTATTATTGCTTCCTAGACGGCTATTTTGGGTACAACCAAATTGCTATTGCACCGGAGGACCAGTAGAAAACAACTTTCAGTTGCCCCTTTAGTACTTTTGCTTTTCATCGTATGCCTTTCGATCTTTGTAATGCACTAGCCACATTTCAAAGGTGTATGAAGATAATATTCTCAGATATGATCGAAGACTCTTTAGAGGTTTTTATGGATGACTTTTCAATTTATGGGAATGATTTTGATCATTGCGCTGACAATTTAGATAAAGTACTAAAGCGATGTGAGGACAGTCATCTTGTTTTGAATTAGGAAAAATGTTATTTTATGGCAACTAAAGGCATTGTCTTGGGCCATCGCATCTCTAATCAGGGTATTCAAGGAGATAAAGCTAAGGTGGAAATTATCGAGAAATTACCCCCACCGACAAATGTGAAAGGTATTCGTAGCTTTCTTGGACATACGAGATTTTACCAGCGGTTTATTAGGGATTTTTCAAAAAATGCAAAACCATTGTGTTCATTGCTGGAACAGAATAAAAAATTCCTCTTTAACGAGGCATGTCTGGATTCCTTTATGCAGTTAAAGAAGTAGCTGGTTAATGCACCTATTTTCATTGCACCGAATTGGTCTCAACCTTTCAAAGTTATGTGCAATTCAAGTGACTTCGTCGTGGGTGTAGTGCTAGGATAACGCAAGGGAAAAATATTTCACACCATTTATTATGCTAGCAGAACTCTTACAGAGACTCAATTCAGTTATACCACCACAGAGAAATAATTGATGGCCGTAGTCTTTGCTTTCGACAAGTTTCGCTCTTATCTTATCGGTGCAAAAGTTACGGTATTCACTGATCACTTTGCGTTACGATATCTCTTTGCGAAAAAAGATGCCAAACCAAGACTAATACGATGGATATTATTGTTGCAAGAATTTGACATTGAGATAAAAGATCGAAAGGGGTTAGAGAATGAAGTTGTCGATCATTTTTCTAGATTGGAAATTGGCAGCGAAGACTGGAAAATACTTCAAATTGTCGACACATTCCCAGATGAGATGTTATTCGCTGTCGATGCAACTCCTTGGTATACAGATTTGGTTAATTACTTGGTGTGTGGAAAGCTCCCATTGAGTATCAAGGGCCATAAAAAAGAAATATTTCTTCATGGTGTAGTGAAATACGATTGGAACAAGCCGTATTTATTCAAGGTATACAATGACAACATTATTCAGTGTTGTGTTCCAGAAGAGGAGATGCTCTCAATTCTGAAGCACTGTCATGATGCTCCTTATGGAGGTCATTTTGGTGGTATGAGAGCTGTTGCTAAGGTTCTCCAATTAGGATTTTACTGGCCATCATTGTTCACGGATGCTCATAACTTTGTGAATCAATGTGATAAATGTCAGCTTACCGGTTCTATTTTCCGACGCAATGAAATGTTGCAACAGCCAATTATGGAAGTTGAATTGTTTGGTGTTTAGGGAATGGATTTTATGGGACCATTTCCAAATTCATTTGGAAATCTTTATATATTACTTACTGTTGACTATGTCTCAAAGTGGGTATAGGCTGCTGCTGTCCTAAAAGATGATACAAGGACAGTGCTTAAATTTTTTCAAAAGCATATACTCACTCGTTTAGGTACACTAAGGGCATTGATTAGTGATCAGGGTACACATTTCCATTGCAACCTAGTGGCAGCCGCATTAAAGAGATATAAAGTTAATCATAGAATGGCCACTACCTATCATCCACAAACCAATGGACAAGCTGAAGTATCAAATTGACAAATTCAGATTATTTTCTCGAGAAGGTTGTGAACCATTCGAGGAAAGATTGGTCCTCCTGATTGGATGACGCTATATGGGCTTTACGGACAGCATACAAGACTCCATTGGGGAGGTAACAGGTTATTTTGCATGACAAGATTATTTTGCAGCGACAATTTATCGCAGGGTAACAGGTTTTATTATTCAATTCTCGACTTAAATTACACCCATGTAAATTACGTTCACGTTGGTTTGGACCGTTCGAAGTTGTCGACGTATTTCCTCACTGTGCGGTCATAGTTTGAGATTTACGTGATGGATACCAGTTCAAAGTCAATGGATAGAGATTGAAACACTATTCTAGAAATAAAAATAAAGAGCAGGCAGAGACCATTAATTTGGTCCAAACATTTAAAATTTTTAATTTATTACTCCGAGATTTCATCTTATTTTATTCCTGTTTTGTAAAGATTGTTTTCTTTTTTTTTTTGCAGAATAATAAGGTACCATTGTGTTGTCAACACATTCCGTACCATTGTGTTACCATTAATCAGAATTAAGGGAAATTAAAACTCCACCATTGGATCAAAACCCACCCAGCCATTTGATCTGTTTGAGCAGGCACAATTCTTATTGGACGTAACTCTTCCCGATAGCTTTGTATCTCTCCACAAAACATCACGACTCTACACTTTCCTCTTTCACTCCCTATAAAGTCTACACCACTATGCCGACTGTAAAGTATCCAAGTAACCATTTTTATTCTTTTTCCTTACTCAAGATCCTACGTTTTTCACTGAAGAAAACCAGTGAAGAACATGCGTCCTATGCTACCGCAGTTCGTGAGTCGGAATCCTCTAGGCCAATGCAGAAAATGAACCAATAATCTTTTTGAATAAAGTGGCAAGGGAATGATTTCAAGACAACATATTGCAGCAAAATTTTCACCCTGAACAAGGCATTTCCTTGATGCAACAACAGGAGTTGGCAAAAAAATTCACCAAACATTTCTAAACTGAAATAGGGAAATTTCTGCGCACACCCTAGAAGCTATTCCCCTTCCCTGGTACGTGAGTTCTATGCCAACCTCTATGACCAAGAATTAGAGTTTATTTTTGTTCGTGAAGGTTTCATTCCATGGGACGCCAAAACAATCAATAAGTTGTACAACATTACAGTCGATGTCGATGAACACTTCGATTTCTTTACGGAAGTGACAGGCGAAAAAATGAACTTGTTGGTACAGGACTTGTGTATTGGAGCAGTGTGGGCAGGGTCGCATTCAAAGAATTTTACGATGCACTGCCGTTTCCTAACACTGCACAGTAAAATTTGGTTTCACTTTGTTAATTGCAGGTTGCTGCCATCAACCCACAACACCACCGTTAACCTTGACAGAATGTGTCTGATACATTCCATTATCAAGGGTAGAAGAATTAATGTAGGTACAATACTCCATTGAGAAATTACTGAATACACCGCTAGGCAGACCAACATTTTAGTTTTCCCATCATTGGTCATGTCACTGTGTCAATAGAAAGGAATTGTGCCCCAGGGAGATGAAGAAATCATGGATAATAAGGGTCCAATTAATGAAGCCTCTATCGAAAGAAAGACTCGTGGCACAGAAACACCAATACTGAAGGAGGCAGGAACCAGCAAGATAAAGAAGGGCAAGGCCAAAGCCGACAATAAAGGAACAAAATGCATACAGAGACATCATTATGGCTCAAGCTGAAAGATGTTGAGAAAATGGTTACTTCCATCAACAACAGACAGATCAAACTTTTCGCTACAATTGAGGATGTGGAGAACTCCCAGAATTTATTTTATGCTTGCATTAAAGCCTAGAAAAGTTCCATTGTCGCCACATTAAGTCAATTGAGCCCCTCCACACTACCGAAATTCCCAGCGCTCCCACCGATCATTCAAAACTATAAACATTCATCTGCGAATGACGACTTCGAAGACCGAGACCGATCGATGACATCTCCTCCTATCGTGCAAGTCTCTGATAATGACAAATATGAAGAATTTAGGGACATGGAGGAATGTTTACGCAAGATTGATAGTTTGTTTGAGGATGGTATTTTTGCTGGTCAAGAGGACACTGTTGTTGAAAAGGAAGCTGCTGCTACAGAAGAGGAAATCATTGCTGAAGAATAAGAAGTTGTTTAAGAAGAGAAAGAAAGAGAAGAGGAAGACAATGATGTAAACAGTGTCACCACACCCAAGTCTATGGGTGTAAATATTGATAATCTAGAGTTAGATAGAGCGAGACTAGAAGAAGTTGCTGAAGCAACCGATGATGCTGGGGCTGTACCGAACTTTGAGGAGCAATCCGAAAACCATGCACAACCCAAAGAAAAGAAAAGAAAGCGCTCTAAGGACAAGAAGCGAAAGAAAGATGAGAAGTAAGAAACATCATGCAGCCATAACAATGGCTGCGGATAAATGAGTTAGTTTTATTTTAAAGTTGTAGCTGTAGTTTTCATGCATTGCATATAGTTGTAAGTCACATTTTGTTTAGTACACATTGTCACTGTATTTTTATTGTCATTACATATTCATGTCAGTGCATTGGGGACAATGCAATCTTTAAGTTTGGGGGAATGTATATGGGATTTGGAAATACACCCACATTTCAATTTTTTTTAAAGCATGCAAGGTTTATTCAGAATTGTTCGAAATTTTTTTTTATATTTGATGCTTAATTCTTGGATCATGTGAATTGTCAATGAATGGGTTGGATAAATTTGATTGAATGTTGTATCTTCAATACATTGATGAATGATTTAGGTTGCATTAGTAATAAATGACTAGTAGCATTCCTTGAATCTTGAATGAAATTGCCTTTTTTAGCTGCTTATATATATAGTTATAAATAAGAGACACTCCAAAGTTGTTGTATTGTGGAATGTTAAAAAGGGTACACTCCAATACAAGCGTTAGAAAAATAAATCTGGCCAACGGCCATCACTGCATGAGTGTGTGTCAGCGCAATTACGTACTCCCTGGGGGTTTGTTGCACCCCATTGTTACTTCTCAAGAATAAAGGTACAGTAATGCAACGATATCCCTTATTCTAAAAAATATATATAAATACATAGTATTGTACAATAAATGTTGTACTGGTAGATAGAATTTAGGATTTGAAGCATGATGTTGGCTTTGATGAAAGTGCAATTTTACTCATTCATGCTTATGTATTGTCGATGTAATATTCTTTCATCTAAATGTGATTCATTTATTGGGAATTTAGAGGGTTCAAGTTGCTAGAATGATCATTTGCCTTAGTAAAATTTTTGTAGCCTTGC
>CM025143.1:10320804-10332511 GCA_013467495.1 Gossypium gossypioides | reverse complement strand
TCTATTGTATGGAAGTACAATGAATTCTTGGTTAAATGTTATCTTATTAAATCTGTTTTATTATTTAATCTTGGGGTTTGAATGTTTTAACATGAAAGTGTTATTGCAGTCACTAACACTAGAAGGTGCAGTGACAGTTTGAGATAATAAACATTACAGCGGAAGTTGAGTAAGGGCTTAAGGAATTTAGTCCACTTGTTCATAATTGTGCTATATTGCCCTCATCGAAAGGTGAGGTTAATGTGCATGGTTAAGTCCCAGATTAAATAGAGGAGTGGCGTTTGGTAAGACATACATTGAATTTTATTGCATCGACAATCACCCATCTTTTATACCTTGCGAGTACTTAGTATTCTGCTAAAGATTCACGTTGGGGATCCCAATTTATCCATAGCATACTTTATCTTATATTTTTTGAGTTATTGCTTCGACAAATATCCTCACAATTTTTCTCGTTTCTATCTAGTTATTGCACCGATATTAATAGACAAAAGACATCCATCCTTGTCGATATTTGGCAGACTTACATCTATCTACTATACTTGCATCGACAATGTATGCTTGTGCATTATTGCTGTGACGTTTACAACCGATCACCATTCAAAAATACTATCTTGACATTCATTTTCCAGATCTTGTAATTGAAGGTCACCACAATAGATAACAATATGCAGATTGACTTGAGCATGACAATTGAAGAGAAGGTTCCTTCGTAATCGATACATTCTTTCTAAGTATAACCTTTTGCTACAAGTCCGGCCTTATAAGTTTCCACTTTTCCATCCACATTTGTTTTTCTCTTGTAGTTTCACTTACACCCTATGGGTTTTATCCTAGTTGGTAAGTTTACAAGTTCCCACACTTAGTTGGAATCCTTAGAATCCATCACAACTTTCATAGCTATTTCCTAGATCTTGGAATCAACACTCTATATCGCTTTGTCATACATTAGTGGGTCATCATTTTCTTATTCAGCAGACTCAGTGTTAAAAGCACTTCTGCTAGATTGGAAGAACTCAGTCCTATGAGAGACCTTTCCACTGTGACAAAACACACTATGTCGTTAATCGTTTGCAAGTCTACTACTAGGAGTTGGTTTTGTAATTTTTCATTAGGGTTTTGTATATTTCCTGAAAGTTCCTCGAGTACCTCTTTACTCAGAGGTTTGAATTCATTCATATAACTTTTTTCAAGGGAAGTAGCATGAATTGACACTATAACAGTTTGCATTTTCGGGTTATAAAACAAACCACTCTTTGTCCAATACGTGGGTTGGGCATCCCCAAATCCTTAAATGTTTTAGACATGGCTTTCTGTCATACCACAAATTGTATGGAGTTTTCGATGCTGCCTTAGTTGGAACATCATTCAAGATATAGAAATATGTTTGTACCGCATATCCTCAAAAAGAGATTGGCAGCTTCGAATAACTTCACATCTAACGTACCATGTCTAACAACGTTCAATTCCTTCTCTCTGCCATGCCATTCTGTTGTGGAGTGCCTGAGGCAGTTAGTTGGGATAAAATCTTATTCTCTAAAAGGTACCCTAAGAATTTATCAGATAAATATTCCCTACCTCCATCTGACCAAAGTTCCTTTCTGGGTAAACTTAGTTGTTTCTCCACTTCCGCACGAAACTCTTTGAATTTATCAAAGGTTTCACTCTTGCGGTGCATTAGGTATACATACCCATATCTGGAATAGTCAGCAATAAATGTTACATAATACTCGTTACCACCTTTTGCACTAACGCTTATTGGGCCACATACATTAGTGTGCACAAGTTCTAGGAGTTTTCCAACCCTCGTTCCTTTTGCATTAAAAGGTCATTTAGTCATCTTACCTTTCAAGCAAGATTCACATTGTAGAAGATCAACTTTTTTAAGTAAACTTAAGATGTCGTCTTTCACGAGTCTAGCGATTTTTTTTTTGGTTAATATGACCAAGTTTCAAATGCCAAAGGTACGCCTCATTAGAGTAAGAAGTTTTAAGTCTTTTATTCGATTTTTTTGTCTCAAACAGTATGTACATCTTTGGTTTGATAAAATAAAGATTATTTGATATTCATCCATTACAGATAAGATTGTGATATATATATTGCAATTGCATTATTAAAAGTCACGATCAAGTCGTCTTTATATAAACATGCAACAGAAACTAAGTTCCTTTTGAAACTTGGTACATAGAAAACGTCTTTCAAAATAATCTTCCAAAATTTATCAAAGTAAAGATGTACATCTCCTACTACTTCAGCTGCCATAATTGTCCCGTTTCTAGTCCGCAATGATAGATTCTTATCTCTAAGATCTTCTGTCTCCTCGAACCCTTATTGAGAAATAAAAACATAATTAATGGCTCCTGAATCAATGACCCAGTGGTCTATCAATTCCTATACTAAAAAAACTTCTATCATAAAGAGCTCTATACATTTGTCTTTGTTGGCTAGGTATTCCTTCCACTCTTTACTGTTTGCCTTGAAGTGTTTATTCTTACTACAGAAGAAACATTTAGACTTAGATAAGTGTTTAAGCTTTCTAGTTCTCTTCCTTTCCACTTGTGGTAGCCTAGATACCTTAGTCTTGCCTTTCTTACCATGTTTTTCTTTCCCTTTTTAGGAAGACGCAACAAATTTTTTCGCTTCTACTCTTCAGACTGACTGACCGCCATTCAACATCAACTCATAGGATTGTATCTCCCTTATGAATTGTGCAAGCGTCAAGTTTTTGTTGCCAAGGTTATATGCAGCCCGAAAGCCATCAAAATCCTTAAAAAATCTCTTGAACACCATATCGATTTAAGTGTTCTAGTCCAATTTGGCCTTATTATCCGCGGCTTCGGCAAAGTATCCCATAAGATTAATCATATGGCCTTTGACCGGAGTGTTGGGTTTTTATTGGGCACTCATCAAGCTAGTTATAGCAGACTGTTGAGCCAAGGCAACTTGGCCTTCGAACATGTCTTCTAGCTTATCGAAAATCGCTTTGGTGGTCTTATAGCTCTCTAGTTACTTATATAAGGGTTTGGTCACGTTTGCCAACATATAACAATGAGCTATCTCATCGGAATCCTCCCAAAATTTTTTAGCCTCAGCTTGAGTGGCCGATTGGCACTTATTATCAAGAACTGTTTTGATTTTCTCACAACTCAAGACAATTATTAGGTTTATTTTTCATTCCTTATAGTTATTTCCATTCAGTTTGTTTTCAGTAAGTATGTCCAATAAGAGAGTTGGTGTCATTTTTAAACTAAAAATAAAACATTAGTATATTAATATCTTTGTATTAAGCTAATGTTTGAAAACATTTTGCAACATTATGATATTCATTAAGATGATGCATGTGTCTTACATTAAACCTTGAAAACATTTGTAAGCCATTGAAACAGTAATTCCTACAACCATTGAATCAAGCCACCTTGAAGTGATCATGATCAACTAGTAAAAACATGAATTTCCATCCAATTAGTACATGAACCTAATTCATTAGGCATTCACGCATACTAATAATCATGTAACATTTAACCATCATTCTAACTTAAGCATAGCTCATTGGGGAGTTACTTCACTAGATGATATTGAGTGTATAACCATCAACTCAACACCTATCGCATCATACACAAAAAATGAGTCATCTTGGGACAATCTCATCGAGTACCATGTTGTGACTAGTTGTTCTCTTTAAAGACAAAGTTTTTTGATGTTTCGCATGATAATACATACCACAGAGGCCAGGCCAACTATCATACGATCATAAGAAAATTCTGCTTAATTTTAGGAAATCTCCTCAGTGAGATCTACATGATAACGTCAACCTTGAGGCAGGTCCGTTTCATGTCATCACAAGAGATCATTAATGGAGGTTGTAGACCTTCTCCCACTCAATATTTTAAAAACATGCAAGGTTTTTAATTTCCTTTCAATCATGAATGATTAATATATGCGTGACAAATACATGTGACATTCTTCTTTAATTCATATGGCATGTTTATTTCATAAATGCATGAACATACATTTGTATTCATATAAATATCATCATGTTTATCTCATAATATAAAAGCATAAAATTTAAATGACTCTCACCAGCCAAAGTTTTTATGATTCCATCCTAGAAAAATAATAAAATTACAAAATTCACCCCAAAGCATACTTTGGGTCTTCAATATTCCCTCCATGGTCTTTTGATGTGGTTCTGGTTCACGTTTCCATCGTCATCGTCTTACCATCGTTGTTTCCATGTCACCGTCACTATGGAGCTATTGTCGACCATCGTCGACTATCACCATCAGCTCCATTGGGTCGGGTTTCCGTCTTATTGTTTTTTTTTTTGGGTTTCACCGGGAAAAATTAGGTTAAAAAGTCCCTATATTCGTTTTCGGTTCACATATTTTATTCTAAATAAAATAAAACCCTGCTTAGAGATAATAGTCCAAGAACTAAAATATGCATGCCTGAAAAAGAAATTAAATTACAAATAAATTTATAGGAATCACAACTTTGGCAAAATTACTTTATCATCCATAACAATAAAATAATTTTTCGTTGAAAAACCGACCCTTCATGTTTTTTGGCTTTCAATGAAATGATCTTCTCCACTATTCTTGTAACACCCCTAACCCGTATCTATCGTCGAAACAGGGTTACAGAGCATTACCAAAATTTAAAGATCAAATAAACAGATCTTTCACATCATATAGTATTCATATCAGAAGTCAATCATAAAGTCCCTTATACAAGCCCTTAAGGCCTAAAACATACATTAGAAACAAGTTAGGACTAAACTGGGTACTCAAAAAATTTTTCCGAAAATTCACATCAACCATAATAAGACCATATACTTATATACACATCAAAACATGTAAATCACAAGCCATTCCAATGGCTAATTACAACCAAAACATTTACATGCCAATATTGGCTAATTAACCGATACATGCCACTATAACCAAAATTAATTTATTATTTATACCGAAATGAGCCAATAGATAGTGTGAGATATCTCCGCCAAGCTTCCAACTCAACGAGCTTCCGAATTACTATAAAGAAGGGAAATAAAACAGAGTAAGCTTTAAAGCTTAGTAAGTTCGTATAACATGGAAATTAACTTACCATTTGTTCACATATAAGGTAAGAAAACTAAATATGCTCAAACTAATTTGGCCAAATGCCTAAACACATATCCTCATCAAGCATATTAGTCATGAAATTCATATAATAACTCATATTCACAAATGTACATGGTCATTAGGCAAGTTTCATACACATGTATCTTTCATCACATTTTTCAACATATCAAGTAACATCATTCTCATGTATTTCAGGCATATATAGGTAATAATTCATATCAAGTAACATTATTTTCATTTTCATGTATTTCAGGCATATTGTTTCATATCAGAATTTTGCCAGTTGAATCATTTAAAATATCGATGGATACACGGGTAGTACACACTAAGTGTACAAAACTGTAATCCGTCAATTCATATTCAGGAATGCTCATGTGAGCATATGAATGGGTAGCTCTCTCAAGCCATAATTCGGAAGCTTATATGAGCCAATATTGGGAAGCTCCAGAGAGCCATAAACAGGAAGCTCATGAGAGAGCCATAAATCAAGAAGCTCGTAAGAGCCATATGTCGGGATGCTCATAAGAGCTAAATGAAGGGACGCTTGTGAGAGCCAAATATCGGGAAGCTCAAGAGAGCCAATATCGAGATGCTCATGAGAGCTAATAACGGGATGCTCTTGCGAGCTGCGGTGTGTCTGCAACACATGCAGGACCACAACCAATCGGGAACCCTTAATGACAATTTCATTTGTATCCATCAAATTTCTTGAGTTCAAACGAGACTTAACACTTGTCAGACATTATCGGATATGTGATTCATACTTATACATGAAAATTTTATACATTTCACGTACATAACATTCAATTCAAACATACAAATATACAATTTAATTAGACAAACTTACCTCGACAAATGTTCATAGACTTGTACGTTACTAATCAAATACTTTTTCTTTTCCTCGTTCTAACTCTGTATTTGGTCTATCTGGATCTATACGAATGAATTAAGATCAATTTAATACAATTTCACATTCAATTCAATCCAATAGACATCTTTTGCATAATTACTATTTTGCCCCTACACTTTTAATTAATTACGATTTTGTCCCTAGGCTCAGAAAATGAAATTCATACAATTTAATCCTTATTCCAAGTCTAGCCAGTTTTCATATGTCACAATAGAAGCTCATGTATTTCATAAATTTTAGAATTTTTCCATGAATTTTCCATCTTTACAATTTAGTCCCTAAATCATAATTTCATCAAAATTCTCTTTAAAAAAGTTGTTTATCTATCAACGAACTTTCATTTTCTACCATAAAACTTCATAATTCAACTATATTCATCCATGTTAAAACCCTAATAATTTGATAGTTATACAAATTAATCCTTGAGATAAATAAATTAAACTATTACGACCTCGGAAACATAAAAATCATTAAAAACGGGACAAGAATTCATACCTAATTAATCCAAAATAACTTGCATGAAATCAACACCCATGACTAGGGTTTCCATGTCTTTTTATTTAGGAAAGATGGTGAAAAATGATGATATTAGATTTTTTTCTTTTATTTAATATTACCTCAATCCTTAATTTCCAAAATTAACCTTAATAATTTGCTAAATTCCATTGATGACTAATCATCCTTATCTACTAACTTCTCTAAATGGTTTATTTGCCATATAAGGACCACCAATTTTGAATTCCATAGCTATTTGATCCCTTTAGCTACTAGAATTCAACGTTTGCACGTTGTGCAAGTTGGTCCTTTTTATCAAATTAAACATGAAATCAGTAAAATTCCTTAACAAAATTTTCATACGATATTTCTATCATACTGTAGACTATAAAATAATATTAAAATAAATTTTCTTCTGGCCTCGAATTTGTGGTCCCTAAACCACTATTCCGATTTCACTGGAAACGGGTTGTTAGAACTCTCCCCCCTTAAGAAATTTTCGTCCTGAAAAAACTTACCAGTAAAAAGGTTCGAATATTGCTTTTTCATTGTTTCCTTAGGTTCCCAGGTAGCTTCTTCTATATCGTTTCATTGCCAGAGAACTTTTACTAAAGCTACCTTTTTATTTCTCAATTATTTTACCTCTCGAGCCAGAATTTTGATTTGTTCTTTACTGTATGTCATGTTAGGCTGAATTTCAACATCCGTTGGAGAAATAACATGTGAAGGGTCTGACCAATACATCATAGCATAAACACATGAAAGACATTGTGAATCTTTTCTAGCTCTGACGGTAAAGCTAATCAGTACGCAACAGGTCCAATTCTCTCAATAATCTTATACGGCCAGATAAATCGTGGACTTAATTTGCCTTTACGACCAAACCGAAGAACTCTTTTCCAAGGTGAAACTTTCAAAAATACTTTGTCACCGACTTGAAATTCTATCTCTTTACATTTAAGATCCTCATAGGATTTCTGACGATCAGAAGCCGCTTTTAAACTATCTCGGATCACCTTCACTTTTTCTTCAGTTTCAGTAATTAAATCAACTCCATGTATCTTTTTCTCACTGAGTTCAGTCCAATACAATAGAATTCTACATTTATGACCATACAAAGCCTCGTACGATGCCATCTTTATGCTTGACTGATAACTATTATTATATGCAAATTCGACTAACGACAAATATTTTTCCCAATTGCCTTCAAATTCTAAAACACAGCACCGAAGCATATCTTCAAGTATCTCAATCATACGTTCAGATTGACCATCTATTTGAGTATGAAATGCGGTACTAAAATGTAATTGTGTACCCAGAGCTTCTTGTAACTTGTTCTAGAATCAAAATGTGAAACACGGATTTCTATCTGAAATACTAGAGATTGGTACTCCATGCAACCTGACAATCTCTGAAACATACAATTCCGCTAATCTGTCCAGAGAGAAATATATACGTATCAGAATGAAATGTTCAGTCTTTGTCAAACAATCGACAATTACCCATATGGCATCTTTCTTTTCGGAGATAGAGGTAATCCTGATACAAAATCCATAGTAACTCTATCCCATTTCCACTCTGGTATCGTCACAGGCTGTAACAATCCTGAAGGTACCTGATGTTCAGCTTTAACTTGCTGACATATCAAACATCTAGATACAAAGTTAGAAATATCACGTTTCATTCCCGGCCACCAGTACATCTGTTTCAAATCATTGTACATTTTATTACTTCCCAGATGAACAAACATGGTGCCATTATAAGCTTCATGCAAAATTTTCTATACAAGCTCTAAATTTTTCGGTACACAAACTCTGTCTCTGAATAACAGACAATCATAGGGTCCTATTTGAAATTCTGAATCAGAAGCCGGTTCACACTATACCCGTTTAGCTTACAACTCATTATCATATTTCTGAGCTTCGTAGATATGCTGTAGAAACATCTGTTTAGCTTTTAACTCAGCTAAGATTGAGCCGTCATCAGACAATAAAAATCGGGTATTCATTGCTCGTAAAGCAAACAAAGACTTTCTACTCAAAACATCTGCAACCACGTTTGTTTTTCTTGGATGATAATCAATAACTAAGTCATAATCTTTCAACAATTCAAGCCATTTGTGTTGTCTTAGATTCAAATCTTTCTGCGACATCAGATACTTTAAAATTTTATGATCGGTGAATATATGATATTTTCACCAAATAGATAATGTCGCCAAATTTTCAGTGCAAATACAATAGTTGCCAATTGTAAGTCATGTATCGGGTAATTCTTTTCATGTGGCTTTAACTGACTGGAAGCATAGGCTATTACTTTACCTTCTTGCATCAAAACATAGCCTAAGCCGTTCAATGATGCGTCACTGTAAATCACAAATTCCTTACTCGATTCAGGTTGAACTAGAACTGGTGCTTCAGTCAATAGGGCTTTCAATTGGTCAAAACTTTGCTAACATTTATCAGACCATTCAAATTTCACATCTTTCTGTAATAGTCGTGTCATCGGTGAAGCTATCATCGAAAACCTTTATACAAATCTCTGATATTAACCAGCTAATCCAGATAACTTCTGACTTCAGATACATTTTTCGATGGTTTCCAATTCACAATAGCTGAGATTTTACTTGGATCTACTTTGATGCCTTCAGCTAAAACTATATGTCCCAAAAAACCAAATTCCCGAAACAAAAATTAACATTTGCTAAATTTAGCAAACAAATGTTTATCTCTCAGAGTTTGCAGAAAAATTCTCAGATGCTCAGCATGTTCAGTCTCATCTCGGGAATATACCAGAATATCATCAACGAATACTACCAAAAATCTATCCAGATACGGTCTAAAAATTCTATTCATTAAATCCATAAATACTGCAGGCGCATTTGTTAAACCAAACGACATTTCAAGAAATTCATAATTCCGTACCTAGTTCTGAATGTTATTTTCAGCACATCTGAGTCTTTCTCTCGTAATTGATAATAACCAGAACGGGGGTCAATCTTTGAAAACATTGTGGCACCTTTCAACTGATCAAACAAGTCATCAATACGAGGCAGTGGATACTTATTCTTGATTGTGACTTTGTTAAGTTGTTGATAATCAATACATAATCTCAATGATCCGTCATTTTTCTTAACAAACAGAACCAATGCACCCCAAGGTGAAAAACTAGGTCGAGCAAAACCCCTGTCAGTCAGTTCTTACAACTATGCTTTCAACTCTTTTAACTTTGTAGGAGCTATTCTGTATGGTGCTATAGATATTGGTGTTGTTCCTGATACAAGATCTATAGCAAATTCAACTTCTCTGACCGGTGGTAATCCAGGTAATTCTTCTGGAAACACATCAGGATACTTACAAACCACTGACATTGATTTAATCTTCGACTCAAACACTTTTGTATCCAACAAATAAGTAAGATAAGCATCATAACCTTTCTTCACATATTTCTGTGCAGATATAGCTGATATTACATTAGATAACCCGTCCAATTTATCTGATTCAATGTAGAGCATTTCACCATTCTGGCATTTCAATAGAATATGCTTTTGTTTATAATTTAAAATGGCATCATGCTGAGTTAACCAATCCATACCCAGAATCACATCAAATTCATCAAATGGTAATAACATTAAATCAGCCAGGAAACAGTAACCCCGTATCATTAACAGACAGTTCTTGCAAATTTTATTAACCATCACATACTAGCCTAGAGGGTTCAATACTTTAACCACGAATTCAGTGAACTCAACAGGTAAATTTTTATTAGATGCCAAATTGGTGTAAATATATAAATGAGTTGAACTGGGATCAATTAAAGTAGTTACATCAGTATAAATAAGAGATAAAGTACCAATAATAACATATGGTGTAGAATCGTCTTCACGTGCACGAATAGCATAGGTCCTAGTTGGGGCTCGTGCTTCAGATTTTACATTGGAGTCTTTTGTCACACCACGACTGCCACTCATCTTTCCAGGATTACGAGGCAGTCTACCTCTCGTAGCTATATTACTCGGCCTCGAAGTTTGAATAGTATCTTTTTCAGCTTTCTCAAGGCAATCTCTAAGATAGTGGTCAAATTAACCACATCTAAAACAAGCTTCACTTTTCATGTGACACTCACCAAAATGTAGTTTATTACAGTGCTTGCACTTGGGTTTGTTGTTTCTAACACTACCCGCACTTGCTACAAATGTAGCCTGAGATCTTGGACTAGAGCGTCGAGTGCTTTTATCTCTCCCAGAGTACCCCACAGAGGTCGTAGAACGGTCATGATATCTTTTTGATTTCTTTGAAGCCGAATAGTGTGACTTTCCCGTAAATCTTTTACTTAAAGTTCGAGCTTCCATCTCAGCTTGTCTTTTCTCTTTACTAAGCTCTTCAGCTTTATAAGCTCGATCAACCAGTACAACAAATTCTTTTAATTCAAGAATTTTGACTACCAGTTTTATGTCTTCATTTAAACCCTCTTCAAACCGCTTACTCATTGCAGTTTTAGTCGGAATACATTCTCTAGAATATTTACTTAGTTGGACAAATTCTCGTTCATATTTGGACCCTATCATATGGCCCTGTTTAAGCTCTAAAAATTCTTTACGTTTCTGATCAAGGAATCTCTAACTGATATACTTCTTTCTGAACTCAGTTTGGAAAATTTCCCAAGTGACCCTTTCTTTCGGTACAACAAAAATTAGCATGTTCCACCATTGGTAAGCTGAATCTTTTAACAAAGACATCGCACATTTTAGACAATCAGTCGGTGTACAAGATAGTTTATCAAGAACTCGGATAGTATTTTCTAACTAGAACTTAGCTCTTTCAGGATCATCTTCAGCTGTAGCTCTGAATTCTTCTGCCCCATATTTACGAATTTTATCAATAGGAGGCTTACCAATTCTAATAAGTTATGTACCTTGAGGCATATAGAGAACCGGCTGAGAAACAAAAGAGGGTGGAGGTTGTTGTATAGCCAGGTTTGTTCTTACATATTCAGTAAACCATTCATTCATCATTTAGAAGAAGTCTTCTTTAGCCTCTCCTCCTCGACCCTCAGATATGGGCCTTCTACTACTCGAAGCTGCTCTTTGCACAGAAGCTTGAGCAATACTTTCAGCTTCTTCGGAATCAGCTCAGTTGGATGACATTGCTATATGAAAAACATGTTTTAAAATGGTCAGGAG
>CM025143.1:10305357-10317754 GCA_013467495.1 Gossypium gossypioides | reverse complement strand
AAATTCACTTTACAAAAGTTGTTTATCTATCAACAACCTTTCATTTTCTACCATAAAACTTCATAATTCCACTATATTCATCCATGGAAAAACCCTAATACTTTGATAGTTTTACAAATTAATCCCTGAGATAGATAAATTAAGCTATTACGATCTCGAAAACAAAAAAATCATTAAAAACGAGACAAGAATTCATACCTAATTAAGCCAAAATAACTTGCATGAACTCAACACCCATAAATAGGGTTTCCATGTCTTTTTATTTAAGAAAGATGATGAAAAATGCTGATATTAGATTTTTTTTCTTTTATTTAATATTACCTCAATCCTTAATTTCCAAAATTAACCTTAATAATTTGCTAAATTCCATTAATGACTAATCATCCTTATCTGCTAACTCCTCTAAATGGTCTATTTTCCATAGAAGGACGTCCAGTTTTGAATTTCATAGCTATTTGATCCCTTTAGCTACTAGAATTCAACTTTTGCGCTTTGTGCAATTTGGTCCTTTTTATCAAATTAAACATGTAATTGGTAAAATTTCTTAACGAAATTTTCATACGATATTTTTATCATACTATAGACTATAAAATAATATTAGAATAAATTTTCTTTTGGCCTCAGATTTGTGGTCTCGAAACCACTGTTCTAATTTCACTGAAAACGGGCTGTTACAATTCTCGTGCCACGAATTGCTTCTAGTGTGGGCTCAAACCAATTGAATCAAAACACTGAACTAGAAAAAGTATCATTTCCTTTTGGGGTGAAAATGAAAATTCTCTCTTCTTTAATAAAAACCGGTAGAATTGCTATTTTAGAAAAATATATTTAATAGTTGAGAAACAATTCTCTCTAATTTTTGGCAGAGTAACAATCTCTTAAAGGTGTGTAAATAGTTCTACTGGTGCCATCTATTTATAGGGAGAGAAGGTAGAACTCTTGTTAAATTGTAGAGGTCTATTTCAAATAGAAAAATAACTTCCTAGTCCAACCAGGAGAGGGAGATGGGTTAATAAGGTGTGCTTCCCCTCAAATGTATTATGATAGGGATTTGGGCCTCTTATTTTATTCGTCCCAATTATATGTAATTTTTGGAATTTTAACCCAACACTTTATAATTTAATCCAACCCAATACATATTTTTCTATTTTCTAAAATAAACATTAATTTTTCAGTTAAATAATTTTCTTATCCCAATTTTACCCTTAGTAAAATTATGATGCCCCTAGTAAAATTTCCAAGAAAATATATTTAATATTTTACAACTCAACTTGTTCACTATTACTGAATGATTTATTTTCAATTTCAGGCTTTAAAACTGCTCAAAAACATAAACTCATTCTTCCGATCATTTCTGAGTAATCCATGTACATTTGCAAATGAATCATTTCTTATTTTCATTTTCATTTTCATTTTCATTTCCATTTCCATTTCCATTTTTAAGAAAACCACATTCATTTTCAAATGATTTCATTTCTCCATTTCGGAGAAAACCATAATCATTTCTAAATGTTTTTCATTTCTTTATTTCTATTCATTCTGTTCATTTTCTATTCAACACACAATTCATTTATAATTTCAATGAGCTAGAAAAGGGACCGATTGGACATATGTAATTAGGACTCAAATGATTTTATAATTAATTTTTGGCTTTTCGCCTATTAATTATAAGCTCATTTAGTCACGAAGTCATTCCACTATAGTATCATGATTGAGCTCTCCCTAATGATATTCGA
Organism: Gossypium gossypioides; assembly: GCA_013467495.1. Lineage (NCBI taxonomy): Eukaryota > Viridiplantae > Streptophyta > Magnoliopsida > Malvales > Malvaceae > Gossypium > Gossypium gossypioides. The sequence continues at coordinate 10,316,018 of CM025143.1, read as the reverse complement.
TTATGAAAGCTTCTACTCAATGCTCGTCCAATAACCTGGTCATAAGTGTGTTACCCTCATAAGATATCCTTGATCTTTTTGGCATAATATTCACTCTTCCAATATGATCCTATTTTATCTCATTGTAACCATTACATCTTCCTTCATTAAAAGTTTCCTTCATGAAAAGTTAATCACTATCAAATAGTGATCAAGTCATTCGTCACAAAGATGAACGACTCGTAGCCACAATTACTTTTTGTCAACCATGTAATGCTAATGAGAGAATATCATTTACACATGTCTTGTAATAGCTAGTTTTTAGTTAAATTTGACATGGAAATATTTATTTTGTTATTATTTTATTGTTTATGGTACTATATTAGGTTTGTGTTAAAATTTCTTTAAGAAATTTTGACGTTTGCATGCTTAATTAAGTCAAAAGGACTAAATCGTAAAAGATGTAAAAGTAGAGTTCTAGTAGCTAAAGGAAACTAATGGCTATAGAACCTTAACATAAGAGTACTTAGGTGATAATTATACCATTTTTGTGTTACTGGACATTTATGAGTTTTGTTCTATGGAAATTATTAAAGTTTGTAAAGGGTAAAAAGGTAAATAGGTAATTAAGGTTAAAATTAATAAAAAAAAATCCATCTTATTTCATTCATCTTCTTCCTCCATTGAAATTGAAGAAGAAAGAACACATTTAGGGATTTGAATCATTCGGTTCAATCTCTAGCTTGCATGTAAGTGATTTTTGTCCCGTTTTTAATGATTTTTATGTTTTCGGGATCGTTGTAGCTTAATCTAGTTAGCCAAGGGACTAATTTGCAAAATTTTTAAATTTTTAGGGTTTTTCCATGAATGTATTAATGTGATTTTTTATATTTGATGGAAGGAAATGAATCTTTGTTGATAAATAAACAATTTTTGTAAAGTGATTTTTGTTGAAAATGTCAATTAGTGATTTATTTGTAAAATGTGTAAAATACATGGTGAAATTGTAAAATAATGATTTGTATGAGTTGCTATGGGATTAAATTGAATTTAGCTAGCATAATAAGATCAAGTTAGACCTCGTACAAATTTAGATCGGGGCAAAATAATAGGGGCAAAATCATAATTTTGCAAATGTATGAATTTTGGAATGAATTGGATAGAATGAATATTAAATAGATTGAATTTATATATTTAGATCAAGTTAGACCTCATACAAATTTAGATCGGGGTAAAGATAAAGCTTCGAATTGGTCGAATCTGTTTCTACGCCTTTATTGTCAAAGTAAGTTCGTGGAATTTTGTAATGTTTTAATGCTATCTTTTGAGATATATGTAAATTGTTGATTATTTTGTAATTCATCATGTCATGAAACAATGTAAATCCAACAATGTCACGATGTTTACTAAGCCCCGTTTGAACCTTAGGAATTCATAGGATACAAATGACATGTCATTAGGGTTTTCATGTTTTGGGTGTTGGTCTTGAATGTCCTACTGATGTTTGAGGTCCTGCATTTGTTGTGGATACTCCACAGCTCGTGTGAGCAGCATCGTGTAGCTTACATTCTGACCTACAGCTCGTGTGAGTAGGCCTATTTCACAGCTCGTGTGAGCAACGATGTAAAAGAAAGGAAAATGTTACGGTTATATGTTTAGCACACTTCGTGTGAGCTATCCCACGTATCCGATGATATTCTAAACGGTTCAACAGGCATGAATTGGAAATGAAATGGTAAGTGTTCAATATGAACCAAGATATGTATTTATGAAAAAGATTGAAATGGTGAGATACATGGAAAATATGTTATGTTATGGAATATGATAAATCCAATTGAATTATGTTCAAGTGTAATGGTTATCTATGTTAAATTCAAATGAATTATGTTCAAGTATGCTAACATGTGTTGTTGGTGGTGATTAGGCTTATGCCAAGCTATTGGTTGGATTATATCATGTTAAAATTTAATGTTATGTAATGAAATGGTAACTTATGTTTTATGTTATACGAACTTACTAAGCTTTATATGCTTACGTAGTTTTCTTTCCTATGTTTTTATAGATAATTGAAAGCTCATTCGATTTGGAAGCTCATTGGAGACCTATCACACTATCCCACGAATATATCAATAGATTTTGATGTTTTGGTCATAGTTATAATGACATGTATAGGTGGACTTGTATTAATGTTTCCTATGTTTGGCATTTATATATGTGGTATTATGGTTGGTGAATTTTTGGTATTTTGATGCTTAAATGGTTGGTTTTGAAATGGTCAAGTGAAGGTATATTTTGAATGACCAATTTGGTATGTTCGATTGTGACTTGGTATATGGTCAATTGTGTTATGGCTTGGTATGGAAGTAGGTAGTTGTGTATGGTTGATTCATGCATAAATATGTTTATGTTTAGGTTGATTTGATGATTGGTGATTGAGGTGCCTTTTGGCATATTGTTTGTATGGATAAATGACCTATTGAATTGGTTTTATTATACATGTTTTAGGTATGTTTTAATGCTTGATTGTATGTGCAAATGGCTTGTATGTGTGTGCCTGAACTGGGTGAAAGAAAGGTCTTGAATTTGGCCTATTTATTGTCCACACGGCCTAAGACACGGGCATGTGTCTCAGCCATGTGTGACACAAGGCCGTGTGTCCTCTATATGTTTCAAAAGGTTGCAAGTCAGGTAGTTACACGGCCTAGCACATGACCTGGCACACGGGCATGTGAGGCCATTTTGAGAGTTACATGGCCTGGCATATGGGTGTGTGGCTTGGTCGTGTGACCCAAGTCAGAGAGTTACATGGGCATGGACACGGGCCAGGACACGGCCGTGTGTCCCTATTTCGAATGTTCACACTGCCTAAGACAAGGGCGTGTGTCTCAGCTGTATGAGTCACACGGCCGTGTGACCCTTGTAGTGTGAAATTTTCTATATTTTTCCATAAAGTTCTAAATATTTTCGCTTTAGTCCCGAATCATTTCTAAAGTGTTTCTAAGGGCTCGAATTAGGGACGATATGCATGTCTTTGAATGAATTATGTTATGATTTATGAAATATTAGGAATTGAATATTTAAAGTTAAAATTTTGCGGTAATGCTCCGTAACCCTATTTTAGTGACAAATATAGGTTAGGGGTCTTGGGTTTTGAATTCCACTGTTGTGAATAATTCTATGTATTGTAGAAGTCGTACACCCAACGCACCAGCTTTCGGTTCCTTATCTATTTGAAATCAGGCTTTTACTTACATCAAAGTGTATGAGTCATGCATACATAGTCTGCCATCCACTCAGGATTTAGGTATGCCACACTATGAACGTCACAAGTGAATAAGTCCATAAACAGATTCAGGATATATTCTACTTGAGTCTTGTCTAATGTACTGTTAGTCCAGTTAGTCACATCTATGTCTCTATCTTCTGGGAGTCATCCACTCTAGTGCCCAAGACAAGGCATCTCCACAATTGGACTTGATAAACGTCATATTAGTCTTTCAATCGATTTACTCATTTTCAATTACTAAGGGCATGTTTAAGTTTGTCTACTAATACAAGATGTCTTTTTGTATTATGATTCGACCACGTAATACCACTTAGTATTAGTTAAACATTAGACAACCAATGAGCAACATTTACTTTAATTTTGCTTTGCGTGCAAAAACCATTTGAGGACAATAATACAAAGTATATTAATTGTAATCAATGAATTTGTTTTATTAACCAATATGTTTGAAAAAATTACAAGTTTACAAACGAATATACTACACTCAGGGCATCAAGTCCAATAAAACACCCTTTTCGGTTCCTTGTAAGTTAGCTTATGCATCCACGATTCAAGGACTTGGTTCCATATATGTGGAATAATTTAGTGGATGTTGTTTCAAACTTATAGAGGTTTGCCACTACTGTTCAAGATTGGAATATGTGAATCTTTGGAAACATTTTTTAAAGAAAGTAAAAAATTGCAGCGAACTTAGAACAAGTTCAAAGGGCTTTGGAGTTTCGTGACGCTATACGATTGGCTAGCTGGTAGAGATCAAAACATGAAGTTCTTTCATATTCGTACTCTTACTTGCAAAAACCAAAATACGATTGAAGCTCTTCAAATTGGCAAAACTAGGTGGTGTTTTGATGATGATGTTCTTTAACAGCATGCAGTTGGTTTTTATAAACAATTCTACTTGGTAGAGCCTCAACCTATTGGTCACTTTCCTTGTAGAGGTAGATTTTCAATCTTCTTAGAGAATGAAAAGGTGAATCTAATTCCTTCAGTCTCGATGGAAGAGGTTCGGAAGGTGTTGTTTAGTATGTCACCTTTGAAGGCGCTAGGTATTAATGAATTTCATGCAAAATTTTATCAATCTTAATGGGATTTGGTGGGTAATAATGTTTATCATCTTGTCTGACGTGTTATGGAATGGGGCATGCAAGATCTTGGTATATAAAAGACATTTCTAGTTTTAATTCCAAAATCCATGGGCGTAGAGTCCCTTAACCAATTTCATCTAATCAGTCTCTGTAACAACTCATTTTTAGTGAAATCAGAATAGTGGTTTTGGGACCACAAATTTGATGTGACAATAATTATTTTATTATTATTTTAATATCTACAGCATGTTAGTATTATCGTATGAAAATTTCGTTAAGAAATTTTACTGTTTACATGCTTAATTTGGTATAAAGGACTAAATTGAAAAAGGTGAAAAACTTGAGTTCTATAAGAAAAAGGGATTTAATAGTTATGATATTAAATTTTAGAGGGTTTATGTTGTAATTATACCATGGTTATAATGAGTGGACAATTATAGACATTATATATGTTGTTTTAAAGGTTAATTAAAAGGTTAAATGTGTAATTTAGTAAATAAAGTTAATTAAACTAAAGAAAAGACAAAAGTATCATCTTTTATGTTCATCTTCCACCGAAATAAGCTAGGAAAAACACCATTTTTGATGCTTTGAAGTTTTGGCTAGCTTGGTCCATGCATGTGTTCATTTTGTAGGTTAGTTTTTAATGATTTTTATGTTTTCGGGATCGTTGTAGCTTAATCTAGCTAGCCTGGGGACTAAATTGTGAAATTTTTAAACTATTAGGGTTCTGTGATTGATGAATGTATAATATTTTTGATGTTTTATGGAAGAAAATGGTTAGTTGTTGATAGACAAACAACTTTTGTTAAGTGATTTTTCATGAAATTGGTAAATAGGGATTTAATTGAAAAGTAGAAAACTATACATGGTGAAATTGTAAAATAAATGAGATATAGGATTTTCTAGGGACCTAATTGATATTCGGCTGTGATGGGTTGAAGTTGAATTGCATAAATTTTCATTTTTATGAGCTAAGGACTAAATTGAAAAAAAAGCAAAAGTTTATGGTCAAAAGAGTAATTTTGCAAACATGTGAATTTGGATTGAATTGAAAAGAATAGTTATTAAATTGGCTGAATTTATTTTTTTAGATCAAGATAAATCTCCACATGATCTAAATCGAGGAAAGGCGAAAATCGCGGAAGAACCAATCGTACTCCTACGCGATGGTTGTCAATGCAAGTTCATAGTAATTAAATTATATCATTTGATTTATTGATGTATTTGTATTTTATAATCAATTAGTTAATTATTATATAATTATATCCCTGATCGCACTTGCGTGCCCCTATTGTACTTTGGTACCCCTGATCACACTTACGTGCCCCTGTTGTACTTCGGTACTTTTGATAGCACTTTTGTGCCGTAGTTACGATTCGGTAGCGTTAATCAAATAAAATAAAAGTTCATGCATTTAATTTTAAGTTAAATGAATTTCTATGTACTTACTAAGCTTTATAAGCTTATACGTGTTTGTGTGTCATTTTGTAGATTTCTTCAGTTGACTGGGGACAGATCGAAATTTCGACGCACACTATCCATCTTCGTTAGTAGATTTTGAACTCTTTTGGCATTGTGGCATGTATATGTGGCTATAAGTATATATGTATATGTGTCTAGTTAATTTTGGTGTAAAAATGAACTACTAAGTTAAGTGTTTGGACCCTTTGTTTTTAGGTTATATATGTATCTTTTGACTTGATAAAATGATGTGGATGCAATCACTTGTGAATGGTTTAATGATGATGAATTTAAGTTGTTATGCTAGTATTTATGTTGAATAGGTTTTTAAATAAATAAAGATTAAAAACTAGTTTAAAATGAATGCTATAAAGGTTACGTGATATGTTTGAAATGTGGTGATTTGGTACCTTTTTGATTTTTGGATGTTAGGTAATTTAAGTGGCATTTGATGAGGTAAGCTTAGTTTTGAAAGTAGTAAATACTATGGTAAATTTAAATATATTGTTGTACATGGTTTGATATTATAATTGAGGTGCCTTTGGGCATATTTGTTTGATGTGTTTATAACATATTAGGATTGCTTATTATGCTTGGTTTTAATGCAATTTTAATGCTTGTATATATGTGCAAATTTGGATGTAGGTTCAATCCTAAGATGGGTGAGAAAAATGGCTTGAAAAATGGCCTATTTTTGTCCACACGGGTAGAGACACGGGCATGTGTCTCAGCCATGTGTCACACAAGGCCAAGTGGCAAGGCCGTGTGTCCCCTGTAGCTTTAAAAAGGTTGCAAGTCAGGCTATTACATGGCCTAGCACACGGCCTGGCACACGAGCGTGTGAGGTTACTTCGAATTGTACACGGCCTGGCACATGGGCGTATGGCTTGGCCGTGTGACCCAAGTCAGTGAGTTACACGGGTACGGATACAGCTGAGACATGACTGTGTGTCCATACTTCGAATGCCCACACGGCCTAGACACACAGCCGTGTGACCCCATAGTGTTGAAAATTTCATTGTTTTCTAAAAAATTCTCTAGGTTTCTAATTTAGTCCCGATTTGTTTCTAACGCATATTTAGAACTTCGAGGACTTCTTTAAGGGACAATATGCATGTTTTGAATTGGTTTTAAAATTTTTATTGATATTATTTGATAAGTTGATATTTATGTTCGTTTGATTTGAAAACTCCGGAAATGCTCCATAACCCTTCTCCGGTGACATATATAGGTTAGGGGTGTTACAGTCTCTATATTGTACTTTACAATATCATCACTAAGACTTTGGTGAACAGTCTTTGTGCTCTCATGAAAAAATTAATATGACAAAATCAAGCTAGTTTTATAGCAGATCGTAATATCTCAAACAATATTATCATTGCCCAAGACGTAGTGCACACAATGAAGATGATAAAAAGTAAAAAGTATTGGATGGTTGTCAAAGCCGATCTTTAGAAAGCATATGATAGAGTTCAGTGGGACTTTTTGGAAGATACATTTATGGATGCAGACTTTCCTAATACTATTACCAAGGTGATTATGCACAGTGTCAATTTGACCACCATGGAGGTTTTATGGAACAGAATAGTCACAAAACCTTTTTGTCCAACGCGAGGGGTGAGACAAGGAGATCATTTATCTCCTTATATATTTGTGTTAGGAATGGAGTGTTTGGGACACTTAATAGATAGAGCAGGTGACAAAAATGATTGGGAACCACTTTTGCTTTCTAGATGAGGTCCGAGTGTTTCACACCTTTTCTTTGCAGACAATCTGATCTTGTTTTCTAAAGTTGATAGCCAAGGTGTTGAGTAGATTAATGCTATTTTGAGTACTTTTTTCTCTTATTCAGGAGACAAAGTAAATACACAAAAAAACTCAAATTTTCTTTTCATCCAACACTCTTGAAGCAGTGGCTGTAAATGTGAGTGATAGACTCAGCTTCTCAAGGGTGGATGGTTTTGGAAAATATCTAGGGATGTTTGTGTTCCAAGACAAGTTTGTATTGATACATTCTAGTTTGTGGTTGATAAAGCCTGTGTCAAACTTAATGGGTGGGATACTCGAAGACTTTCGATGGTAGGAAGAATTACTCTTGCCAAATCGATGCTTCTTAATATATCAAATTAATTTATGAATATTGCTCGTATTCCTATTTCAGTGTGCAAAGAAGTTGAAAATTTTGCATGTAGTTTTATATGGGGATCAAATTGAGAAAGGATGATTGGGCATTCAAAGTCTAAATGATCAGAATAAGATTTTCCTTCTAAAATTTTGCTATAATATTGTTGCTAATACAAATGTTCTTTGGGTTCGAGTTTTGAGGAACAAATACAATGTGTATGGGGTTATTCCAACATCCATAGAATGTAGTAACTGCTTCTATATTTGGTGATCCCTCATGAGTGTTTGGCATGAAGTTATTGATTGTGCCATATGGTTTATTAGTGACATACAACTAGCAAATTTCTAAAATGATCATTGGGTAAAAGATATCGGCCCTCTTTGAATGCATCATATAGGCAGAGTATACATCGATGAAACTCTTCGGGTTTGCAATTTGGTCTCAACTGGTGGAACTTGGAATTGGCATTGACTTGAATTGCTTATTCCTTGACACATCCTAGCTTGTATTGTAGCAATTTTGTCACCTACACAANAAGCCACAAGTCCTAATCGACGTGTATAGAGATGGTCATCTGCTAGTTATTTCTATTCTTCTGAAATACAAAAACAACTTGTTGAGAGAAGAGATCTGCTACCACAAAGCAACAAATCAATGATTTGAAAACTTAGCACTCCCCAACGAGTAAGGGTCTTCTTATGGAAACTTCGACATACTTGATTGCTTACAAATGGGGAGAGAGTGAGACATGGAATGGTTGATGATGCTCACAGTGTTTAGTGTGGTGAACATGTGGAAACAACAATTCACACTGTGCGAGACTACTAATTTGCTATTATGGTTTGGAAAACTATTTTACCTAGAAAGGTTTGGACTTTTTTTTGATGGCTGTCGAGGCCACCAAATATAAATTTCCTATGCTCTAACTAAACTAAACAGTAGTATAGAAAAGCACGGTCAATCCCACAGGGACTAAGATATTGGGAAATGTACCCATATTGTAGTAAACATGTAATTGTTTTCTATTTATTTGAACGATGAATAAATAAATAAAGTTAATTTCACATTTCACATTACGAGTGGGTTGAGCCATGTAAATGGTCTCATCAAGATAGTCATTCAAGAATGTTTTCTTAACATCCATCTACCAAATCTCGAAAATCGAGAGCAACGACAATGGATAAGAGTATGCGGATAGACTTGAATTAATTGTTTGTAACTCAGTAAATATGTTTTCATTTTTAGATATTTTTAGAACATTACATAAAAAAGCTTGGATTGTGCTATACATGTTATTATTTGTTACTTTTATTATTGGGGAAGAGAGGTGTTGTTTGTGGTTAGTAGCAGGTGCAGGATGAAGAACAGAAGAGAAAAGGATAAGAAAATGAAGGAAGTGAAGTATTGCCATGACAAAATGTTGGTTAGATTGCCAACACAAATGCCATGCAATTCCAGGAAGCTGATGCAACACTAAGCCCATCTCACTCTCAGCCAGCTGTACTTGTACCATATAAACCATTCTAGAAAAAAAGGAAGCAAAAGGTGTGTGCTGAGAGGGAGGGACCTATCCAATAAAGAAGGAAAAAAAAAGAGAAAGATAAGGATCAGGGAGACAGAGAAAATGGTTTCTATCTTTTTGCATCAGATTCTCGTGAATTTTTAGAGAAAATGTGGAGAACGTAACTGCTTACAGAGCAGAAGAATTACAGACACAAGGAAGGGGAAGAGAAATCTACCCTGGGTTTTGCATCAAATCTCATTATTTGAGTTAAAGCTGGAATAGCAAAAGCTTCCTACAGTTTTGCCTTTGTTTTCTGATATGAACTTGTGATTCATGAATTTAAACAATGTTGTTGAATGGTTTTATTATGGATTCGAATGTTCAACCCATGAGCTAACTTTCTTTGGGTTGGAATTTTTCTGGGTGAATTTTTATTAACTTTAATGCCCATGGTTTGATTTTGAGTAGGATACTATTTCATTCGATTTGTGATTATTTTTAATGCATGCATGCAAGCTCTAGACATAGATGACTGTGTAGCATGTTATTAGATCTATTTTAATTCTAAAAAGATTAATTAGATTGGGTTATAATTGGTTGATACATGCAAGTATTCGAAGGAATATTTGTAGCACTCTAGACATAGAAGTTACAATCTGTATAGGGAAATGGAGAAAAATCTGGATATCATTCTTGAGTTCTATAGAAATACAAAAACTCAGAATGATAACTCAAAGTCTTGCTATGGAAGAAACAGACTGCAATAGTGATTTCCTGAGCAGTAGAATGGTCAAGAGTTTTCCATGGCATTATTATGTTATAGAAATAAACCCAAGTAATTCCAACCTTTATCATTCAACATTACAAACTCTTTCCCACTTATTTTTGAGAATTGCCACAACATTTTAATTGTCCTAGCATATTTTTAGTCATACTTGATTTTATTAATCCTTCCTTACATCTCTTTATCAATTAATCACCTATTCCTTTTGCACAGTTTAATTAGCCAGTTTCATAATAATATCATAACCAATTATTTTAGTCAATTCTAATCCCTGTGGAGACAAACCACTCATCACTTTATTACTTGATTTGACATTTATACTTGCACATTCGCATTACACATTCACACATGACACTACCGAAGAAAAGGTCTCATTGTAATCGATGCCTTCTTTCTGTGTGTAGCCTTTCTCTACAAGTCTAGCTTTGTGTGTT
>CM025143.1:10211878-10226276 GCA_013467495.1 Gossypium gossypioides | reverse complement strand
AAAATTTGATATCGACCAGACCCGACCTATGATCAGATCTAGTTTAGACATGCTTAAGTAGATGTTTTTTTCCTTATTTAAGTGTTGGGTGTTATAGGTAGAAGTATGCATAAAAAAAAGAAGTTTATAAGATTGATAGGTGTAATCTAGACTTATTATAAGTTTATGCATGGATGACTTAAGCGGGTAAGCATGTGTTTAAATTTATTATAAATGTATGTATTTTGGTTCTAATTGTTGTTATGCATATTAGTTACTGTAGTTGTAATTGTGAGTTTTCCAAAAATAATTATGATTGGAGCAATTAAGCTTTAAAAAAAGTGAGAGGAGGAATTAAATTATTTAAGCCATAACAATGTGGTGAGTATGAATAAATTTGAGCTCTCTACCCTCTACCATTCAATGTGGGCTTTCACTATTAGTAGCATTTCGTCTCACACAATTTTCATTTTTTTATGATTCAACCAACTAATGATCTTTTAACTTTAGAGCTAAAAATTTTCATTCTAAAATAATTTCAATGATTTTGTTTCCTTTGTTTCTTTTTAAGAATAAAGGAAATAGGAATCAGATAAAAGAAGAAGAAGAAGATGTAGGGCTGAGATTAAAAATGTTATCATTATATGATGAATATTATCCCTCTTTTTCTAGAATAAATGGGTTAGGTTTTAGATGATTAATATTCTTGCAATTTAGTTTAGAATTAAACTCTTGAGGGATGATTGAAATATGTCAAAATTAGATTCCACCGACTTATTACTCATGTTTTTATTTATAAAAAAAACATCTGTGAGTAAAACAAATTATATCTTATATTAACACCATGAAGTAACCATTTATCCAAATTCTCCTATCCTTATTTTCATTTTTAAGCTTACTAAATTATTAGAATGTTTAACTTTAAAAGGTTACAAAATAGTCATTAAATTATTTCAAAGTTTTCATTTAAATTGCTGGGTTGTTAAAATCGCTTTTGTATGACGACCTCTGGTAGCACCACCTACATCAAATCAAAGCTTTTTCTCTCCTTCTCTTCTACAATTAGCTTTTTCATAAAATAAATTTGAACGTCATGAACTTACGAATCAAAATCCAAATAGTTTTCTTTTTCAATCTCCAACATTGACTGTCAGAGCGATTGGATCTAATGGGTATTGATCCACTGTACCGATCATCGAATCGTCACTTCAAGCTCATTAGTCAGACTTTTCAAAAAACTTAATAGCCTAATGACTTATATAAAAATTTTCGAATAGTTCAATGACTTAAATGAAAACTTTTGAATAATTTAATAATCATTTTGTAACTTTTTAAAACTGAATGATTAAAAAATAAAATTATTAATAATTTAGTAACATTGAGGGTGTAACTTACCTTTTTTTTTTTTTAAATTAATACAAAATCCAAACCTTTCTTCATAGTCTCTTTTAGACAATTTGTTGTTTATTCATATGCCACATTTCAAAGCGTTTCTTGCCCTTGTACAATCCAATCATTTTACCTCACACATCAACATATTGCATGAAGGAGAGGTGGTAGGATGCGACTGACTCACGTCTCATCTTCATTTCTTGTCTTTGCACTTTTCAATCACTAAATCAAAGTGAAGAAGAAGAAGCAAGAAAAAAGTGAGGGTCCTTATCGGAATTTGATTCATTCAGACCTTAAAAGATCACATCATCCGTAGATGACCAAAGAATATGTTCATATTGCAACATTGAAGGCTCACCATTGATTAGACGAATGTAGGGGGCAGGGACCTGTTTTATCGATAAAGACTTACACGCTTTGGTCACTTGACTATGTACAATGTGTGGTGTAACCTTCCTATTTGTCTGACAAACAAGATCCATCATAACTATCATGGAATATTATCATGGTGGAATATATTAGGTTCTGAATAGATTTTTGTTGGGTTTTAGTGAAGATCCAATTCTCGGTGCATTGGATCTCCTCCCTTTCTTCTGTGTGAATAAATTCCCCTAACCCTAATACAAACAAAAACATGCACAGTACTAATGAAAAGATGGTATAGATTGTGAGATATGAAATTACTATACAAGTTGGAGCAATTTTGTATCTCAAAAAGGGTAAAATAATAATTAATTTAGTAAATTGCTCCATATTGCTTTGAGGAAATGGATGAGCTTTTTATCTTGAATTTAAAGCAAAACAACATGGTAAAAATATCATGGAGGCCCTTCTACTAAGAGTTAAATTATATTTTATCCTTTTATTGAAAAATAAGTAAATTAGTCATTATACATTAAATAAAAGAACAAATTGATCCTTTCTCTTAAAATTTTATCCATTTGTACGATTTAAAACTGGTATGATTGACAAAATAATTAGATAATGACATATGGTATGCTATGTGTACTTCATGTTGACGTATGAGGATCAATTTTAAATAGCAGAAATGGATGAAATTTTTAACAGAATAACCAGTTTGCTCTTTGATCTAACATAAATGAACTAATTTATCCATTTTTTGAGTGAAGTGAGCAAAATGTAATCCAACTTTTATTACGTTACTAAGGAAAACCGTGTGTTGAACGTGTTTACTGAGATCCAAATCAGCAAACTTCTTTATGTTCACTCTATATTTAGCCCAGAAATTTAATTAGTCTGTAGCTATAGCTTTGCCTTTTATCATCTCCACTATTTCAAAGTCTTACAAGGCTCTTGAATGTGTCCATATCCAATGCAATCGATTTTCTGGAAAAAGGTTGAAGCCAATTGATACTTTGCAACTGATTTGATTGATAGAATTGCGTAAAAGGTTAGCACTATGTGTAGTCAATCTATACAAACATGCCAGAGCAAAAAAGAAGTCTTGAAAATGAAGAGAAAATAGTACCAATATAACAATGAGATGTGGTGTGGTGATTGTTTATCTTATTCCTTAATTATAAGGTTGGGGGTTTGATTTCCATCCATGAGAATGGAGCATATTTTATAACTAGCCATTTACCACTTCAGAGAATACTCGTGACGAGGAGACTAGCCAATGTTATTGAGTACACTTTTTTACAAAAAAAAACACAACAATACCAATATATCAATATCAGTATACTACTACATTATCTGCCTAACGCTGAATCTTTTTGACTTTGGGTTTTCTTTGTCTTCCATGTCTCTGTCATGTTCATTGTTAGCTGATCTCAGGAACATTAGAAAGTGTTGAATGTTCATGGTGCCAATATCATGTACCTTTTCAAGGTATATTTGCAACGCGATGTTGTGATCATTATTTTTCGATTTATATTTTTTCATTTTTGGTATTCGCTTGTTAAAACGACATGATCAATAACATGTAAGGTTAATGTTAGGTGATGTAATGGATCTGATGTACAACACAAAATGCATGTCCAACTCATATACTTACCATGACTGACCTGTATTGACAGCAATATCAGTCCCAAGGTTGAAAATTGTACTAGTTTATTAATTTATTACTTCACTCAGCCTGATAATTAAATGCAATATTCCCTACAGTATAAATGAAATGTATTGCACCATTATATGAAAAGCATATTTGTCATTCAACCCTTGAAAAGCTTTTCATTGTGCTTATATAGTAAAAGGTTCCAATTGGGGTTTGTTTCACTTATCAAAAACGTGGCTAGCCAAATGTCTGCCTAAGATCTCTCTTGCAAAGTTGAAACCCATATGGAATTTTTGTTTTGGATAAGCTAAGACCTACAATTGAGTGGAAAATAGCAGTGAATATCTATCATTGGCTTAGTTAACTATTCATGAGGAAATAATTCACTGCCATAACAGTTTTTTGTTTAGAATGCTAAGTGAATCCGTAGAGCTCTCGGCAGAGCTGAAACATTTCGGATCATACATGTCATGCAAGTAACCACCAGTTTTAGATACATCAACTCATTGATTCCTCTTTGTTTGTGTATATATATATGTGTGTACAAACTCATTGGTGTCTCATCCAAATCTATTCTCTTCTGAAAATATCCTATTCCTTTGGAACTCTCTCTCTCTCTCCCTCATTTTTCTTCTCCTTTCTTCCCTCTTCTCTCATTCATTTCTCTACTTCTCTCCGCCATGGTTTCGCACCTTGTCACCACCATCCGAAATGTAGTTGGAATCACAGGTACGTTCATATGATATATGCTTTTTGGATTGCATCGTATTGATCGCTGTTATGAACTTAATGAAAAAAAATTATAACGATTCGTTGTAATAGCTATTTAAATTCCGAATGTCCTTAAATTTGCATATAGGAAAGGAGATTATTATTATTTTTCACTTTGACTTCCATGTATTTGAAGGCTAAACTAATGTTGTTTCTTCTGTTTCTTTTCCAGGGAATGTAATCTCCCTCTTCTTGTTCTTGTCTCCTGTGTAAGCTTTGACTTTAGCATAATCTTTCCAAAGTATCACTGAGTTTTTTTTTCCCTTAATTTTTGAGATTTTCTCTTGAAGTCAAGAAAAAGAAAATAAACTTTTAATGTTTTAAGTTCCAATAGGTATATTTTTCTTAGATTTATTTTAAGTTATTATTGTGTAGGTGTGTTTGAATTTATTTTAATTTAATTTTATATACATGATTTTTGAAATCAAATTGATAATCAAGCCACCGATTGGTTTCAATTAAATAAATTATTAAAAATTTAAAAAATTTGGTTCAATCAACTTTTTTTATCCTAGTTTAACCAGTTCAAAACGATGCATAATCTAATAAATTCAAACCTTGTGTCCAAATTAATATACCGGTTAATCTAATTCAGTTCCAACAACTATGTCGAAATATGTTTTATTTTTAATTTTATATTATCTGGGATTGTGTTTCTGAATTCTAGAAAAAAAGAAAAACAACAGGGCATTGTTGGCTTTTTCACTGTGAAGGGTAACATAATTAAAGCCAATAATCAAACCTACCATAATTAGTTTTGTTAGTTACAAAGGAATTAGATTATTTGGGTTTTGCTTAATTAACGTGTATAGTTCATTGCATTATTTTGGCTAATGAATGAGAATTATTGTGGCAGGCCAACTTTTATTAGAATTTGGAAGAAAGGATCAGTGGAACAGTTCTCCCCAGCCCCATACCTTGCAACCTTAATCAATTGCATGGTTTGGGTGGTTTATGGGCTGCCTATGGTGCACCCCAACAGCACTCTTGTTGTAACCATCAATGGCACAGGGACTGCCATTGAGATTGTATACCTAACCCTCTTCCTCATCTATTGCCATGACAAGAAAATGAGAGTGAAAGTGATGCTAATAGTGCTAGTTGAGATTATTTTTATTGCGGGTGTCACCGCTCTGGTTCTTATCATAGCTCACACCACTCAACGTCGATCCATGGTGGTCGGAATTATAGCTATTTTGTTCAATATCATGATGTATGCTGCCCCTTTATCCGTCATGGTTAGTATCAATGGAAATCTATATATTGATTACCTATTAAACCAATTTTATTATATGATGACGATGATGATGATGATGATGCAGAAACTTGTGATCACGACGAAAAGTGTGGAGTATATGCCATTTTTCCTGTCACTAGCATCCTTTGCCAATGGTGTTGCTTGGACTGCATATGCTTTCCTCCCTTTTGATCCTTTTATTGCTGTAAGTTACACATTGGGTTTTCACCTCTTTCTTTCTCTTTTCATTACTCTTCGTCTCTACTAACTCAACAAGAAAATTAAATATATATAAAACTGAAGAAATGAATCAAAAATTGAAAGTGGTACCAACGAGTTTTAGTTCAACTAGTATGGCATATTACATTTCAAAGAAGACAACACAAGTTTAAACCTTAAAGATGATAGTATTAATAGAAGTAGTCATAAATCTCGAGTATGGACCATAAAACAGAAATAAAAAATACGGAAATTAAAATTGAAAGTGGTCATATAATCCATTCTAATAATAAGTACATAATCTTTAAATAAAAAACAATTACATGAAAGAAGACTACCTGAATTTAAGGGCAAAACATATCAACGATCTTATAGAAGGTTGAAAGTAATACTTAGGAATCATTTACTAAATGAAACTGACAAAGAAACGCAAATCTTGATATTTACCAAAACACAATCAACTACTCATGTACTTATAAACGTGTTTTTGGGGTTAAATAAATACAAGAAAAAGAAGAATTATCAATATAGCATGAGTAGTAAATTATTTATCAAAATAATACAAAATAAATACTGTTTATTTTTCTTACATTGAATGACCAAAATATAAAGGCGATTTGGCTTTGTTTTCCACATTTTCAGACACCCTATGATGTAAGATGATGTGATAAGGTGTCTGAAAAAAGTAGAAAATAAAGAAAAATGGTTTTTACAATTAGCGATACAGTGTAAGAAAAGAAAAGGCAAAATAATACCTTTTTTTAAACTAAATAATGGATTCTTCATATGATGTTTAAAAAAAGAGATATCATGTTAAGCAAATAGGACAATAATATTAATGTAACCGACTTTCTTACCCAATATATTTAGTATTCGTGGATACATGTAGGCCATATTACATTGTACAATTCAAATAATTGGCATCAATTTACCTCTTTTGCAAAGCCCAACAAGAAATGAAGTCTAGGAGGGAAGGTTGGTATTTTGTGTTGTTTTGGAAAGTTAGGCACCTTTCATTCCATGTGCCTTCTAAAAGAGAAAGGCAAAGGACATAAGGCTCTTTTTCACTAAGGACACAAAATCAGCTAACTACCATGTGGGAGGTTACATTAGGAATTTATATTGAATCATATCATGTCATCTGATCAAATGTAGAGTTGTTTGTATTTACTTTTAAGGTTTAGTGATGAGATGGTCCAGTTCATAGATTTAAACACTTGATCTTTTATCAAATACAAACTTTTATATGGGTTTTGAGCTTTGAGATAGATTTGGTTGTGCAAATGATTTAATAGGGTTTGGGGTTTCATAAAATTTGCAGGTTCCAAATGGACTAGGGACATTGTTTAGTTTAGCACAGCTGTTGTTGTATGCCACATATTACAAGTCCACAAAGAGAATAATAGCAGCAAGACAAGAGGCCAAGATGGAGATGCATCTCTCGGAGGTGGTGGTCAATGGTGATAATAATGATCCCAAAAAGAACTCCACAGCACCTTAGAGACCCATCCTGCTACTATATATAACTAGAGAGGGTGTTTAATTTTGTTATGAACATCAATCACCATAAACATGGTGCTATGCTGCAGCTTGTTTACCTAATCATTTTCCCTTTCAAGTCTTCTTTTTCTTTTGCGGGGTAATGTGTGGGCTGAACTATCAAGTTTTAGATTTTTGTAAACTTATTATTATGTGGCCCAACTTTTATGCATATGGTTTTCTCCAATCCAATAATAAGAGGTCCCTGCATACTTCTATGTTTAAATCTCAGCAGATTTCTCTCTCTCTTCCTTTTCTTTTTATATCATTAAACATTAAAAGAAAAAACTTGATAGTTTCTGATTTTTTACTTCACTAATTTTAAATTATTATCATTTGACTTGTGATATCAAATTCGCCATCATATCATCATCTGAAAATGAGTGCTTTAAAATGATATGCTAGATTTACAAAGAATTTATGATACATTAAGAATAAAGTTGTAAGAGTACAAATAAAACGTCCTTATTCATTAGCAAAGATGACAAATTGGATTCATGGAATTTTTTTTCTAAGTTTCTTACAACTTGAGAAAGCTATTGGAAATAAAATCTTCAGTTTCGCTCGCCTAAAATTCTAGGACTGACTATAAGAATTACACTTTAAATATATATATACATATATATACAACTTAATCACAACTCTCCAGTGCTCTCACAGGAACTCCCTAAATTGGCCACCGTGTCGTGAACTGATAATCGAATGATATTGCTGCCCGATGATCTTGAAACATCTAGACATTCCTGAAGGTCAGCATCACAAGCTATCAAAACCCATTCATTATCATCATCCAAATACTTGATATCAAAAGTACCCACCTCCAGTTTCAGCCTCTTGGCCACTTCCTCTTTCAGTTCCACTATCCCACTACTTAAGGAGATCCGAAATCTGATTATATCTTCCCTGTATGTAGCCTTAATGGTCACACTCTTCATTCCATGCCGAGCTGTTACATGGGGTGTTGTCTGAGTGAATGTATGCATTGTGTGCTTGATACCCAGTTCGGAACATTGAGGCGGTGTCCAACTAGATTCTGGTAATCGTTCATCGGCACCGATTTCTGCTACTATTGGACATAGGTTTCTTAAGTCTTTCGAACTTCCAGCATCTTCCACTAACATGCCTCCAAATGGTTCTCGAGGTTCTGCCGTCACAGGGGCTTCAGGCATTGAGAATGAAGTAGATATATTCAGTTCCTCTAAATGGAAGGCCAATTTGGGGGAGCATTGGTCGTGGCTGAAACCAAGTGGCTCCTTAGTAGCGGCACTTTCAGTTGCAGGGCTACCTTGGCATGATCCATGAGAAGTAGGTGTCCCAGCACTCTCTTCTCTAGAACCACTCGCTGTTTTGAATCTGTTTCCCCCTTTATCCAAGCTTGGTGAAAGCCCATTATAGTGAGGGAAAAGTTGTTCTTGGATCAATGTCCTCCCTCCCAGCAACTGATCATCCACCAAAACTTGTGTGTTACTTCCTGGCGTCTGACATGTGGGCAAATCGTTTTTGTCAACTTGAGGCTCGGAAGGTTTGGAATTTGTTAAGTTTTGTTGATGGGAACCATTCAAACCGGTTGTCCATGAAATGGAACCAACAGCAACTGGGAGTGGACTTGTGGCAAGTGAAGTTAAATCAAATGCTTCATCAGCACCTTGGACAGATTCAATAACATGCTTTAGCTTAGTGAGGGAACGGTTGACTTTGTTGATCTTACGAGATGGCCATCGGGAGATCCCATGCTGCCTGCAGATTCGCTTCATTGTTGTAGGGCAAACTGTAAAGCAAGAATCTCCCTAAGCATAGTCCATTCCAATAGGAATCGGAAATATATATATATTCCAGTTTATATATAAATAAATCGGTATCTTAAATAATGCAAGTTAAAAAAGCAAAGAAAAAGTTTTGGAGGCAGAGCATAACGCATACCACCAAGGCTCTNATATAAATAAATCGGTATCTTAAATAATGCAAGTTAAAAAGGCAAAGAAAAAGTTTTGGAGGCAGAGCATAACGCATACCACCAAGGCTCTTTGCAGCATCTTTGAGACTCCCTGCAAAATACTGTTGGAGCACCTCTAGACTAATCGATTTCTCAGTTTTCCCACGTTTTCTCTCGGGTTTTTTTAGTTCTTCGTTCTTTGGAAGACAAACAGGATCTTGGCTTCCACTAGCAACAACCTTACTTCCATCAGTTGCAGGGTCATGATTATCACTTAATTGCTTTTTCAATGAATATATTTGCAGATCTCCTCTATTTGGCGAGCTGTTAGTCCCAGGTGGCGACTTCACAGATGGTGAAATTGGAATAAATTCGAGCCTTGAACTAAGCCTTTCATCTGAAGAAGCTATAATGATTTCTATAGATCCTTTATTCTCTTTAAGTTTGGTTCCAGGAGCAACCTTAATACACTGGAAATGTTGCTTTATTGTTGACAATATGGAACCCAACAAGGACTGTTGTTCATTGAAGTCAGCAATAGCAGGAGGCAAAAAAAATTCAAGAACATAATCATCATCTCCAGTGTAAGTACTCTGTAAGCAGATTGCAAAACAGCTGGTTAATCCAAACATGCGTGCATAGTGTACTAAGGGGTACTCAGTTTTGCAGAATTGGGTAATATCAGCACAAAAGCATGGTTTATGGGATAAAAATGCCCTCCCAGAAACCCCCTGTCCCTTTTGTAGGTGATGTTCAAGACAAGCCTCCCGGAAACCCCACATGTGAGCATCTACAACATAGAATGCTACGTCAGTCGTGGATATGCAGACTTGTCCCATGCAGCTACCATCAAAGCTCGTACAGTATTTCTTTGAACCACCACCATGGGCTAAAACATTACGATGCCTGCAAGGGACCCAGGTTTGAGCCAAAGGTAGTTTGTGTGTTTCACAGACCATCGTCAAGATCTCCAGAATTTCAGCCAGTGCATTTTGACGACTTTTATTGCAAATCTGGTATAAAAAGCATTAGTTTGTCAGCATAGATATAAGAAATGGAAGACCACCACAATAAAATATCAGAAAAGAATAACAGATTTGACACAATAATCAGAGCAGTCAACCTTGGTGCTTGGATGATCCAATATTTCTGAACTTTTCAAATTAGCTGCCTGCATAAGAACTGAAATCATATGACTGAGGGTGCTTAAGAATGCGAGAAATAAGGTTCTCGGAGAAAGGAGTAATGATTTAGCACTAATCAAATACAAAACCGATAAGAGACTAGGTAGGGTAAAAGAAACCCAACCTCAAGTGCTTTGCATACTTTATCAACCTCAGGTGCATAGTGAATCATCGGTGAAGTCATTATGAGTTCAAGTACACCAACACAGGACTGTTTAGAAGGTTCGAAGACTGGCAATGCCAAGGTTCCCTGAACGTTGTAATGCAGAGCATGATCACGCCGTGAATACTCTCTGCTGGAATAATACTGCACATTTGGAGTCCATTCCGGCAATTTTTGCCTAAAAACACGGCCAGGAAGCCCAAGCTGTACATCACTCTCTCCATCCACAGAAAACATGTACATCAAAGAAACCATCCTATACTGATGTAACCCACTGCTATGTGGATCAAGGACAAAAGGTTGCCCAGACGTTGTTAAAACGTAACGGCCCCCGTTTTTTACAGGTGCCCAAACCTGAGCTAGAACATGTTGTTCAGTTGATTCTTTGAAGTAACGTAGTGCCTGAGTCATCCTTTGTTTAATTACACAATAACTATCCGGGTTCTCAAGGGGTAGCTGTCCCAGAAATGGAGAAGGCATCCCTCTATTATCATTCTCCTCCTTTGGATATTCATTTCCAGGATTGGGAATACCTGCATTTTGGAGAAATATCAAGGCAATTAAATATGGGCAATTTCCAGCATGAATTCAGTGTTTCAAGTTACGGTTCATTCAAAAGACAAAAAAACACAAAAAGACATTCACTCTCCATAAACAAGTGCTAAAGAAATTACTATAATCATATGGTTTCAAGTTCTTCTTTATGGGGTTAGTATGGTTACCGAGAAACTTGGATTGGAACTTGATTATATAAGCGTTATATTCCATTAACAAATTATCTTACTCTCCAGGTCTTGAGAAACCAAATGGAGCTTTTTAAATCCAGATACCAGAAATCATGTTAGATAGTCAGCAACATCTTAAAAGAAGAAATTTCCTAAGTTTTCAGGATTATCAAATTCAACCAAGGCAGAACAGACCAAAGTTCAAGCTCCAAATCAACCAAAAAGTCAATAGTTTATCTTAATCAGGAGAAAAAAAAAAGAAAGGGAGAAAAGAGTTGAAAGGGACTAACACGTAACAAAAAGATTACAATCGGCGGGGTGAGAGCCAAGCTTATTATTATCATCATCGGAGAAAACCCAGAGAGGAGAACAAGGCTGTTCAGAAGAAGAAGCTAAGATAAAAGGAGAAGTGGGGTTTGAAAGGAAAGACTGATGATCCAACGGCCATGAACTCTCGAGATCGAGATCATCCAAATCCATAATCCCCTGACTTTGTTCCAAGTGGTGGTGGCGATGTTGTTTTGAGGGAAAAGAACACGCGTTGCCTTCCACTGGCTCACACATTTTCTAGGAAACCAAACAGGGAAAAAGAACCAGTTATTTTTCTTAATATTATTTTCCTGTAGAGGAAAGTTGTTGGGTCGTTTAGTGGAGAAGAATACAATATCGAGACAGACCTGGAAATGGTAAAAAAGAAAAAAAATTGCAGTATGATTCATCTTTATTTTAATAATATTTTAATCGGAGGAATCCAATACAACAGTGGGGTTGTGNGCAAGTTGCTCCCATTTGGATTATATTTTATTACATATAATAATTGGGGTGCTCCCTTCCATTATCACCTCCTCTTTTGGTCTAATTGTCGCTTTAGTCCCTCTATTATACTCCCTCTTTTGGTCTTTATTTTAATTTGGTTTCTCTATTCTTATAATGTTATCAGTAGGTCCTATGTTAATGGAAAAATATTTGAAACATTGTTTGGTAGGATTAGGTTGATGACAATAATACATAGGGTACAGTAAAAAATTAAAATATAAATATATAAAAGAAGTGGCAATATAGAACGATCGTAAAGCAATAAGAAAAAAAAAAACACACAGATTTTACGTGGAAACCCTTTTGGAAAAAAATCTCGGGCAGAGGAGAAGAAAATTCACTAATGATGAAAATCGAATGATACAAGAGGAGTTGTGACTACATCTATTTAAAGGTTGAAAAAAACTTATTCTAATCAATGTCAAATAGACAAAGTGTAGTTCATACGGATTCTACTCGGGCCTTCGGCTGTCGGCCTTAAACCCTCCACAGATCCCCTAATTTTACCATTGTATTATTTCTTTAACAGGAATTTGAGTCACATAACTCTAACAGTGCAAATTTCTAACTATGCTTGTAGACTTAAAAAATTACATTCATAGTATACCAAATACTCACCCTTTTTTTATTATTATTAACTTTCTTATAGTAAAATGATTCGAATAACATTTTACACTAAAAAATCATATTATAAATGTTACATTTGGTAGGAGTATTTTTCACTTATTCTGGAGAGGTCTTATTTTTTTACAAGAATTTTTACTTATCTTTCAATTTTCAAGTTTAAAATTATATTGGTCATATCTGCTCTTTTTGACACAATATCTAAAACTATCCATAGCCCCTACTCAACCCATAAATAAGAGGATAATGCACTTCAGCACACTCGAACTTACGTCCTCTTATATTGACAATATGTCCATATCAATCGAGCTAAGAGACAATTAGTATGATGATGACAAATTTAAAATCAATTATAATCCTCAAATAAAGTAAACCAATTTTTTGTATGTATATTTTTAATGGTTGTAGGTCAACCAATTTTGGTGTGGTATACTAACCATCATCACTCTATTGCTTCCGCCAAGCTGGTATATAGATATGAGCAATTTATTATAATATAAATAATAATGTTTCATACATGTCATTTAGTGGGAGTTTAGGTTAATTAATGATAATTGAATATGAGGCTAATAAACTTTTACATCTGGAGCTGCATTTAACGCACAATATGAGCATTAAGATGATGCTCCACATTTAAACTTCGGTTTATTTTCGTTTTTAATAACATTAGTGATTAAAATAAAAAAAAATTAAATTTAGGTGACCCAAATAAAAATATATTTATACAATTTACTCCTACTTTAATTATAATTCAATCTTAAAGAAAATCTATGTAAGTGGAGTGTTATTGGCATGAGGATTCAGCCCCTCACATTTTGTTGTTTATGTAGTTAGGTCCTTATTTGAAGCATTTAACATGTTTAATTAGGTCTATGCCTTTAATTAGTTAATTAATTTTGTTATTAAATTTAGACAAAAATAAGTTATATTTGTCCAAAATAATAAAATATTTGTTAAATTCTAGTATTAGTCCCTATAATTTCCAAAAATTATGAATTTAGTCTTTCTACTTTCTGAATTGGGCAATTTTAGTTATTATACTTTTCGAATTTTGAAATTTTAGTCTCGACCCAAATAAAAGCAGTTAAATTCATTTGGTTAAATTCAATTACTAGTCATGTACTATGTGTATAGTTGTTCATATTCTCCAATTGGATAATTCTAAATCTTTATACCTTTTAAATTTTGAAATTTCAGTTTTGACACAAACAACAGTCGTTAATCCATTAACTAAAATTTGTACTAAGTAATATATGAAAATAACAAGCTGACATGACATTACACATATGATAATATATTTGTTGCATCAAATTTTGGAAATCTCATAACTTAATAAATTTAACAAATACCATTTGACGAGGATTGAAATTTTAAAATTTGAAAAAGTAGAAAGATTAAAATACTAGAATTTAACCTTTGTTACGTATAATTGGGGTGACGAATTTATCATATTCTATCCGCCTTTTACTCAAAGTGGTTAACGACTCATCCCCACAAATAAAATAGAAAATGAATACTAAAAGTAGGGTTAATGCTTTTATCAAAAAGGGAAAATAAAGTAGGGTTAATGCTGCATTTCACTAATTAACAATTAACAACTTGCTAATCTTCTAAATTTTTTTTTTAATTAGCTGATCAGTACATCATTATTCATTGATTATGTTTTTGACTTTTTATATGACGATTCCATGGAAAAGGAAATTTAATATTGGAAATGTTATAATTAATTCCTTTACGTAAACATTATTTTGTTTTTTTAAATATTAAAATATTAAGTATTACTAAATTTTATAAGCATT
>CM025143.1:10129073-10143214 GCA_013467495.1 Gossypium gossypioides | reverse complement strand
GATAGTTCAAAGACAGGGATAGTCTGATTAAAGACGCAAAGAGAAAGATGATGGATATGGAAGACGAATTGGCTAATTTAAAATTGGCTGATGAAGAGGACGATCTAGTGTAAGATGTCGAAGAAAAAGAGGAATTGAGGAAGATTTCAGTCTGTGCTTGGTAAGGAAAGCTCTTACTAATAGTGTTGTTCACTTTCCTTCGTTAAGGAATGTCTTTGCGGAATTCTGGCACCCAATTGAAGGAGTTACGATTTTAGAGATTGAAGATAAAAGAATATAGTTCTAATTTTATAATGAATTAGACCTAAATAGGGTGATCGATGAAATTCCCTGGTTCTTTAATAGACATTTGGTCCTCTTTCATAGATTAAAGAAGGGAGAAGATCCAAATCAAGTCTCATTATTTAATACAAACTTTTGGGTCCAAATACATAACTTGCTTCCAGGATGTATGTTAGAGGGAATGACAAGGCAACTAGGGAACTTTATAGGTGATTTTATGGATTATGTTGCTACAATCGTCACAAGAGGGATCAAGAAGTTTATGAGGACACAGGTTAGGTTGGATGTTCGAAGCCCTTTGAGAAGAAGAAAGTGAATCGTATATGGGAAGGATAAATTGACCCATGCCTATTTTCAATATGAAAAGTTATCGTTATTTTGTTTTTGTGTGGAAGATTAGGGAATGGGGAAAGTTTTTGCCCTTTACACCTCTTAATTAGAGTTCAAGATGAATAATTTGGTTGGGATATCTCTTTACGTGCTCCTCCTAAAAGAGCTGAACCGATGCCAAGTAGATGGTTGAGGGAGGAGCCAAAAGAGTTGGTCAGGAAGGGAAAGAGTTGTGATGAGCGTGGGGATAGAAGGTGAGAGGACGAATTTGGAGGTGGGCAGTTGTTTAGGGTAAGAGGGAGAAGCACAATATTAAGCATTAATAGAAGAAAAACTGTAGAGAGGTATGGCCATAGGGATAGTAGAGAGTTTAGGATGGAAAGGGTGACAAATTTGAGCTAGAAGAAAGACTAATCGATATAGTGGATGGAAAGAAGAGACAAATAACCATTCAGGGTATCGAATCTACCAATAACAACTTAATGGAGACAAAATCTACCAATGAATTATCGACAGCTGCTGTAAGCAGGCCGATCGCAATGAAAATCTTATGTTGGAACGTTCGTGGTTTGGGGCAACCACGAACAGTTCGATGTCTCAAGAACAGCTTGAGACAAGCTCAACATCATCTATTGTTTCTTATAAAAACAAAAGTTAATTCAAGGAAGATGGAATGCATAAGAAGGAAGTGTAGTTTTTTGAATGGGATAGATGTAAGCACGGAAGGATTTAGAGGAGGTTTTTCATTAGGTTGGAAAGATGAGGTTTCAATTTCTTTAAAACGTTTCTCCAAATCGCAAAGAAATGTGGAAATGGATGAAGGAAGTGGGGATGCTCGTTGGAGATTCACAGGTTTTTATGGATCCCTAGTTAAGAACCAAAGACGAGAGTTGTGGAATCTATTGCGACAATTAAAGGGAGATCTTCAGATGCCATGGTTAGTAGTGGGGATTTCAATGAAGTAGTGTTTTCTTTTGAAAAGAAAGGAGGCCGCCTAAAAAAGGATCAACAAATGGCAGCGTTTAGAGAAGCATTAGATGATTGTGGCATAAACGATTTAGGTTTCTCAGGCTAGTGGTTCACTTGGGATAGAGGAAAGCAAGCTAATAACAACATAAGGGAAAGATTGGACAGATGAGTTGCTAATTTAGATTGGTAGGAGCGATTTCTGAATCACTCGGTTAGACATCTAGCCCACAACTTCTTAGATCACTGCTCGATTCTAATTGACACGGTGGGGGCTAGAAAAGGTCCCAAAAGACATGATAATTTTTCTTTTCATTTTAATGCAGATTAGATGCTAGAGGAAAATTTTGAGGATATGGTAAAGCAAGGATGGACAATTTAGGAGCTGGATGTACCATTGAAACTCGAAGAGTTGGGGAAGTAATTGAAAACTTGGGCGAAGGGAAATAGAGGGAAACATCATAAGAAAAAGGAAGAATTAAAGACGATGCTAAATTGTTTAAATAAAGAAGATCCTAATAAGGAGAGATTAGAAGAAATAATAGAAGTAAAACTAGCGTTGAACATGGAAGTTGATAAAGATGAGCTCTTTTGGGAGCAACGAACAAGAATGAATTGGTTTCGTATGGGAGATCGCAACACCTCTTTTTTCATAATTGTGCTTCACAAAAAATAAAAAGGAACATAGTGAAGGTTTTGGAGAACAAGAACGATGTGGTGGTGGAAGGAGAAAAGGTGCTACTCCAACTTGCAACAAGTTATTTTAAAGAATTGTTCGCATCCAAGCCATTCCAGGATTGCGAAAACTTAATGGCTCATATCCAACATTGTATAATAGAAATCTAATCGAGGAGCTTATGAGAAAATTTACAGAGAAAGAAGTGTTGGAGGCGATAAAATCAATGGCCCCTCTCAAAGCTTCAGGCATGGACCGATTTCCTGCTCTCTTCTACTTGAAATTTTGGCATATTATGGGGAAGGATGTTAAGAAATTATGTCTAGAAGTATTGAATAACAAGAAGGCGATTGATGACATAAACAAAATAAATATAGTTCTGTTGCCAAAAGTCCTTACCCCAAGAAATATGGTACAATTTAAACCCATCAGTTTATGCAATGTGATTTATAAGATCATCTCAAGAGCGGTGGTGAATAGATTTAGAAAGGCATTGAAACTATGCATAGATGAGACACAAGATGCTTTTGTTCCAAGTAGGAAAAAACCAGATAATATCCTTGTAGCTTATGAAATACTACATTTGTTCAAAAAAAGAAAAAAAAGGGGTAAGGATCATTGGCCTTAAAGCTTGATATGAGCAAGGCATATGATAGAGTTGAGTGGGTTTTCTTGGAAAAAATAATGAGTATCTGGGCTTTTGTGATGAATGGATTTCATTAGTTATGAGGTGTGTGAGAAGCTTATCTTATTATGTTATTTTAAATGTTATTCGTGAGGAGGATTTCAAACTATCGAGATGCTTGAGACAAAGGGACTCATTAAGCTTGTATCTATTTATTATATGTGCTGAAGGCTTCTCTAGATTATTAAATTTGGCAAGGAGAGAAAGGAGAATTGAAGGGGCTAGAGTGGGAAGAAACAGGGTATCGATTACACATCTATTTTTCGCAGATAATAGTATTCTGTTTGGAAGGGCATCAATGGAAGAAGCATTGACTATAAAGGCAATAGTGAATGAGTACAAAAAAATTTCGGGCCAATTAGTAAATTTTGATAAGTCCTTAATTTACTTTAGCAGTAATGTTCGTGATGATGTTAAGAGCCGAATAGGAAACATATTGGGGGTGCATACTTCAAATAATCCAGAAAAATATTTAGGGTTGCCTAACATGATAGGTAGGTGCAAGAAACATACTTTTGTAGATTTAAAAGAAAAAATTATTAAAAGAATGCATGTATGAAGTGTGTATAATCTTTCCATAGGTGGAAAAAAAGTATTCATTAAAGTCGTGTTACAAGCGATTCTGACTTATTCCATGCAATGTTTTGCTTTACCAATTTCGTTTTGTCGTAAATTAGAAAACCTTATGTGCAGGTTTTGGTGGCGAAATCTAAAGACTAACAAAGGTATAGTGTGATTGGAAAACATTGTGCAACCCAAAACGTGTGAGGGGATTGGTTTTAGGGATATTTCAAAGTTTAATACAGCCTTGTTAGCAAAACAAGGATGGAAACTTATTACCAATCCTGATTGTTTACTTGCTTGTGTTTTAAAAGCTAAATATTATCTGCAGGGAGATTCTATGAGTGCAAGATTAGGTTCTTGCCCCTCTTATACCTGGCGTAGCATTTGGGGAGCTCGAAGCCTTTTGGAGGACGGATTGGGTTAGAGAATTGGCAATGGTAAGACAATAAACATTTGGAATGATGCTTGGATACCAATTCCTGGACACGACAGAATTGAAGGCCAGAATATTAATGTTAGATTTTCAACAGTAGCAGATCTTATAAACAGTGACTCCTTTACCTGGAAAGAGGTTATAGTCAAAGAGATTTTTATGGAAGACCAAGCAAAAGCATCTTAGCAATGTCACTAGTAAACTCTATTTAGAAGGACGAAGTAGTGTGGAAGGGAGATAGATCGGGAATTTACACAGTAAAAGGAGGATACATATGGCTTATTATAGAGGGACATACTACTCAACGTTACAACGCAACAAACCAATCAGAAGATACAAACCGATATTTTACTAAAGTATGACAGCTCAAAATACCTAGCAAAATTAAAATACACCTATGGAAAGTTACAACCAATTATCTACCTCTACTTAATAACCTAGTGCTCAGAAGAATACGGAGAGAAGGCGTATGCCTTATCTGTAATGAAGAAGATGAAACTATTCAACATCTATTCTGAGATTGTCGATTCACAAGGAAGGTGCTCCACGAGGTCGGCATAATGCACCGAGATTTTAGATGTTTATGTGGATTTTCATTTTGTAATTCGCGAAAAGTCAGCAGTAACTGGATTAATCCTGACTTCAGTTTAAAATTAGTATTTGTAGTAGGATGCGCAATGCATAATGGCAGTTGTTCTGCAAGAGCTTCGACCAATTGCCGAATCGTTTGAGTCATAGGTTAATGTGCTAGATTCGGGTTTTCGTTAACCCTAGCGTTAAGCACTTCTTCTGGTGGATCGATCCTATTCTTTTGTTTTCTAGTGTTCGAGTAGGGTTTTCGTTAACCCTAGACTCAACTTCGTCGCCTGTTTCTATTTCCGGCGGTGGGTTATTCTGAGTCCCTACCACCTCCGACTGCTTTTTACGTAGCTTTTTTTCCTTGCGATTAGCTCTCGCAGTATTCTATATTTCTGAATCAAACGTAAGAATTCCTGGAGCAAATCTGGTCACAAGAAAGAAAGAAACAAGATTTGTACGTTACTAGTCCCTGGCAATGGCACCAAAATTTGGTGTGTCGTTAAAGAACCAAAAATAACCAGTTCCTATGAAATAATGAAAAATAATAGTATAAAAGAAGTAGGGTCAAATCCCCAGGGACTAGATTTGCATAACTTCTTGTTCCTCGAGATCCGAGCACAGTCGTGCTCAAGAAAAAGCGGTGTACTTGAAAAAAAATAGAATTAAAAACATGGATGGGTCGAAATTGTATAAATTGAAATAGAAATTGTAAAGAGAAATAGAATTGAGAAAATAGAGTCTTTGATTGAGAGATTCTAGCCTCTGGTTATCTTGATCCTTATTGGGTTCAATCCTAGGATTTTAGGTGATCCTTCTCATGACAGAATGAGCCAATTATAGGGGAAGAGGACGCCTACGACCACCAACTCCACTTAGAAGCCTTACGATTTAGAGGAACCTAACTCTAGCCAACCGTCACTTTTATGGAACCGTCTTACACTAGATCATCACTTCTCAATGGTGAATGCCACGGCATTTTGTCTTTTGGGCTCGACAACCACTGACGCAGTAAGTTAACGAACCGACTGCGCAACCTTCCCAAAATATACAAAGCAGCCGCCTTTGCACAAGATGAAAATATCACTTTTGAAAGGACATGGACAGAAGCGTCAATCCCGTAATACGGAAAAATAATGAATACTCGTTGAGAAGGCTAACTGCGGATTCTAAGCCTCATGAACCTTTTTTTGGGGAATCTCGACAACCTTTGGCTAGATGAGTTTAGTGGCTCATACTTTTTAGGAAAAAAGAAATAAGTTTAATAAAATGAAATTTTATTGAATAAATTAGAAATTTATTGAATAAATTGGAGTTTTATTGAATAAATAAAAGGAACAAAAAGCTAAAGCTTTTTGGGAGAGGGAGTTTTTACAGAAAAGATGAGTCCATATTTATGTCACTCATTCCTCTATTTATAGTACATAGAAAACTTAGTTTGTTCCTGTTTAAACTCTAAAAGATAAATAAAGATAAAAGCTGAAATTAAATCTAAATAATTATCCTAACGGTAATCCTAATAAAATTCAAATTTAAATGGAGTCTTAAGTTTATAAATCTCTTCTTTGAATTTTTGCCCTCAATTCTTTCACACTTTGTATTTTTGGCACCACTTCTTTCCTATTTCGCATGCTGACCCATTTTATCTTTAAATTTATGATTTTTTCCCCAGAATTTCCTTTTGCCTTCAATTTAGTCCCTACAAGATAAAAAACCATAAAAATCACAAATTAGTAGAATTATACTCAAAATATATATGCAATTAACACATAAAAGTATGACATTTTAGAGTATTATCACGAGGGGTAGGTAACATCATACGAGGAGGCCACAACAAGCACCTAGGCATCCAAGGTCTGAAGTAACTGTCGAGGCAGGTCCATCATCTACATCAACGCAAGAACCAAAACGATGGCCGTACCATCTCTTGATCAATAAGGCTCGACTGATTCTGGTGCTTTCACTAACCCTGTCATTTTTACAAAAGCACCATATCTTGCATCATATTTGTTTGTTTCTACATCGATGCCAGGTTTTATTTTTAGACCACCACCTCCATCCCCATAATATTACACGTTGATGCCATCAATGTTTCAGAAGACGACGATTCCAACGACGACGTATAAGCCATCTATGTTTGGGGCACCGACCAAAAGTATGATTGTTCTGCTATCGGTGTATGGGACATAATATAGTTATACGCCAATGCCGATGATGTCGCAAACACCTCCAAGATCATAGTTCTACCAACGTGGATCATCTTCACAACCACCTGCTCCTAAAACGGATGATACATGTTAGTAACCGAGGTGCACTTCACAATCAACCGCGGACGAAGGTGAAGAAGATGAGAGATTGAGACCACAACCCGTACTTGAGTGTAGGATGTAATAATGAAGATAGGGAGGCCAATATACAGCTTAAACCAAAAAGAAATCTGGCTTGCAACCGACGACCACCTCGTTGTGGCACACATTCTAATCGAGGATATGAATGATTTATTTTATTTTTTGTATTTCTAATGTAAATTTTAATTGTTTAGCTAAGTTATAGTCGATAAGATTGTACCAACATTGGATATGAAATATTTTTAAATAAATATCGTTTTTGTATCAAAATTTGTTTTCGTTGTCATTTCATATTATTAAATCAAGTCTGCATGAGAAAAATGGAACCAAGTTGTATATTGTATTATTTTCTATAGTATAATAAAAACTTGTGTTTACAAATTACAAAAAAAAAGAGAGTATGAATGAAAAAATCAACAAATAGATTTCGGTTAAAAAAATTAATAAATTGGTTAATGAGGTGTTGTCCTTATATTATCCCGTCGGCGTGGACATGACGACATTGTATGCCTTGGGTTCTACACAATTCACATAACCTCGGTTGGTTTGTCTTGTCCCGAATATCTATGTTCTCGCGTATTTGAGTAGATGTTGGTCAACCTTTTGGTTTGTGATGTAATGATCTATTGGGTAACAACTTGAATGGAGAGCTCGATATCGACGACCACATACTTTTATCTAGGACCGGTGGGAGTACGTTTCTCCTCACATTATACATATGTTCTAGTTTGTACACTTCGTCCACAAAGTTCATGTGATCCAAACGTACATTGCTATATATTGTAATTGCATGAGCGAATGGAAAACGAAGTGCATCAAATCTCCCACAGTTGTAGGTTTTTTTATCTCAGGTGTAGACGACACACTCCCCCAACAATACCTTGGTTGGGTCTGTCGAACTCTATGACTTGAAACAATAGGTCTTCGTGCGAGTGACACACTGGATGTATACAGTTCACTCGTGCTATAACCTTTCTAATTTCTTTCATAATGTCTTCGCTCCAAACGACGTGTGTTATCGACAAATGATACGTTCCCTTTAATACAGAATCGATGCATTCCATCAGGTTTGTCGTCATATGCCCATATCGTAGACCCCCGTCATATGGTTGTGTCCACTAATTTAAGGGTATGTTAGAGAGATACCTCGCCTCGAAACTGTTAATGGCTCGTAAGTTTTCCAACATTTCATGGAAACAGTGTTTGACGATCTCATACCTTGTCGAGAAAAGTGAATAGTTTATCCATAATGCACGAAAGCTGACCAGTTAAATATAAAACAATTGAAATAGTGGTGAATACATACCTATGTTAAACCATTTGTGCATGCTGAGCTTCAGAATTGTGATGTCCAGCCGCAATATTTCTTAAACAATACCTATGGTGTGTGTGGTCTCAAAGGCTTCCCTGTCGTTCAATTGTGGCCAGTATTCTAAGTCCCCTGTCGAAGATGACGCATATATCGGGTTGAAGGCAAACATCCCTCCTCAAGCTATATAGGAAGAAATCCCAATCGGCTGCTGACTCCTCCAGCGTTATTGCAAAGGCAATTGGCAGGATTTTTCAATTGCTATCCTGTGTCATAGCTAATAACAACCGATGCATATATCTCCCGTACATAAAGGTACCGTTGATATGTACCAATGACTTACAGTACTGGAATGCCTGTCAACATTACTTGAAAGTCCAAAAGAAATGATGTAACACTCGACATCCGTTGATCAATTGATCATTGCAGTATGCAGGCATTGTTTCCATATCGGTTACGCAACTTGGAACATACTTCTCCAATACCTAACACCACTGCCACAAATCATTGTACGACGCGTCCCATCCATTATGCATATTCTCCAATGCCTTCTTCTTTGTGATCCACCCTTTGCGATACGATGACATGTAATCGAACTGGCTACGAATATTTCCAATTAAAACTGACACAATAATTTTAGAACTTGTTTTCACCATAGGTAGTATTATGTTCGCGATCATCTTCGAGTCTAATTTCGGATGATCCCGTAAAATACATACAACAATATGAGTACACTAAAATTAGGAATTCAATACCCCAAATATAAAAAAATCTTAATGCAGTACCTGTATCAACACAAGTATGTGAAGCGATATATTTCTTTCTGGTCCACAACCCCGTCTTCTTAATAACATAAGCCATGATTTTCCATGCATATTTGTTATCTCGCATTGCATATTTTGCCTTGAACTTGTTAGATCGAGATTTAACAATGTGGAAGTTTACCCAGTTCTTGATGTTGTACCGCTTCACTGTAATGACAAAACCATCTTTAGAGGAAAATTCCTTCCCCAGTTCTAAATCACCCGACTCTAACGAAAAACTCGCATGGCCTGGTCTTCTGTGTGAGAGTTATACAAACTCTGACCCATCTTCTATTGATAGGTCCACATTATGCATGTGGGTCGGAGGTGAGTATGCCTTGAACCGTGGATCTTCTTCCACATCTTTGCCCAGACCTTCATCGTTTGAACCTCCATATTTTAGTTCAGTTGGAATCGACTCTGGTTAAAAAAATAATGCAATTTTTAAACAATCAGTCTTGGACTCCCGGATTGGATCGACATAGCAGTTAGTGCCCTCTTTATTCTCAAATCCACTAGCATCTTTAGAGTTGGAGGTTCCCTCGTTGGTGGATGTCGTAAGGAGTACATTATCCCTTCTTGTATAGTTGTCGAAACAACCAAAATCACCTGCTAATCACCAACTGTTGGAACTTGATGCCATTCCCCTGTAAGTGTTCCCAGCATTGAACCTTGACTGACCGAAGTTCAAATCAAATCCACTAACTGAGTGCCATATTGGGGTCCAATATTTTGTGTTACCACCAAACCCCGACTGTTAGATGTTCTGCCTACCGCGATTGAAATCTAGGGCTGAAACTGATGAGTGACTTCCCATTGATGATTCTAGGATATCATAATATGAATTTTCTAACAAAGCAGTAAACCCACAACACAACTGTGTCGTTGGACTCTCGGCATGTTCTTCCGTTTCGGCCTTTCGAACTGGAACATATGTTGACCTTCGAGCGCCTTCATCTTTGTTTTCAAACTTCGCATATAACTTGATTATTGGTGATCCACTAGCAATATGCGTTTGCACCATCGCCTCCAACCCCCTTTTGCCTCTAGTATTGAAAGTGTCATATTTGACGGGGTCGACCGAAGCACAAAATTGATATTTCAGTGATAGTACTCTCATCTGGTTAG
Source organism: Gossypium gossypioides (assembly GCA_013467495.1). Taxonomy (NCBI): domain Eukaryota; kingdom Viridiplantae; phylum Streptophyta; class Magnoliopsida; order Malvales; family Malvaceae; genus Gossypium; species Gossypium gossypioides. Next base: position 10,133,114 of record CM025143.1, on the reverse strand, counting down.
ATCCAATGAATTTTTACCTAATTCTTCCACGCAGCTCTGTCAATTGTATGTTTAGGTTAAAATCCAATCGCGTTGTGTTCTCCGATAAAAAAATGACCCCATTCTCATTATCACGGACTTCACCGTCGTAATAAACACTAGCATTAATTCCTCCACTCATTTTCAATGAAATAATCTGTTCCACATGTTCGAAACAAAATCATTATGCAGAAAAATAGTGTTGTAATTATATATGAACAAAAATCAATCCTTACTTGATGCAATTGCGTGGTTGCTCCAAATTATACCTTATGAACTTCCTCTTCTTCCGATTTTTCTTGCAATTTTGTTTGCTCGAAATTTCCTTATGCCACTCAATGCTAAAAGCCATCCTTTTATAGAGTGTGGGTGAGTGGCAATTGATTTAGAAAAATTTTCTGGGTGAGTGAGAAGTTTGCATGCGTTGAATTTTGTAAAGGGAAAACGGCCGACATAAGACGCGTTTTCAATGTATTTTTCTGACAGTGCACTGAAAACGCGTCCTACGTGGGGCGCTTTCCTTTTGCCACTTTCAACTCCTACAATTTCCCACTCATCCATCAGATATCTCGAAATTCCCGGGATAATATTTTCTGAAGAAATCTGATCCACCTCAACCCTTCGTAAAAAATTGCTCTGAAAAATCTGATCGACCTCAATCTCCTATAAAAAAATATGATCAAAACTCAATTCCATTTGAAAAAATAAAAAAAAATACAAACTAAAAGTTAAATCGAATTGAATAATTCGAGTTTCGATTTTGAATTGAATTAAATTTCACAATTTGAATAATTTGAATATATGGTTGGTGTAAATATGAATTTTTGTAAATATTGACTTAAATAATTATTAACTTTACATCTCAAAAAATTATAAAAAACCTAAAGAATTATTACAGAAATTGTTGTATTGATTTTGGTGACTAGAAATAGAACAATGAACAACAAACAAAAACTAAAGAACACCAAAGATGTTTATGCAATTCGGGAACCACCTATGTTAGGCTTCACTCAAAGTTGAATCCACTAAAAAAGCTCAATACAAGTACTAATTTAAGATTAACCAATCCATGGATTATTGCAACCTTTGTCTCCTACACTTAATGTAAATTCTCTCAACACTCGACCTCTCCTATTGAAGTTGGTAAAATCACTCTCAATCGATGGATAGTTTTCTTTATATTTACACCAGTGAAATGGGTTCCCAAGATGAACCATGTAGTGTTTTATTATTTCCTCCACAATGGAGGATGAAGCTTCCATTAAAATACTTCAAGCGCTATCATAGTGATAAGATATCCTTGAAATGAGAATAAGATAGCTTTAAAACCATATCATATTGCTTGATATCAATTTGTCAATCTTGTCCATTAATGTCCTCTTAATAAAGGATAGTATAAACAAATCAAGATTACCAACAAACAATTTTGCACCAACATATTATAGTAGGGAATTCCTTCAAATTCTTGACCATTTTTAATAAAGGAGGAGAACTGTGTCTAACAGAATATTAGACCTACTTGAAAGTAATGCATTGCCTCTTGACGGCAAATTCAAAGAACTTTTGCCTTGGATTTCACGTATTTTGGTTTCCTTAATGTTTATGGGCAACTATTGTACCTAAATATATAGAAGCCTTTAGCTTTGAATCAATTAAACTGGTTAATTGCAGTTTTGCTTCTATTTAATGAAATTCGTCCACAATAAAGAGCTTCCATTTCTTTCACAATAGTGCCAACATGTTGGGCAGCTTTCCTTTTTCGTCCGTAACAACCATTCCCCATGAACTACATGAAGTTCTATGCAACCAACATTTTGATCCCATTCTCTCAACCCTAATAATATAAATTATTAAGACTATTTAATTATTTGATGATATCTTAAGAATGAATCAATCAAATTAAATTAAAAGTAGATTTGTTTTTGTTAACTAGCATATAAATTTTTATATAATTAGTGAATGTTATGACACTTGTTACAAATTTGATTACCTGTTAAAGAAAATTATTAATTATAAATTTATATACTAAAGTTGCATCCAATACAAATAAAAATTTAAGATGGATTATTTTTTTGGAACTGAATTGATTGATGGGTGATTAGGGAATATTATGAATAATAGCAAAGATGAACCTCTCAATTATCTTCCATTTAATATGATAATGACTTTTCAACTTCACAAAGCCATCACTTAATTACGGGCTTAGGCAGTCTAGTATAGAGGTTACAACTTAATAGCTTGGACGAACCTAATGGTGTTTTCCATTTAAAGAATTTGGCTGTTTGAACTTGGCAAATTTTCAAAGTTGGCAAGCCAACCCTGCAGTTGGCGGTTCACTATCTTTGGCCTAATTGTGGATTGTCCCACGGATTTATGGAAGAAATTTAAACCCTGTAAAACGCGCCTACTGACTTGAATCACGTTGGTCAATGGTGTGTTTCATGGTCATACATCAATCTCTATGGACGGCTAGATGGGTCAAATGACTGTTATATAAACAAGTGGGAGCGTATCCATAGTAGGCAAAAAAATGGAGCATTTGCAATGTGATTTGAAGTGCTTAAGCAGGGATATCCTAGCTGATATCATGGCTCGACTAGATGGTTCAACCCTGGCCTCAGCTGCCTGCACATGTTCTGACCTTCGAGGCATAGCTCGAAACCAAAGGTTATGGAAGCAATTGTGTAATTCCACATGGCCTTCCACTGCACTCGACGAAGCCCAACACCTTATTTCATCATCAACGGATGGTTTGCGCAGATTCTATGCTGATTCTTATCCTCTTATTTCGAATGATCACAAAGATGCCAACAATTACTTTCCTATACAACCAACCCTTATTTCTCAGTCTAATTTTGCTTTGTTTATAGATGTTTATTATAGAGAAAAATGTATTATTTCCAGTGTCTTAGATGGCATACCAATGGAAACCGATTTCGGCCAAGATGATGACACAACAACTGGTCTTATGAGTTGGGTATTGAACTGTCCATTCAAAGTGGTACCCTCAGATATTAATGATGAAGATATCGAAGATGGTGACGATGGACATGACTTCGTATCACTTGTGGGAATAGCAGATGATCGTTGCAATGAACTAAAAGAAGGGATTCGATTAAGTTGGGTGTTATTAGACAAGAAGAGAGGAAAAGCTGGAAATCTATCAAGCTGGAAGCCATTGTCGGTGAAGAAAATATGGGCTTCCAATGGTGACTATATTCTACATTTTGGGTGCATTATCCCAGTCCAAGAGAGCCTACAACTGCCTCACAACTTGGCCAAGTGTCTTATAGTGGCAAGATACAACATAGAGGAAAAACAAGGGTATTTGAGATGGAAAGAGTTAAGTATGCACATTGAGGACACTAGTGGAGCATATGTAAATGGTGGCAAGAGTTTAATCATCTTGAACCAAGCTCTATATTGCTCACGAAGTAATAATCGTCATGCTGTTGAAAAGGGTTACATACAATTTGAGGGACGAAAGCAAGAGATTATAAGGAAAAAGAAGCTCGAAGAAACCTTGGCTGATTGGCTTTGTATATCTTTTGAAGTAGTAATCCTCTTAATTTTAGGGTACCGAATTTTACCCATTTAAAGTCAATTATTATGGTCCAATGACAACTTAAGTAACCATTGCAAAGCACAGTGTTTCTAGGACAAATAATTATTCATGTTAAACTGTGTTTTAACTTCTTTCATCAATTACAGACTGTTATGATGTTGCAATCCACAACCTTTGACAAATCAAAATGGAAATTTGAGAGTTTCCCAAGTTAAATGATGTTGATGGGTTTGATCCAGCCTAAGGATTTGGGCACATACATAGGATTGAATTGGGTACGGCATACTTATTGGAGAAGAGGGTATCCATTTTAAGTTGGGTTTAATGAGAGGCTCATTCTTCGTAATGGGCTGATAAATTTAATTTCAGGCTCAATGGGTTTTAAATAGTGAGCTTTATTTTTAGTTTTAAGAATTTATCTATATTATATTTATACATCTATACTATACTAATAGTAA
>CM025143.1:10116537-10127890 GCA_013467495.1 Gossypium gossypioides | reverse complement strand
ACCAAAAAATATATTTCTTTTCTTTTTATTTTCCCCTCCTTGTGTCGATTCTCACTTTATTTTAATCAAACTTATTCTTTCATTGTAATGATCCTTTCTAAATTGCTCGATTTTTTGACATCACTCTTTTCTGATTCATTGATCGATTTGAATTAATCAAGTGTAAGTAAAGATTATTTTGGGTCGTAAAAACCCTTATCCTAGTGATTCCTTAATATGGCCGAATGGTATAGTTCCATGAATCATAGTGGTTTTTTGTTATTTTTATTTATTTATGAACTATAGTGCTAATACTTATTCATATCGTTTTGAAGGACCAAACAATAATCATAGGGGAGACCCCTAACTTCGCAAAGGAAATCCTCTTTTCGAGAGTCTTAGATCGTGGGGTAAGTGATGTTAAGACTATTAGTGATAGATCTCTTAAGTGACAAAAATTTTCAAAGATCCACACTAATATATGTTACTTATGTGATAGTTCATCTTGCGAGATAGATTGAGTGAAACTGTAAATAAGGGTTGAGGCAATTCAGATCTACAATCTAAGGTGTGGATCGATACTATTTATTTGTGTGAAATCGCTATTTTATTTTTAAAATATTAATTATATTAAAATATATGAATATACTAAATATTTATGAAGAGTTGTATAACTTATAAATATGGATACCAAGTACATGTTCTAACCAAGTGGATCTGTGATGTACATGATAAGTGATTTGCTTATGATTGTGGTTATGATATTTGTGTAGATCTGATGCTCATGATATGTGATGTATGGCTCATGTGTTATATGTGATGATTTAAAAATGTGCGATTTATGTGTATATATGCATGACAAATCAAGATCTATGATCTATTGTGAAAAACATGTTAAACATGTTAAAAGTGATTATTATGTGATAAGTGATTATGAGGGCATGATTACATGCATAAGTGTATAAGTGATTTATATGTGTTATAAGTGAAAATAGTCATATCACATGCACGGGGTGGGATTTTGTGAAAGGTGGAAGCAGTGGCAATATATCTGCAATGCAGTTGTGGCTTGTCTAGATCAGTGTTATTAGTGGTAGTTTATCTACAAATCAGTGGCAGTTTATCTGCAAATCAGTTGTGGCTTGTCCACAAACGGTGTTTTGGATGGACGAGTTCTAGGGAACTTGATATCGGTGTGTAGCAGAGATGGGTAGGAACTTTATAAAATGTGCATCAATTAAAATATGCATCGATATGTCCTTGCATAAGCATCAATGTTATATTCCATGATCTTGATGAATTATGATTATGTCATGATTGATGTATGTACTTTGATATGTATGCAAATATATATATTATGTTTTGATCTCACACTGAGCCTTTCAAAGCTATCCACATTACTTATGTGTTTCAGATAACCCTCATGGTTAGGACTCGGATTCGACCATCGAAGAGGCTCTTGGAAATAAACAATTTTTATGGTTATGGACTATTTTATATTTTTGGGACTTTCGTGGAGTTTTAAATTTTTATTTTGGGATTTTAATTTTGGTTTATCATTAAATTGTGGCATGGATGTTTTATTTTAAAAATTGTGGACAATTGGACATTTTGCATGGGTTTTAATATGGATGAATTATCTAAGTGTTTTATTAATAAAATTCATTTTCCGCAAACTCTTGACTAAACTTGAATTTTTAAGATCGTCGCAACGTTTTTCAAAAATAAGATGTTTTAAAACAACCGTGTTCAAAGGAAATATTAAGCACGTATTTTCAAAATTTAGACCTATTTATTTTAACTCGTGTTTTAGTCATTTCCGCGGTCCATGTGATCGCTTAGATTGGGCCATAACGTCTAAGCCTGATTTAAGGGGTTACAGTCCATGCTCAAAACATTTAATTATTTACAAATTCTTTTTCAATGGCCAGAGGCGGCAAATTAAAAATCAAACCTCGGACGGTCAGTAACACCTCCGAAATGGTGTTTCATCAGTGTCCTCGACACTTGAATACGTCTTTTGTTCAGCGCACGACTAGAGCCTCTTGAGATTTGTATTTTATTCCTTATCATTGTTCATTTTCAGTTTCTCTTGCATGGCCCATAGACACTTGAAAAATTACACCATTCCATGAAGGTTGCAAATTGGTTAGCATAATAATATTTCGTCTCAATCACTTGGCACTTATACTCTCGTGATGGTTGCCCTTCAGACTTAGACTTAGGCTTTACACATTTGAAAACTTCAGTTTCTCCCTCGATGTCCATAGTCAATTCTCCCCATCCTACACCTATAGTGGCCCTAGACATGGCTTAGAAAGGTCTCCCTAAGAGTACCAAAATTTCTAGATACTCCTCAAAGTCAAGAACAATAAAGTCAACTAGAAAAATGAATTGCCTAACTCCCATTAACACATCTTCAAGGAATCCCTTGGGACGTACTAAAGATCGATTAGCTAATTGCATGGTGACATTCGTTTCCTTAAGCTCTCCCAAACCTAACCTCTTATAAATTGACAATGGCATGAGGTTGATACTGGCTCCTAGGTCACACAGGGCCTTCCCGAAACTTACTCCCCCTATCTCAATGGGGATGGCAAAGCTATCGAGATCCTTTAGTTTAAGAGGAACTCTCCTAGACACTACCGCGCTACATTTTTCGTTAAGTGCAATTTGCCCTCTTCTCTCTATTCTCTTCTGATGAGACATTACTTCCCTAAGAAACTTAGCATATTTAGGCATCTTCTCAAGAAGTTCTAAAAAAGGGAGTTTCACATTCAAGGCTTTAAACATCTTAAGGAAATATATGAACTCCTCATCATCTCTCTTCTTCTTTTCCTCAAGCATCTCGGAAAGGGTATGAGTTTTGGGCTAGGTGGTGGTGGTGGAAAGTGTCTATCCTTGATTTTGACTTGTGTGGGTTCACTCTCAAGTTTTTCATTCTCAGCAACCCCTTCTCTAACACTAGGAGTGCGGGTGCTCTCGTCCTTCTCACTTACTTCTTTCTCCCTAAAATTTGCTTAGATAGGTTCCTTAACCACAACCCCGAATCTAAGGGTGATTACCTTTGCTTACTTTTTTCTTTCCCTCTTTGGATTAGGTTTGGTATTACTAGGTATGGTAGAGGCTAGGTTGTTTTGCAACAATTGTAAAACTTGTTCCAATTGACTCTGAATTTGGCACACATCGATTATGGACTTGCTCCTTGGTCGTATTCATCTCCAATTGATTAATCCTCTCGAGGACTTGTTGATATTTATCCTCGCTAGTGACAGTGTTTTTTGCTACTTGTTTGGCTCGATTTGTAAACCGCTCATCCGGCCACATGCAAGAGTTCATCGCCATATCCTTGATGAGTTGACAAGCCTCTGCTTAAGTCTTTAACATGAATGCTCCAGCAGATGCTCCATCAAAATTAGAGCGTAAATTCCCATCAAGTTCATTATAGAAGACTTGAATTTGCAGCCAATCTTTTAAACCATGGTATAGACACTTGCGTAATATCAATTTGAAGCACTACCAAGCCTCGTATAATGACTCTCCTTCCAATTATCAAAAATTCATAATGTCCATCCAAAGTTTCATCGTCTTGCTTGGTGGAAAATATTTTGCCAAAAATTTGCTCGCTAGCTCATCCCAAGTGTTGATTGAATCTACTAGCTGTGAATTTAACCACATAAAAGCATCGTCAGTAAGAGATAAAGAGAATAGTCCAAGACAAATAACGTCATCTTATACCTTATTATACTTGAAAGTATCACAAATGGTTAGAAACCGCTTAAGGTGTTGGTTTGGATCCTCATTCATTAACCCTCAAAATTGAAGGTTCAATTGTATCATTTGGAACATTGCCAATTTAATTTCGAAGTTGTTAGCATTAATTGTTGGGCGATTAATGCTACCTCGAATAGTGTCTCAATTGGGCATCGTATAGTCACGCAAAGTTCTTTGCTCCATGGGTAATTGTGGTGGTTGTCAAATTTATCCTTGCGGATCTTTGATAGGTTGTTCTCTTGGTGGAAATGGAATGTCTCTCGTAAATTGTGCCCTTCTTGTGTGTGTGATGATACATTTCAGTTCTTGCTCAAATGGTAAGACACCGTTACCAGTTTGACTCATACAACATTCCTACAAGCACAAGAGATTGAAGAAAGTTAACTAAACTTTAAATACCATAAAAATAAATAGAAAATAAAGTCGTATCTATAAATCCTAATTTGGCTACTTATCTCTACCTAAAAGTGTACACTAAAAATCACACAATTTTACACTGTCTTCCCTAGCAATGACGCTAACAACTTGACCGGCTGCGTGCGTGCACATTAAAACAAGTAATTTATGAAAAAAAATTTAAAGTCCGATTTTACTGCAAGCATATAGGTTAGTTGTAATATTTGTAGTGCTACAATGAAACACCGAAGTATTTCAAGGATCGAACCCAAAGGAAGAGGCGGTTGAGTAATAACTAGATTACACAATAAAGCTAAGTGGCTACTAATACGATTTTATATTACGATGATTCATAAAAGATGAATTTACAAGAAAATTAAAGATTCTACTCTAGGGACTAAATTGTAAGAAATGTAAACTAGAGGGACTATCTAGCAAATGTCTAATGGAGGTTGGTTGACTTTGATGTGGTTCACCAAACCTTGGGCTAGGGACATAAATTGTGTAAATTTCCAAGTGGCTCCATTTTATCTCCCGATCTTAATTTTACCGACTTAGACGAATTAGGTTCGGTTTATCTTCTGATCTCGCTGGTTAATTTGAAACTAACGAATGAGTGCACGACAAGATTCCCTTCTGATCGCACTATATCTTAATATTCCCTTAGAGGCGTCATTACCTAAGTTCTTAATTCTATTCAAATTAGTGTTACGATTTAGTCCTTTGTCTAAAGATTTTAGTTTATTCACATCTCCATCAACCAACCTCCTTAAGGATGTAGCTACACAAGTTGAAAGTCAAGAAAATAAACATAACAATGGAAAACAAAGCAACCATAAAAGTAAAACTTAAAAAAAATGTGAAAGTTGATATTTTTATGCAAGAAAACTTAAATAACATAAAACTAAAAGCATTTAACAAAGAAATCTAAAGCAAGAAACAGAAAAGGAACGAGCTGTAACATATTTGAAGTGCAATAAACTAAAATACATTAAAATAAAGCTTAAAGAGTTTTTAAAACAAAGAATAAGACTGGAAATGTAAATAAACCTTAGCTACAGTGTTAACTAACTGAAATAACATAAAGAACATCAAAAACAAAAAGTAAAAGTAGGAAAACGAACTCTAATCTAAGGAAGAAGAAGAGAAAAATAAAAACCCTAGAAAAGTGCAGAGAAAAACTAAAGAAAACTTAGAGAAAACTAAACCTAAAACTGAGCTAAATGTGTCTTTCTCCTCCTCAACAATTTTTGGCTATTTTGAAGGGTGCTCTAAAGACTTTTTGATGCCAAAATTGGCCCTACACGGGCCTTGTGTGATTGGTGGGTTAGGGAGATAAAGGTTGCCCTTTTTGTCCAAGTTTGTCCATCTAAAAAAGGCAATATTGTGATACCTAGAAGAGGATATCGGGATAACTCGGACAATGTTGGATTTGGGGGTCTTCCTTGACAGGTGGATATTGCGATACCCAAAGAAGATGTTGTGATACCATTAAACGTTCTCCTTGGTCTTCTATACTGTTGGAGGTATTAGGATTCCAGGGGTTGGATATCACGATACCCTTGCCCTAGATGTCGTTCTCACTCATTTTCGACCTTTGACACGTCCGTACATCACTCAAACACATGTTAGACCTCCTAATGGAACTTCGACCAATTTGGGTAAAAAAATAGACAAAAACGAGAGATTTTCACTTATTACCCAAAAAATATAAAAATACAAAAATAACGAAAAACTAAGCTAAAAGCTCTATTTTGATTGAGAAAAAGCTAAAAGCTCTAGTGTGTCAAAAAAGCCTAATTTGCCACATCGATTTGTGGAAAATAAATGAAAAAGTTGTTTAATATAGAATATTGAAGTTTATTTTGAGAAATAGAAAAACCGAATCAAGTTAGATGACATTAGAAAGTTCTGGGTCAAAAGGCCCAGGAAGTACTTGTAATTGGACTCAATGTGAGAGAGGTCCGAATCTCTATCATAATACATTTGAGGGGAAACACAGCCTATTAACCCTTATCCTTTTCCTAGTTGGATTAGGAAGTTGTTTTTCTATTTGAAATAAACCTCTAAAATTCAACAAGAGTTCTACTTTCTCTTCATATAGAGCTATTAACACAACTTTTAAAGATTGTTACCCTGTCAAAAAATAGAGAATTTATTCTCAACTATTAAATATATTTTTTTCAAAATAATAATTATTCTAATTTCTATTAAAGAAGAGAGACTTTTCATTTTAACCCTAAATAAAATAGAGAAAACTTTTTATAATTTTGGGTTTCGATTCAATTGGTTCGAGCCCACACTTGAAGCATTTCGTGGTACGAGAATAGTAAAGAAGATTGTTTTCTTGAAAGCTGGGAACAACAAATGTCCGCTAAGCCGAAAACACAAGTATGAATTTGGTTAAGGTTTATTGTTATAAATATCACAAATCAGGTCGATTTTCAAAATTTTTATTTTTTGATGTTTAAGAAAACTGTTTTCAAAATTGTATGTGAATGAATGTGATATTATATATTTGCTATATAATTATTATTTTTTGCCAAGGTTGTGGTTCTTACGAAATAGTCCGTGGACTATCATCTCCAGTTAGGATTAATTTTTATATATAGAATTTTTATGAGCCGGAAACGGATATAGGAATTAAATGTAATTTTTTCGAAAAATATTCTATGATGAGAAGAAGATGGAGCGATGGCGATTGAATACACAATGAATGTCTTGTGGTGAAAAACTATATAATTTTTGGTTTTTCATTTATTTTTATAAATAGAACTATGGAAACTTTGGTTGACAATTTTTTTTTAATTGCCTATCTGCTTATATATTTTTTTAGTAATTGTTAAAGATATAATTGTGATATATATATGTATGAGATGATCCACAATTGATCAATTAAAGATAAGAAGTGTGGTAATGAGAAAATACATGTGTTGTATTATTCCATTCACTTTTTTTAAGTTATTTGATTGCTGTGAAAAGTGTGGTAATGAGAAGGTGCATCTTTAGAATTGGCTCTGGCAAGGAAAGACTTGGTTTTTAAGTGGTCAAATTTGACTCACCTCCATTTCCTGGGACCCTACTTGGTGCACAGTTCACAATTCACTTTTTCAATTTTTTCTCTTGAAAGAAAAATTGTGAAGAATCAAAATTGTTGATTTTATGAATAAATGAATGTGAATATTATATAATTGTCATAGCATGTCATGCATATATGAGATAAGCATGCCATATAGTTTAGGAAAAAATATCATATGTACTTGTCATGCATATATTTATCATTCATGACTGAAACAAGAAATTAAAAACCTTGCATGTTTTTAAAATATTGTGTGGGAAAAAGTTCCCTAAACAAGACCTACGACCTTCATAAATGGTCTCTTGTAATGACATGAAATGAACCTACCCCAAGGTAGACATTGTCATGTGGATATCACTGAGGAGATTTTTTTAAAGTAAGCAAAATTTTCTTATGATCGTATGATAGTTGGATTGGCCTCTGTGGTAGGTTTTATTATGCGATACGTCATGAAATTCTATCTTCAAAGAGGAAAACTAGTCACAACATGCTACTCAATGATATTGTCCCAAGATGACTCATTTGTGGTGCATGATGCGAAAGGTGTTAAGTTGATGGCTATACACTCAAGATCATCTAGTTGAGTAACTCTCTAATGAGCTATGTTTAAGCTAGAATAATGGTCAAACGTTACACGATTATTAGTATGTGTATGCCTAAGGAATTAGGTTCATGTACTAATTGGATGGAAATCCATGTTCTTACTAGTTGATCATGATCACCCTAAGGTGGCTTGATTCAATGGGTGTAGGAATTATCATTACAACGACTTACAAACGTTTTCAAGGTTTAATGTAAGACTCATGCATCATCTTAATGCATATCGTAATGCTGCAAAATGTTTTCAAACATTTGTTTAATACAAAATTATTAATATATGAATGTTTTATTTTCAGTTCGAAAATGGCACCAACTCCCTTATTAAACATATTCACTGTAAACAAACTGAACGTAAATAACTATAAGGAATGGAAAATGAACCTGATAATTGTCCTGAGTTGTGAGAAAATTAAAATAGTTCTTGATAATATGAGTCCACCGGTAACCTAAGTTGAGGCTAGAGAACGTTGGGAGGAGCCTGATGAGATAAGTCATTGTTATATGTTGACAAGCGTGACCAACACCCTATATAAGCAACTGCAGAGTTGTAAGACTGCCTAAATGATTCTAGATTAGATAGAACACATGTTCGGAGGCCAAGTTTCCTTGGCTCGACAATATGCTATAACTAGCTTGATGAATGCCTAGCAAAATCCCGACACTCCAGTCAAAGATCATATGACTACTCATGTGGAATATTTTTCTGAGGCTGTGGATAATGAGACCAATCTAGACCAAAAAACTCAAATTGAGATGGAATTCAAAACCTTGTCCAAGGATTTTACTGGCTTTCGGGTCGCATGTAACCTTGGCAACAAAAATCGAGGCTTACACAACTCATGAAGGAGTTACAATCCTATAAGATGGTTTTGAATGGTAGTCAGCCGGTCTGAAGAGCAGAGGCAAACATAGCTGTCACTACTTCCTCAAAAGAGAAAGGAAAACACGCTAAGAAAGGCAAAACTAAGGTCTTTGGGCCACCATAGGTGGAAAGGAAGAGAATCAGGAAGCCTAAAGACTTTTCTAAGTCTAAATACTTCTTTTGCAGTAAGAAAGGGCACTTTAAGGCAAACTGTAGAGAGTGGAAGGAATATCTAGCCACCAAAAGAAGAGGTATGAAAACCTTTATGATAGAAGCTTGTTTAGTGGAGGATTCAATAGACCACTGGGTCATTGATTCGGGAGCCACTAATCATGTGTACGTCTCTATAGGGGTTTGAAAAAACGAAAGATGTTAGAGATAAGAGCTTATCGTTGTAGACTAGAAACTAGAGAAGTGTGGCAACTGAAGTAGTGGGACGTGTACATCTTTATTTTGATAATTTTAGGAATATTATTTTAAGAGATGTTTTCTATGTACCAAGTTTTAAAAGAAACTTAATTTTTGTTGCATGTTTATATAAAGACAGCTTGATTGTAACTTTTAATAATGGAATTGCAATATTTTCTATAATGGATGGATGTCAAATAATATCTACTTTATCAAATCAAATATGTACATATTGTTTGAGACTGAAATATCGAATAATGGAATTGCAATATTTAGAAATTGTAATATTTTCTGTAATGGATGGATGTCAAATAATATTTACTTTATCAAATCAAAGATGTACACATTGTTTGAGACTGAAATATTGAATAATGGAATTTGTAATGGATTGATGTCAAATAATATCTACTTTATCAAATCAAAGATGTACACATTATTTGAGACAGAAAGATAGACTAAAATACTTAAAACTTCTCACTTTAATTAGGCATAACTTTTTCATTTGAGACTTGGTCATATTAACCGAGAAAGAATCACTAGACTTGTAAAACATAGCATATAAAGTTCACTTAAAGAAGTTGATCTTCCACAATGTGAATCTTGCTTGGAATGTAAGATGACTAAGCGATCTTTTAATGCAAAAGGAACGAGGGTTGGAAAACCCATAGAACTTGTACACGCTGACGTATGTCACCCCATAAACATTAATGCAAGAGGTGGTTACGAGTATTATGTTACTTTTATTGATGACTATTCCAGATATGGGTATGTATACCTAATGCACCACAAGAGTGAAACCTTTTATAAATGTAAAGAGTTTCATATGGAAGTGGAGAAACAACTATCTTTACCTATAAAGGCACTTTGGTCAAACCGAGGTAGGGAATATTTATTTGATGAGTTCTTAAGGTACCTCATAGAGAATGAGATTCTATCCCAGATAACCGCACCATGTACTCTACAATAGAATGGTGTGGCAGAGAGAACCAATCAAACATTGCTAGACATGGTACGTTTGATGTTAACTTATTCGAAGTTGTTAACCTCTTTTTAGGGATATGCGGTCCAAATGACTTAATATATTCTGGATAATTTTTCCAACTTAGGCAGCATCAAAAACTCCATACAAATTATGGCATAGCAGAAAGCCAAGTCTAAAAAATTTAAGGATTTGGGATGCCCGGCCCACGTATTGGACAAAGATGCGAGCAAGTTAGACTCACAGGCAGAATTGTACATGTTTGTACGATTTCCAAAGGGAAAAAATGGTAGTTTGTTTTATAACCCAAAAGTGTAAACTGTTATAGTGTCAACTCATGCTACTTTCCTTGAAGAAATTTACATGAATGACTTTAAACATTGGAATAAAGAGGTACTCAAGGAAATTTAGGGAAATATACAAAACATTATAGAAACGGTTCTAGAACCAACTCCTAATAGTAAACTTGCAAATGATCAACAGCATAGGGTACTTCGTCGCAGTAAGAGGGTTTCTCGTAGACCTGAGTTTTTCCAATCTAGTGAAAGTGTTTTTAACACTAAGTCTGTTAAATAGGAAAATGATGACCCACTCACATATGACAAAGTGATGTAAAGTGTTGATTTTTCACAAGGAATAAGTCAAGGTTCCATACCATAAGTGGTGGTTCGCAAGTCACACTTCGACTCTCTAGATGTAACACCCCAAAATTTTAATTTTGGGTATTGTGAATGTGTGACACAAAATATCTGTCTGCTTTAGTGGTTATGTGTTCTGGGTGTGTTTGGGAGGTCCCAAGTTCAAGCCAGGACTTGGGCAAATTTTGGTATTTTACCTTTAGTCAGTTGGCTTTTAAGTAAAAGTTGACAAAAAATTAACAGAATGGGCTTGCTGGTCTTGTGGATATGTGGATTGTTGGTGTGAAGGAGATCCTGTGTTCGAATCTTGGCGTGCGCATTATTTTTGCTCATGCGTCCAGGAGAGTTTGAGATGGATTAAAAATTTGAGTAGTGGATTTAGTGGGGAGCTTGATGGAGAGAAATAAGGGATTGGGGTGGTTATCAAATATTCTGTTCATCTTTTTTTCTTTTCTTTTTTTTTTTACTTTCCCTAAAATCCCTCCAACCTCTTGCTATTTTTCTCTTCATTTCTACCAAATTTATGTTCTCTTTTACCCTACATCTTCTTGATTTTTCTTTTCCCACTCTGCCTCGTGTCGCTCCATGTTTGTCTGCGATCGTTCGATAAGTTTTAGATAAGTGATTTGTCTTCGTTT
>CM025143.1:10093516-10116437 GCA_013467495.1 Gossypium gossypioides | reverse complement strand
TTGTGTAGATCTCATGCTCATGATATGTGATGTATGGCTCATGTGTTATATGTGATGATTTAAAAATGTACGATTTATGTGTATATATGTATGACAAATCAATATCTATGATCTATTGTGAAAAACATGTTAAACATGTTAAAAGTGATTATGAGGGCATATTTACGTGCATAAGTGTATAAATGATCTATATGTGTTATAAGTGAAAATCGCCATATCATATGCATAGGGTGGGATTTTGTGAAAGATGGAAGCAGTGGCAGTATATCTGCAATTCAGTTATGGCTTGTCCACATTAGTGTTATCAGTGGCAGTTTATCTGCAAATCAGTGGTCACTTGTCCACAAATAGTGTTTTGGATGGACGAATTCTGGGGAACTCGATATTGGTGTGTAATAGAGATGGGTAGGAACTTTATAAAATGTGCATTGATTAAAATATGCATCGATATGTCCTTGCATAAGCATCAATGTTATATTCTATGATCTTGATGAATTATGATTATGTCATGATTGATGTATGTACTTTGATATGTATGCAAATATATATCTTATGTGTTGATCTCACACTTAGCCTTTTAAAGCTTACCCATTTTACTTATGTGTTTCAAATAATCCTCGTGGTCAGGACTCGGATTCGGCCATCAGAAAGGCTCTCGAAAATAAATAATTTTTATGGTTATGGACTATTTTATATTTTTGGGACTTTTGTGGAATTTTCAATTTTTATTTTGGGACTTTAATTGTGGTTTATCATTAAACTGTGGCATGGATGTTTTATTTTAAAAACTATGGACAATTGGACATTTTGCATGGGTTTAATATGGATGAATTGTCTAAGTGTTTTATTAAAAAAATTTGATTTCCGTAAACTCTTGATTAAACTTAAATTTTTAAGATCATCGCAACATTTATCAAAAATAAGATTTATTCTCAAGTTATGTTTTAAAACAACCGTGTTCAAATGAAATATTAAGCACGTATTTTCAAAATTTAGACTTGTATATTTTAACTCATGTTTTAGTCATTTCCATGGTCCATGTGATCGCTTAGATTGGGCCATAACGTTTAGGCCCGGTTTAAGGGGTTACAGCCCATGCTCAAAACATATAATTATTACAAATTCTTTTTCAATCACCACATGCGACAAATTAAAAATCAAACTTCGGGCGATCAGTAACACCACCAAAATGGTGTTTCATCAGTGTCCTCGATACTTGAATACGTCTTTTGTTCAGCGCGTGACTAGAGCCTCTTGAGATTTGTATTTTATTCCTTATCGTTGTTCATTTTCAGATTCTCTTGTATGGCCCACAAACACCTGAAAAATTACACCATTCCATGAAAGTTGCAAATTGGTTAGCATAATAATATTTCGTCTCAATCTCTTGGCACTTATACTCTCGTGATGGTTGCCCTTCAGACTTAGACTCGAGCTTAACTCATTTGAAAACTTTGATTTCTTCCTCGATGTCCATAGTCAATTCCCCCCAGCCTACAT
Organism: Gossypium gossypioides; assembly: GCA_013467495.1. Taxonomy (NCBI): domain Eukaryota; kingdom Viridiplantae; phylum Streptophyta; class Magnoliopsida; order Malvales; family Malvaceae; genus Gossypium; species Gossypium gossypioides. The sequence goes on along the minus strand of CM025143.1, from coordinate 10,114,937 downwards.
CTATGGTGGCCCTAGACGTGGCTAAGAAAGGTCTCCCTAAGAGTATCAAAATTTCTAGATCCTCCTCAAAGTCAAGAACAATAAAGTCAACTAGAAAAATGAATTGCCTAACTCTCTCTAACACAGCTTCAAGGAATCCCTTGGGACATACTAAAGATTGATTAGCTAATTGCAAGGTGACATTTGTTTCCTTAAACTCTCCCAAATCTAACCTCCTATAAATTAACAATGGCATGAGGTTGATACTAGCTCCTAGGTCACATAGGGCCTTCTCGAAACTTACTCCTCCTATCTCAATAGGGATGGTAAAGCTACCAGGATCTTTTAGTTTAGGAGGAGCTCTCATGGACACTACCGCACTACATTCTTCGTTAAGTGCAATTTTCTCTCTTCTCCCTATTCTCTTCTAATGAGACATTACTTCCCTATGGAACTTAGCATATTTGGACATCTACTTAAGAAGTTCTAACAGAGGGAGTTTTACATTCAAGGCTTTAAACATCTTGAGGAAATCTATGAACTCCTCATCATCTCTTTTCTTTTTTTTCTCAAGCAGCTCAGAAAGGGTACAAGTTTTAGGCTAGGTGGTGGTGGTGGAAAGTGTCTATCCTAGGTTTTAACTTGTGTGGGTTCACTGTCAGGTTTTTTGTTCTCAGCAACCCCTTCCCTAACACTAGGAGTACGGGTGCTCTCGTCCTTCCCACTTACTTCTTTCTCCCCACAATTTGCTCAGATAGGTTCCTTAACCACAACCCCGAATCTAAGGACGATTACCTTTGCGTACTTCTTTCCTTCCCTCTTTAGATTAGGTTCGGTATTACTAGGTATGGTAGAGGCTAGGTTGTTTTGCAACAATTGTAAAACTTGGTCCAATTGACTTCGAATTTAGTACACATCGATTTTGGACTTGCGCCTTGGTCGTATTCATCTATAATTGATTAATCCTCTAGAGGACTTGGTGATATTTATCCTCGCTAGTGACAATGTTTGTTGCCGCTTGTTTGGGTTTATATGTGAACCGCTCATCTGGCCACATGTAAGAGTTCAACGCCATATCCTTAATGAGTTGACAAGCCTCTATATAAGTCTTTAACATGAATGCTCAAGCAGATGCTCCATCAAAATTAGAGCGTAAATTCCCATCAAGTCCATTGTAGAAGACTTGTATTTGCAGCCAATCTTGTAAACCATGGTACAAACACTTGCGCAATATCAATTTGAAACACTACCAAGTCTCGTATAATGACTCTCCTTCTAATTGTAAAAAAATTGTAATGTCCATCCGAAGTTTCATCGTCTTGCTTGGTGGAAAATATTTTGCCAAAAATTTACTCGCTAGCTCATCCCGAGTGTTGATTGAATCTACCAGCTATGAATTTAACCATATAAAAGCATCGTCAGTAATAGAAAGGGAATATACAAAGACGAATAACGTCATTGGATACCTCATTATACTTGAAAGTATCACAAATGGTTAGAAATCGCTTGAAGTGTAGGTTTGGATCCTCATTCATTGACCCTCAAAATTGAAGGCTCGATTGTATCTTTTGGAATATTTTCGGTTTAATTTTGAAGTTGTTTGCTTGATTTTGTTATACGATTAATGCTACCTCGAACAGTGTCTAAATTGGACATCGCATAGTCGCGCAAAGTTCTTTACTCCATGCGTAGTTATGGTGGTTGTCAAATTTATCCTTGCAGATCTTCGATAGGTTGTTCTCTTGGTGGAAATGGAATATCTCTCGTAAACTGTGCCCTTCTTGCGTGTGTGATGATACGTTCTACTTCTAGCTCAAATGGTAAGACACTGTTAGCAGTTTGAGTCATACAACATTCCGACAAGCACAAGAGATTGAAGAAAGTTAACTAAAATTTGAATACCACAAAAATAAATAAAAAATAAAGTTGTATCTATAAATCCTACTTTGACTACTTATCTGTACCTAAAAGTGTACACTAAAAATCACTCAATCTTACACTATTTTCCCCGGCAACGACGCTAACAACTTGACCGACTGCGTGCGTGCACATTAAAACAACTAATTTATGAAACAATTTTTAAAGTTTGGTTTTACTACAAGCATACAGGTCAGTTGTAATATTTGTAGTGTTACAATGAAACACTGAAATATTTCATGGATTGAACCCAAAGGAAGAGGCGGTTGAGTAATAACTAGAATACACAATAGAGGCTAAGTGGCTACTAATATGATTTTACATTACAGTGATTCATAAAAGATGAATTTACAAGAAAATTAAATATTTTACTCTAGGGACTAAATTGCAAGAAATGTAAACTATAGGGACTATCTAGCAAATGAAAAATGGGGGTTGGTTGACTTTAATGTGGTACACCAAATCTCGGGCTAGGGACATAAATCGCGTAAATTACCAAGTGGCTCTATTTTCTTCTGATCTCAATTTTACCGACTTAGACGAATTAGGTTCGGTTTATCTTCTGATCTCGCTGGTTAATCTGGGACTAACGAACATGTGCACGACAAGATTCCCTTCCAGTCGCACTGTATCTTACTATTCCCTTAGGGGCATTACTACCTAAGTTCTTAATTTTATTCAAATTAGTCTAGTTTGTAACGATTTAGTCATTTGTCTAAAGATTTTAGTTTATCCACATCTCCATCAACCAATCTCCTTAAGGATTTAGTTACACATGCTGGAAGTCAAGAAAATAAACATAACAATGGAAAACAATGCAACCATAAAAGTAAAACTTAAGAAAAATGTGAAAGTTAATATTTTTATGCAAGAAAACTTAAATAGCATAAAACCAAAAGCATTTAACAAAGAAATCTAAAGCAAGAAACAGAAAAGGAACGAGCTGAAACATATTTGAAGTAAAATAAACTAAAATATATTAAACTAAAGCTTAAAGAGTTTTTAAGACAAAGTATAGGGACTGGAAATGTAAATTAACCTTAGCTACAGTGTTAACTAACATAAAGAACATCAAAAACAAAAAGTAAATGTAGGAAAACAAACTCTAACCTAATGTAGAAGAAGAGAAAAATAAAAACCCTAGAAAAGTGCAGAGAAAAAGTAAAGAAAACTTAGAGAAAACTAAACCTAAAATTAAGCTAAATGTGTCTCTCTCCTCCTTAACAATTTTTAGCTATTTTGAAGAGTTCTCTAATAACTTTTCGATACCAAAATTGCCCCTACATGGGCCTTGTGTGATTGGTTGGTCAAATAGACAAAGGTTGCCCTTTTTTTCTAAGTTTGTCCCTCTGACAAAGGCGATATCACGATACCTAGAAGAGGATATCGCGATATCTCAGACAATGTTGGACTTGGGGGTCTTCCTTGAAATGTGGATATCGCGATACCCAAAGAAAATGTCGCGATATCAGTGAAAGATCTCTTTGGTCTTCTATGTTGTTGAAGGTATCGCGATTCGAGGGGTTAGAAATCGCGATACCCTTGCCCGAGATGTCGTTCTCGCTCATTTTCGACCTCTGACACGTCCATACATCACTCAAACACACATTAGACCTCCCAATGGAACTATCGACCAATTTGGATAAAAAATAGACAAAAACGAGAGTTTTCACTTATTACCCAAAAAATATAAAAATACGAAAATAACGAAAAACTAAGCTAAAAGCTCTATTTTGCTCGAGAATAAGTTATTTAAGTGTGTCGGAAAAGCCTAATTTGCCACATCGATTTATGGTAGATCAATAAGAAAGTTGTTTAATATAGTATATTAAAGTTTTTTTTGGGAAATAGAAAAACTGAATCATGTTAGATGACATTACAAAGTGCTGGGTCAAAATGCCTAGGAAGAACTTGTAATTGGACTTAATGTGAGAGAGGCCCAAATCTCCATCATAATACATTTGAGGGGAAACACGGCCTATTAACCCTTATCCCTTTCCTAGTTGGATTAGGAAGTTGTTTTTCTATTTGAAATAAACCTCTACAATTCAACAAGGGTTCTACTTTCTCTCCATATAGAGCTGTTAACACAACTTTGAGAGATTGTTACCCTGTCAAAAAATAGAGAATTTATTCTCAACTATTAAATATATATTTTCCAAAATAACAATTATTCTGATTTCTATTAAAGAAGAGAGAATTTTCATTTTAACCCTAAATAACAGAGAGAAAACTTTTTATAATTTCGTGTTTTGATTCAGTTGGCTCGAGCCCACGCTCGAAGCATTTCCTGGTACGAGAATAGTAAAGAAGATCATTTTCTTGAAAGCTGGGAACAACAAATATCCGCTAAGCTAAAAACACAAGTATGAATTCTGTTAAGGTTTATTACTATAAATATCACAAATCGAGTCGATTTTCAAAATTTTTATTTTCTACTATTCAAGAAAACTATTTTCAAACCGGATTTTTTTTCAACAATTGGTATTAGAGCTAGGTTGTCCTATATTTATAGTGTAAACCGAGACCAAATCTCTCTTCATCTTATTTGATTAATATTTGATAAGATGTGGCATTCTTGTAATTATTCGCATGTGTATGTGAATGAATATGATATTATATATTTGCTGTCTAATTATTATTTTTTGCCAAGGTTGTGGTTCTTACGAAATAGTCCTTGGACTATCATCTCCACACAGGATTAATTTTTATATATAAAATTCTTATGAGCCGGAAACGGATATAGGACTTAAATGTATTTTTTTTTAAAAATAGTTTATGATGAGGAGAAGATGGAGCGATGGCTATTGAAGACACAAGGATTGCCTTGTAGTGAAAAACTATATAATTTTTGGTTTTTCATTTATTTTTATAAATAGAACTATGGAAACCTTGGTTGACAATTTTTTGTAATTACTCATCTTCTTATATATTTGTTTAGTAATTGTTAAAGATATAATTGTGATATATATATGTATGAGATGATCCACAATTGATCGATTAAAGATAAGACGTGTGGTAATAAGAAAATACATGTGTTGTATTATTCCATTCACTTTTTTTAGGTTATTCAATTGTTGTGAAAAGTGTGGTAATAAGAAGGTGCATGTCTAGAATTGGCTTTGGCAAGGAAATACTTGGTTTTTAAGTGGTCAAATTTGACTCACCTTCCTTTCTTGGGACCCACTTGGTGCATAGTTCACAATTCATTTTTTCAGTTTTTTCTCTTAAAAAAAATTTGTGGAGAATCAAAATTGTTGATTTTATGAATAAATGAATGTGAATATTATAAAATTGTCATAGCATGTCATGCATATATGAGATAAACATGCCATATAGTTTAGGAAAAAATGTCACATGTACTTGTAATGCATATATTGATCATTCATGATTGAAACAAGAAATTAAAAACCTTGCATGTTTTTAAAATATTGAGTGGGAAAACGTCCCTAAATAAGACCTACGGCCTTCATCAATGGTCTCTTGTAATGACATGAAACGAACCTACCCCAAGGTAGATATTGTCATGTGGATCTCACTGAGGAGATTTTTTGAAAGTAAGCATAATTTTCTTATGATCGTATGATAGTTGGATCGGCCTCTGTGGTAGGTATTATCATACGATACCTCATGAAATTCTGTCTTCAAAGAGGACAACTAGTCACAGCATGCTACTCATTGAGATTGCCTCAAGATGACTCATTTATGGTGCATAATGCGAAAGGTGTTGAGTTGATGGTTATACACTCAAGATCATCTAGTTAAGTAACTCCCTAAAGAGCTATGCTTAAGCTAGAATAATGGCCAAACATTACACAATTATTAGTATGTGTGAATGCCTAAGGAATTAGGTTTATGTACTAACTGGATGGAAATCCATGTTCTTACTAGTTTATCATGATCACCCAAGGTGGCTTTATTCAATGGGTGTAGGAATTATCGTTGTAATGGCTTACAAATGTTTTCAAGGTTTAATGTATGACTCATATGTCATCCTAATGCATATCGTAATGTTGCAAAATGTTTTCAAACATTTGTTTAATGCAAAAATGTTAATATATGAATATTTTATTTTTAATTCGAAAATGACACCAACTTCCTTATTGAACATATTCACTGAAAACAAACTGAACATAAATAACTATAAGGAATAGAAAAGGAACCTGATAATTGTCTTGAGTTGTAAGAAAATTATAACAATTCTTGATAATAAGTGTCCACCAGCAACCTAAGCTGAGGCTAGAGAAGCTGAGAGGAGTCTGATGAGATAGCTCATTACTATATGCTGTCAAGCGTGACCAACACTCTATATAAGCAACTAGAGAGTTGTAAGACTACCTCAAAAATTCTAGATAAGCTAGAACACATGTTCGGAGGCCAAGTTTCCTTGGCTCAACAATATGTTATAACTAGCTTGATGAATTCCCAACAAAAGCTTGACACTCTAGTCTGGTCTAGAAAACTCAAATTGAGATGGTGTTCAAAAGCTTGTCCAATGATTTTACTGGCTTTCGGGTCGCATGTAACCTTGGCAACAAAAACCTGAGGCTTACACAACCCATGAAGGAGTTACAATCCTCTAATATGATGTTGAATGGCAATCAATTAGTCTGAAGAGTAGAAGCAAACATAGTTGTCCCTAATTCCTCAAAAGAGAAAGGAAAACATGCTAAGAAAAGCAAGACTAAGGTCTCTAGGCCACCATAGGTGGAAAGGAAGAGAACCAGGAAGCCTAAAGACTTATCTAAGTCTAAATGCTTCTTTTACGGTAAGAAAGAGCACTTCAAGGCAAACTGTAGAGAGTGGAAGAAATACCTAGCCACCAAAGGAAACGGTATGAAAATCTTTATGATAGAAGCTTGTTTAGTGGAGGATTCAATAGACCATTGGGTCATTGATTCTGGAGCCACTAATCATGTGTACGTGTCTCTATAAGGGTTCGAGGAGACGAAAGATGTTAGAGATAAGAGCTTATCATTGTAGACCAGGAACGAGACAAGTGTGGCAACTAAAGCAGTGGATGGTGTACATATTTATTTTGATAATTTTAGGAATATTATTTGAAGAGACGTTTTCTATGTACCAAGTTTTAAAAGAAACTTAATTTTCTTTGTGTGTTTATATAAAGACAGCTTGACCGTAAGTTTTAATAATGGAATTTCAATACTTAGAAATTGTAATATTTTCTATAATAGATGGATGTCAAATATTATCTACTTTATCAAATCAAAGATGTACACATTGTTTGAGACTGAATATCGAATAATGGAATTGCAATATTTAGAAATTGTAATATTTTCTGTAATGGATGGATGTTAAATAATATCTACTTTATCAAATCAAAGATGTACATATTGTTTGAGACTGAAATATTGAATAATGGAATTGCAATTTTTAGAATTGCAATTTTTTCTGTAATAGATGTCAAATAATATCTACTTTATGAAATCAAAGGTGTACACATTATTTGAGATTGAAATATAGAATAAAAGACTTAAAACTTCTCCCTCTAATTAGGCATACATTTGGCATTTAAGACTTGGTCATATTAACTGAGAAAGAATCACTAGACTTGTAAAAGATAGCATATAAAGTTTACTTAAAGAAGTTGATCTTCCGCAATGTGAATCTTGCTTGGAAGTTAAGATGACTAAGCGATCTTTTAATGCAAAAGGAACAAGGGCTGGAAAACCCATAGAACTTGTACACACTGACGTATGTCGCCTCATGAGCATTAATGCAAGAGGTGGTTACGAGTATTATGTAACTTTTATTGATGACTATTCCAGATATGGGTATGTATACCTAACACACTACAAGAGTGAAACCTTTGATAAATGTAAAGAGTTTCATATAGAAGTGGAAAAACAACTACCTTTACCCATAAAGGCACTTTGGTCAGACCGAGGTAAGGAATATTTATTTGATGAGTTCATAGGGTACCTCATAGAGAATGAGATTCTATCCCAGATAATCGCACCGTGTACTCCACAACAGAATAGCGTAGCAGAGAGAACCAATCAAACATTGTTAGACATGGTACATTTGATGTTAACTTATTCGAAGTTTTTAACCTCTTTTTAAGGATATACGGTCCAAACAACTTAATTTGCTCTGAATGATTTGCCAACTAAGGCAGCATCAAAAACTCCATACGACTTATGGCATGGCAAGAAGCCAAGTCTAGAAAATTTAAAGATTCGGTATGCCCGGCCCATGTATTGGACAAAGATGTGAGGATGTTGGACTCACGGACAAAAGTGTGCATGTTTGTACGATTTCCAAAGGGAACAAATGGTAGTTTTTTATAACCCGAAAGAGCAAACTGTTATAGTGTCAACTCATGCTACTTTCCTTGAAGAAATTTACATGAATGAATTTAAGCCTTGGAGTAAAGAGGTACTCAAGGAAATTTAGGGAAATATACAAAACACTATAGAAACGATTCCAAAACCAACTCCTAATAGTAAACCTACAAACGATCAGCAACATAGGGTGCTTCGTCACAGTAGGAGGGTTTCTCGTAGACCTGAGTTTTTCTAACCTGGCGAAAGTGTTTTTAACACTGAGTTTGTTGAATAGGAAAATGATGACCCACTCACAGATGACTAAGTGATGTAGAGTGTTGATTCCAAGCTTTGGGAAATAACTATGAAAGCTGAGATCGACTCTATGTATTTCAACTCAATGTGGGAACTTGTAGACTTATCGGAAGGGATAAAACCTATAAGGTGTAAGTGGATCTACAAGAGAGAAAAAAATGTGGACGGAAAAGTGAAAACTTATAAGGCTAGACTTGTAGAAAATGTTATACTCAGAAAGAATGTATCGATTACGAAGAAACCATCTCTCCAGCTATCATGCTCAAGTCAATCCGCATATTGTTTTCTATTATAGTGGCTCTCAATTACTAGATCTGGCAAATGGATGTCAAGACAACATTTTTGAACGGCTACCTTGAAGAGAGCATCTATATGAAGCAACCCACCAGATATATATCTAAAAGAAACGAGCATAAAGTTTGCAAACTACTTAAATCCATATATGGACTAAAGTAAACATCTCGCTCATGAAATCAAATATTTGATCAAGCGATAAAGACTTTTGGATTTGAGCAAAATGTAGATGAACCTTGTGTTTAAAAATGTTTAGGAGATGGAAAAGTGGTCTTTCTTGTTCTATATGTCGATGAGATTCAACGCATTGGGAATGATGTAGGGATATTGTCATTAGTTAAACTACGGTTAACTCAATAGTTTTGCATGAAGGACTTAGGAGCTAATTTTGTTATAGGCATTCGAATCCTAAGGGATCAAAAGAACAAAGTGATAGCACTATCTCAAGCTTTATACATAGACAAAACATTGGAGTGTTATGCAATGATCGATTTGAAGAAGGGAAATCAACCCTTCGTCTCGGGATTTCATGTATTTTTAGAAAATTATCCCGAGATAGCAGAAGAAATAGAGAGCATGAGAAAGGTTCCTTATGCCTTAGCAGTAGGAAGTCTCATGTAACACCCCATACCTAACCCAATTGTTGGATCTAAGCTACAGGATGCTACAAAAAAAACTGGAACATTCATAGGTAATTTATTCTATAACATTCATTAATTTAATAATTATAAGGTAAGTTTATGTTTAACATGCATTACAAACAAAAAGCAAGTCTCAACTGAGCTTAAGAAAGCCCTTAAACCGGCTCAAAACTAAATTGGGACCATTTTGAAACATTTAAAAAAATAGGCAAAAAGTTAAAATAGGGGTCACACGGCCCTGTGGCCAGGCCGTGTGGTGCTATCACATAGTCGTGTGCCCAAACCGTGTAATAGATTAATGTCGTGTAATATTGGGTCACAGGGTCATGTCGCTAGGCCGTGTAACAAACTGTGGTCGTGTGAATTACCCTGCACCTAAATTAAACAGGCCACGCGGTCGTGCCCTGCACCTGTGTATGGCACACTACCATGTGGCCGACACATACAATGTGTGTCTAAAATGCCTTCCACCTTAAGCAATTATAACCTATATTCTTTTCAGCCTCAAGTTAAGTAAAAGGCCCTTGATTAACCTGTTAAGAGACACCAAAAATATACCAAAACAAAACATAATTCATTCAACCTAAATTCCTAACCAATATGCCACATTTGGCACCACAATTCAATAATTAAATAACAACTATTTTTTACCATTCATGCCAAATTATTCATTCCTAAACATAGATTTATAACCATCATTTCTTTAGCTAAATCATCAATTGACAAAGTTCATCAAATGGCTTAAAACATGAACACCTATTTCAACAATCAAAACATATCATATTTACCAATGCCTTTATGCATCTCATGACTCAATTCAATCACACCAAACATAAACATTTGCCTAACATAACAAAAGTCCAATGTCATTTCATGCCATTATTTAATCATATTGGTACCAACCACTTAACACCACAAGAATATATATAAGTTTATACACAACCAATGTGCCAAAACATGATCATTATTTTTCAAAGAGTAATCATCCTATATACATGCCACAAGTAACAAACTTTTATACATTAAAAGTCCACTGAATCAAGTGACAGTAGGTGTGAGCTTTTTTCCCATCCGATCGACACGTTCCAAAAGTCTAAAATCTAAAATCTATAAAGAAGTAGAAACACGAGTAAGTATGTAAAATACTTAGTAAGCTCATACATTATGAAAATTTCTTACCTCAATTCCTTATCACATAGAAATTCATTATGTAAACAATTATACATATCAATATTCAAACAAATCATTAAAAATGTAAGATTATGAGCTCAATCACAAATATAACCTCAACTTGTTTGCATTTTCATTTCAAGCCAACTTATGTTTTGTATCCAATACATATACATTACTTAGCCAACATTCACAATCACCAACAATCACCATTAACAAATCAAATATAAAATATTATCATTATCAATTTAGTTATACTGTATGAACTTACCTAACAAAACCGTAGCAGTTTAGCTAATAGGGACTAGTCGGTAATTTTTTTCTTTTCCTCGTACGTCCTTCGTTTGTTGAATTTATTGATCTAAAGGATAACCTAACTTAATGAACCATTCTAATTAACATATAACAACATAGTACAGTCATGCCTTAGCTCAATTTCATTTATACATTAATTTTTTAAGTTTTGCATTTATTTCAATTTGTACCTAAAATTGAAAATACTATAATTTTTACATTTGAGCTTTGATTTTGATATTGATCTCAATTTCATCCTCCAATAGTCCATTAGAACACATAATTTTATAATTTATATATATTTTGAATTTATTACATTTTAGTCCCTAAGTTCAAACCTATTAACTTTTACTTTACAAACTAGTCAATTAACATATTTAAGCTTCAAAACTAACCAAATAGTCACGAAAACTTCAAGAAACATCAATGGTAACTTTAACAAAATTTGACAGTTTCGTGAAAGTCCCTAGGTCAGCTAAATCAAGCTCCTAAGATATCCAAAACATAAAAATTACAAGAAACGAACTAAGAATTACTTACAAATTGAAGCTTAAGCTTAGACGAGGGTTTGGGATTATTTTTCCTCTTCACATTCGGCTAGGAGGTTGAAAATGACAAAGTAATTTATTTCTCTTTCCTTTTTCTTTTAGTTTTTAACATATTATTATAAAACCATATTATGCAATAAAAATAAAACATTTTAAGACCATTTAATTGTCCACTAACCTTAAGAAGGGTAAAACCATTTAAATCCCTAAATAAATGTTAACCATGCATTTTAGCTAATAGAAATCAATAGAGATCAAGTTTTACGATTTTTATGATTTAGTCTTTGTACCTTTATTAACTAACCAAGAGACAAAATTATCGAGCCAAATCTTAATATGACACTTGAATAACTTCGTACATATTAAACAAATAATATTTACGAACACACGTGTCAGATTTTTGGCCATGAAACCATAATTTTCAAAACCATTGAAAACGAGTTGTTACGTCTTATATATGCTATGTTATGCACACACCCAGATATCTATTTTGTTGTGAGGTTGGTAAGTCGATATCAAGCGAATCCAAGACTAAGACACTGGCGAGCAATTAAGCATACACTTAAGAATTTAAGGAGAACGAGGGATTATATGCCTATGTATTTTGGAGGAGATCTTACTCCTATCGGATATACTGATTCTGACTTTTAAATGTGTCGGGATTCTAGGAAATCAACATTGGGCTGTGTTTTGTTCTAAATAGGAGTCCATAGTATAAATAAGTGTCAAGCAGGATTACACTGCTAACTTCACTATGAAAGGTTGAATATAAGATATGGAAAAGCTATGGCACTCTAACAGTGCGGATATAGCTAAGGCTCAAAGAAACCACATAAGGAGAAAACACATTTATACAAAGAATCATAAGGGATATGGTAGTGTTTGACGGAATAATGGATGTAGTCAAAGATAGCATATTACGAAAAACCCTTGGGATTTGTTATGCCAAGACTCTACTAGCTAGAGAGCTCTTTGAGAAACATATGTAGAGACACAAGAATGTGAAACATGACTCGTTTACTTCACTAGGGCAACTGGAAGACTGTTGAATTTGGTACCCTATGTGTAGTATTTTCATCTAAGTACACTAATAATTTTTCAAATAGATTAGTTAATAAAATTAATCATTAATTACATCAATATTCTGTATATTGTCCTCACATGGTTTTTGCAGGCTAAGTAAAATGGAAACAAATGTTGCTAATTGGTTGTCTAATGTTTAAAGAATACTAATCGACATTATATGGTCGGATCGTAATACAAAAAGATAGCTTGCATTAGTTAATGAACCTAAACATGTCCTTAGTATAATCGGAAATAAGAAAACCGATTGAAATAATAATATATTGTCTATCAAGTCTAATTTGGGAGATGTCTTGTCTTGGGCATCAGAGTAGATGATCCCTAGAAGATAGAGACATAGATGTGACTGGCTGAACTGATAGCACATCAGACTGGACCCAAGAAGAATAGATCTTGAATCCGTTTATGGATCTATTCGCTTATGACGTTCATAGTGTGGCATACCTAAATCCTAAGTGGATGGCGGACTATGTATGTGTGACTTATACACTTTGATGTAAGTAAAAGCCAGAGTTCGAATAGATAAGGAACTAAAAGTTGGTGCGTTGGGTGTACGACTTCTGTAATATGTAGCGTCATTCAAAAAAAGTGGAATTTATAGCCTGAGACATGGGTAAATGATATCCTCTTATTGGCATTACATGGTTTATGAAAAGTAATCGTGGCCACGAATTGTTCCTCTTTGTGATGAATGACTTGATCACTATTTGATACTGATTGAATTTTAATGAAAGAAGATGTAATGGTTACCATGAGATAAAATAGTATCATATTGGAAGAGAGCCTATTATCCCAAAGAGATTAAGGATATCCTATGAGGGTAACACACTTATGACAAGGTCATTGGACTAGCACTGAGTAGATGTTTTCGTCATGGTATGTCGTTAGGGAGAGCTCAGTCACAAAACTACAGTGGAAAGATTTCATGACTAAATGAGTTTATAATTAATAGGTGAAAAGTTGAAACTTAATTATAAATCATTTGAGTCCTAATTACATATGTCCAATTGGTCATTTCGCTAGCTCGTTGAAACCAGAAATGAATTGCGTGTTTGAATAGAAAAATGGAAAAATGGAAATGGAAACCAAACATAAATGGTTATGGTTTTAGTCTGAAATGGAAAAATGGAACCATTTGGAAATGACTGTAGGTTTCCCAAAATGGAAATGATCCATTTGCAATTCTATATGGATTACTTAAAAATGATTTGAAGAATGAGTTTATGTTTTTGAGCTATTTTGAAGCCCGAAAATGAAAATAAATCATTCATTCATAGTGAACATGTTAAGTTATGAAATATTGAACATAATTTATTGAAACTGTATCAAGGGTAAAATCGTCAAAAATTTTACCAAGGGTAAAATCGTCAAAAATTTTACCAAGGATAAAATCATAAAAATTTTATTAGCCATAAAATTGGGATGAGAAAATTGTTTGATTTAGAATATTAAAGTTTATTTTGGGAAATAGAAAAAAATCAAATCAGGTTGGATCACATTACAGAGTATTGGGTCAACAGGCCCAGAAATTACTCATAATTGGACCCGACCTGAGAGAGGCCTGAATCTCGATCATAATACATATGAGGGGAAGCACACCCTATTTGCCCATTTCCCTCTTCTAATTGGACTAGGAAGTTGTTTTTCTATTCGAAATAAACCTCTACAATTCAACAAGTGTTCTACCTTCTCTCCCTATAAATGGATGGCACTGATAGAGCTATTAAAACAACTTTGAGAGGTTGTTACTCAGCCAAAAAATTGAGAGAATTTATTCTCAATTATTAAATTTATTTTTCTAGAATAACAATTCTATTAGTTTCTATTAAAGAAAAAAGAATTTTTGTTTTCACCTCAAATAAAAAAAAAAGAACTTTTTCTAGTTCTGTGTTTCGATTAAATTGGTTCGAGCCCACACTTGAAGCACTTTGTGGAACGAGAATAGCGAAGAAGATCATTTGGTAGAAAATTGGGAACAACAAATGTCCGTTAAGCCTAAAACACAAGTACGAATTTGGTTATATTTTATTTCTATAAATATCACAAACTGGGTCGATTTTTAAATTTTTAATTTTCCATTGTGTAAGAAAACCATTTTTAAACTGGATTTTTTCCAGCAAACAGTCTACCAAATTTTGAAACCCTTGTTAGGGAATGGTTCCAATTAAATTAATTTTTATTTACCTTGTTACTTTTATGCCCCGTTCTTTACGTGCGGGTGAACTTGAATTTGATCCTAAAATTGAGAAAACTGCAAGGCGGTAAAGAAAAGAGGCTACGCATCGCAAACTAGTTTCTTCATCCTCAATTCCACTTTTGGAAGATGAAAAAGAAGAAAAATTAGTTCATTCAATTAGAAATTCTGAAAAAGAAGTCATGGCCGAGCAAATTTTACGTCAATTTACCGTACCAGGTGTCATGTAGCAATGATTGTGCTTTGATTATCATGATCTAGAATTGTCGTTTGAACGTAAGCCCAGACTTATCCATTTACTCCCTACATTCTGTGGGCTCAAAATTGAAAATCCTTACAAGCATTTGAAGGAATTCCACGTCGTTTGATCAAGCATGAGACCGCAAGGTATCACCAAAGATCAAATCAAACTACTTGCCTTTCTATTTTCACTAGCCGACCACGCAAAGGATTGGTTGTTCTACATTTCTCCTAGATCAATTAACACACAGGTGGACATGGCGAGGCTTTTCCTTAACAAGTATTTTCCTGCCTCATGAACCGCTAACATTTGGAGAGATATTTGTGGCATCAAACAAAAAGACATTCAGACTCTCTACGACTATTAGGAAAGGTTTAAACAACTGTGTGCAAGTTTCCCTCAACATGGGATCTCTGAACAACTTCTCATTCAATACTTTTATGAGGGGTTGTTACCCATAGAAAGAAAGATGACGGATACAATAAGTGGAGAAGAAATTGTTAACAAAACTCCTAGAGATGTTAAGGAGTTGATCAATGTTATGATCGCTAATTCACAACAATTTGGCTTGCAACAAGACACCACTTTCAAGCGAGTGAATGAGGTAAATATCTTTGCTCTACAAAGTCAAATTTCCAATCTTACCTCTCTTGTGCAGCAAGTGTCAATGGGTAACTACAACAAGTGAAAGCTTGTGGTATTTGCACGCGAAATAGACACCTAACAGATAAGTGTCCAACACTTAAAGAGGATGCAACCGAGACTGCCAATATGGTTAGTGGATTTTATGGCGTAAGTATGATCCTAACTCAAACTCTTTTAATCTCGGGTGAACAGATCACTTGAATTTTAGCTATGGGACAAAGCCATACAATCCTCCACAAGCTCGACATGGACAGTCTCATGAGTCACTTCATCAACATTCATCATCGAAGCTAAGTATGTCCATTGAAGAAATAGTTTGTTCTCTTACCACTAGCACGCAACAATTCCAACAAGATACCAAGGCAAGCATAAAAAATCTGGAAAATCAGGAAAGTCAACTTGCCTCATCTATTAGCCAATTGGAATGTCAAGATAAGCTACATTCGCAAACTATTGTCAACCTAAAGTAAAATGCAAATGCGATTATTTTGAGAAGTGGTAAAGAATTGCAGGAAACAAAAGTACGTAGCCAAACCTTGAAGGCAGGAACTGAAAAAGAAGTGACACATCCAAATTCCTCTGATGAAATGTGAAAAACATTGATGATGCCCCCTCCTTTTCCTCAAAGATTAGCCAAAACCAAGAAAGATGCACAAGAAAAGGAAATCTTTGAGACCTTTTGCAAATTTGAGGTAAACATCCCATTAATTGATGCTATTAAACACATACCTCAATATGTAAAATTTCTCAAAGAGTTATGCCCCAACAAGAAGAAACTCAACAATAATGAAAGGTAAGAATGAGAGAAAATGTATCATCAGTTCTCTAAAGAAAACTCCTTAAAAAATGCAAAGGCCCAGGTATGTTCACTATCCCATGTCGAGTTAGAAATGTTAAAATTGAAAAAGATATGTTATATTTAGATGCTTCTATTAATGCTATTCACCGTTCCATTTCTTCTTCTAATAGAATGGGTCCTTTAAAAGAAACTGGAGTAATTATCCAACTTGTTGATTGTTCAAATGTGTATCCAACCGATGTTTTAGAAGATGTTTTGGTTCAAGTTAATAGACTATTTTTTCTTGTAGATTTCTATGTCCTAGACATGGAAGAAGAAGACTCTTCCAATCCTAACTTGATTTTGTTAGGATGGTCATTTTTTAAAACATCAAAGACAATAATTAATGTGTATGATGGTACTATCACTATGGAATTTAATTGGGAAGTTATTAAATTTAACATTCATAATGCCATGCAATATCCTAGTGACGCATGTTCATTATTTACTTTAGAAGTCAGTGGCCCTTTGACGTAAGAAGTCTTTAAAATAAGTGAGGAAGATAGCTTGAGAATGATCCTCAACAAGAGCCACAAACTTGAAGAATTAACAAAAATTGAGGAAGAAATTTAATAGATTTTGATTTGGAAGAAACATTTCATGAATTAGAATCCCTCAAAGCTTTTAGTCACAATACACCAAAGATGGAATTGATTTCTTCTAATAATAAATTGTTATCTTCAATTGTGCAGGCACCAAAACTTGAATTGAATCCTCTTCCCGACCACTTGAAGTATGCATTTTTGGGACATGAGAAAACTCTACTAGTGATTATATCCAACAAGTTAAATGCAACTAAAGAAGAGAGGCTCATTCAAGTTTTGTGCATAAGGAAGAGCATAAGGAAGCCACCGGTTGGACAATAGTTGAGATAAAGGGATTACGCTCTTTGATGTGCATACATCGGATCTTGATGGAAAAAGAGTGCAAGCCCTTACGACAAACTCAATGCAGGCTAAACCCACCTATGATGGAGGTGGTAAAGAAAGAAATCATGAAATTACTCAACGTCAAAATAATCTAATCGATTTCGGATAGTAAGTGGGTAAGTCCTATTCAAGTGGTTCTCAAGAAAATAGGTATTACCGTGATTGAAAATTATGATGGTGACATGGTGCTCACCTGAGTTCAAAATGAGTGGCGGGTTTGTATCGGTTATAGGAATTTGAATGCTTTAACAAGAAAAGATCATTTTTCTCTTTGTTTTATTGATCATATACTTGAGCGCTTAGCGGGCATGTCTCATTATTGTTGCTTAGATGGTTACTCTAGTTTTCATTAAATTCCGGTGGCACCTGAAGACAAAGAAAAGACTACTTTTACATGCCCATTTGGCACATTAGCATACTGATATATGTCGTTCGAACTATGCAACGCGCTTACCACATTCTAAAGGTGTATGGTTAGTATCTTCTTTGATTATGTCGAAAACATCATTGAAGTTTTTATGGATGATTTTACAGTTTAAGTTGATTCTTTCGATGTATGTTTGACTAACCTTTTAAAAGTCCTCAAACAATGCATAGAAACAAATTTAGTACTTAACTATGAAAAATGTCATTTATGGTTGATCAAGGTATTATTCTAGGCCATATAATATCTTCTAGAGGAATTGAAATGGATAAATATAATATTGATGTTATCTAATCTTCACCTTACCCTATCAATGTGCGAGGGATTCACTCTTTTCTTATCCATGCAGGATTCTATAGACGATTCGTCAAGGATTTTTCCAAGATAACAATACCTCTCTGTAAGTTACTCCAAACTGATAATTCAATTACTGAATTGAATTTTCCCTTTGAAATAATGTGCGATTTTAGTGACTACGCTGTTGGAGCTGTATTGAGGCAAAACATTGACAAAGCCTCACATGTCATTTACTATGCCTCAAGAACACTTGATAATGCCCAATCCAACTATTCAACAACGGAAAAAGAACTTCTAGCGGTCATTTTTGCTTTGGAGGAATTTCACTCTAATTTATTGGGTATTAAAGTGTTTGTGTATACTGACCATGCAACTCTTAAATATTTGTTCACAAAGAAGGACTCCAAACTATGACTCATGCGTTGGGTGTTTCTATTTCAAGATTTCAATTTGGAGATAAGCAAGAAGAAAGGAGCAGAAAATTCGGTCGTCGATCACCTCAGTCGATTAATCACAAAAGAATTGGCGAAACCTATAAACGACGAATTCCCAGATGAACATCTTTTTTCCATTAACAAGGTAACTCCCTGGTACACTAATATCGTCAACTATTTAGTTACAAAATCACTACATCACAATTTTTCATGAGCTTAAAAAGACAATAAAAAATGATGCCAAATATTATACGTAGGACGATCCTTATTTGTGGAAGATTGGCTCGGATCAAATGATCCAGAGATGTGTTACCCAACAAGAAATTCCATCTATTTGGAGGTTTTGTCATTCTTTTGCTTGTGGAGGCCATTTTGGTTCCAAAAGGACCACACAAAAGGTATTATAAAGTGGTTTATTTTGGCCTACTTTGTTTCAAGATTTATATATGTTTAGTAAAGCTTGTGAACAATGTTAAAGAACAGGAAGTGTAGGACACAAAAATCAATTGTCACTTACACCAATAATTGTTTGTGAAATATTCGATGTATAGGGGTATTGATTTTATGGGTCCTTTTCCCATTTCTTTTAACAATGATTACATAGTTCTTATTGTGGATTATGTTTCGAAGTGGGTGGAAGCGAAAGCCACCCGAACTAGTAATTCTAAAGTTTTTGTAGATTTTGTTAAGTCTCACATCTTCTCTAGGTTCGAGACACTAAGGGCCATCGTCAGTGACAAAGGAACTCACTTATGCTATAGAGTTATGGAAACCTTAATGAAGAGATATAATGTCATGCATCGCACTTCCGTAGCCTACCATCCACAAACCAATGGACAAGCTGAAATTTCCAATCAAGAAATCAAATCCATTATTGTCAACCCAAATCGCAAAAGTTGGAGTTTATGCATTGACAATGCATTGTGGGCATTTCGAACAATGTACAAAACACCCATAGGTATGTCTCCTTACCGTCTAGGTTTTGGTAAACATTGTCATCTTCTTTTTGAGTTAGGGCACAAAGCATACTGGGTTGTCAAGCAATGCAACATGATGTTCAATAAAGCTAGTAACCAAAAAAAAATTGCAATGCTTGAGCTGGAAGAAATTCGCAATGATGCATTTTCATTATCAAATGATTTCTAGGAAAAAAATTCTCTTGGTCAAAAAATGTTGCTTTATAACTCTCGTTAGAAATTATTTCCTGGAAAATAATGCTCTAGATGGATAGGGCCTTTTGTTATCACTAACGTGTTTTCACATGGTGCAGTAGAAATTTAAAGTTTGGACACAAATAAAATCTTCAAGGTCAATGGTCATCATTTAAAACCTTTTTATGAAGGTTTTCAAACTAATGAGTAATTGGAATGTCCAAAATACAAGGAGTGAAGAGGAAGTCACGTCTAGCCAAAGATGTTAAAGGAAGGTGATTCGTAGGAGACAAACCATGGGATTTCTTATTAATTTCATATTTTTCATGTTTGTTTTTAATTTTTTTAGGTAAGAGTGGGAAGGATAAGAGGCATGCCAACTTATTCTTAAACTTTTTCGGTCCAAAATCTCTTCACGCACAACCTACGACTTTGAACCACCATTCTCGCCAACACCTTGAAACTACCATGAATCAATTCTTTTATTTGCTTCTAATATGCTTCATGTTATTTCTCTGTTGACCTTTATTTTTGAAAAAAATAAAAATAAAAATAAAATTAAAAAGTTTGCTTTGGTTCTCGCTTAGTTGATGACATCTATCCTTTGAGTCAAGTTGAGAAAGTGATAGGATTCGAGTTTAGGAATGGTCGAGTTTTTGCTACTAACTGGTGAATAATTTTATTTTTTGATTAATTGAATGAGAAGTGACATAAGATTTAACACAAATTTTAACCTTTTCTGTGAGTTATTTGAGCCACTAAGCGTGCATCATTATATGATTCATTTTTTTGGTTGAGTGATTGTCAAGCATAGTGAAAAGGGCATTTAGCCTTTCTTTGAAAATTAGCCACATTATAAGCCAATTTGACCAATTTTTGTTGATTTCCTATGTTCGTACTTTTCAAAGGATTTGCATTGATCTCCTTACTTGAAATACATTTAACTCAAGCTACCTTTATCAAAGAAAAAAAAAGAGAGAGAATGAATAGTAATTGTTACAAATATCTCGAGATCCTTCTTTACTTTCTCACAATATATATATATCATGGTGAGATTCTCGAGTTAATTGGTTGTCTCTCTCGTTGGTTACTTCCTTATAGCTTGAGTTGAAAAATAACGTTAAGTTTCAGGTAAAGAGTATATGTAATTCTTTGATCAAGAAGCCCAAAAAGTCTCTCCTTTCCATACCTTGACCCAGGCCTCGTTACAACCTAACAAAAACCCTTTGATCTTTGCATCCGATTCGAACTCTAGTGGTGGAGATGTGATATATTTGCAAGCCTATGGTAGAAATTTTTTTTTATGTTATGACTCAAGGGTTGACAATACCATAAACACTTTGAACGTTAATGAGGGAACCCATGGCGACTATGTCAAATCATGCTTCGTTTTGATTTTTGAAAATTGATGAGATGATTGTTCATTTGTGTTGGTTTGTAAAGACATCTTCTATGAACGACTTGTTTCTTGTTTGCATTTTTTACTTGACTATTAGGATTTGAGACTTTGAATCATTGTATGCTTGAGGACAAGCATTGTTTAAGTGTGTGGAGGAATAATAGAAAGAATTTTTCAGAACTTTTTTTTAATATATCTTCCAAATAAAATCTCACTCCTATTTTTAAGAATTTTCATATTTATTCATAGAGACATAACATTTTAATAGGTGCCTTTTCAGAATAAACATATCTCTTATATAGATATAACTATTCAAGTAACATCTCTTAAATAGACATAAC